>JANCMC010006642.1:0-14325 GCA_024363005.1 Charaxes varanes
GAAGGAACCTTAGTCTTCCAACCTTGGGTAGGCCACGCCGAAGAGATTCATTCTCATTCTGGCCAGCCTATCACACTCCCACAGCAAGTGCCCCATCGTTTCTGCTTGCCCAAAGCAGGCACTGCAAATTGCAACGTCACTTAATGCCATTCGAAACAGCTCAGCCCTCGTTCCGTAGTGACCTGCCTCTCACCTGAAACGGTGCTGATTTATATTTTTCCTTAGACATTAAACAAATATCTCCTATCCGTCTTTAGTAGTGAAGTAAAACCGATTTCCAAAAATATGAAAAATCGAATAGATAGGTTTAATAAACCTCATTGAAATTCGATAAGGAAAATTATAAGGTAGACCAATTCATAAGATAAATGTGAAATATCATATTACAGTACAATGTTATGGAGAAAATGAAGTAGCGGGCTGTCAAAGTGATTGTCCACCACAGACATGTGAAAGTATCGACAGAGCATACGCTTGTCCGATACGATCTAAAATCTGCAAACCAGCGTGCCGCTGTAAAGAGAACTATTACAGAAATAAAATTAGAGATTGTGTTTCGAAAGATCAATGCCGTAAGGATTTTTATATTTATTAAATCATTAGCCACTTAGCCCGGCTTTGCACGGGTGCAATTGGAATGAATGCTTACCAAAATACAAAATTAAATCGGATCAGGGGATAAATGAGACCTAGAACATACAAACTGACAAACTTAACGTCTCTATAATATAAGCATATCTGAATCAAATTTTATTTATTAAATATTACTAATAAAAAATCTGCAAATTGTTATTTTTATATATTCTCCTCAAGTTTGCCAAGTGACTCATTAAGGATATTAAATATTCCCCTTTTTTTCTAAAATGTATTAACTTTTTTTTATTTTATGTTACAAGGGGGCAGACGAGCAGGCAGTAGGCACCGAAGTGCCTACCGTCGCCCATGGACATAACTTGCAACAGCCCTTAGACGTCCTAAATGTGACCGTATCAAAAAATTCTTTCACAACGTATGTCTACTAACTATATACTACTTCCTTGCCAAATTTCATTCCCGTACGAGCCGCAGTTTTCGAGATTTCCTATTTGCAAAATATATTCCTTAATTACTACCCTAAAACGATGGTTTTAGGGTGGTAATTAAGGAATTTTTGGATATTTGCCAATTTTTTTTATTATTTTTTATAATCTAATGCAATTAAAGATGAACCCGCAATGCGGATACACCTCGACTAGTAGTTTTCAATGTGGTTCAGGATCGGAGTTGGAACGGAGAACCTCGAAGATTTAACCCCTCCTTCTATCTTTGAGCTATCGAGGCTTTAGCTTTGCGAGTGTAATGTACTTTTTAAAGATAAAATCAATGCTTAAAATTAAAGATAACTAAAGACAAAGGAAAATCGACGTCAGTAAGAAGTTATCAACGCTATCTGATCTCTAGATACGAGCTAAACAATTAGATGCTATTAGACGAATCGATCGGTAACGTTCCCATTGGCCGCGCATCACACCGTAATGTAACCACTTCTTAAGAATATTGAGAGAACACAGTGCAGTACTTAGTATCGTAGCGACTGCTACGTACCAAACACGATGCGAGATGGCGATGCTATTGAGTGGAAAGAAAAATAAGTTCTACGCGGCGTAAGAAGAAATTAATTTATTGTATAATGAAGTTTTTGCGCACGCCTAATTTATATAGACCTTCCAGTGGAAAATTTGTGTCGTAGTGTTTTTTTTTATGTTACAAGGGGCAAACTAGCAGGCAGCAGGCACTTAAGTGCCTACCGTCGCCCATGGACATCTGCACGACCAGAAGGCTAGCAGATGCGTTGCCGGCCTTTAATGACGGTATCAAACCTATGTTTAGTCCACCACGAAAGTGCTTTACTATTTTGGAGTTATCCATAAAAATATTAAGCCGTGTGGATTTATTTGTAAAACCGGTGATCATGGTTTTTTCTGGGCCAAATTTTAACGTTGGGCCATTGTCATTATGTTGACGAAGGAGACCGCACCTTAATCATGGGCCAATATTAGAGTCGATCATTAGGTTAAGCAGTTTTTACCGCGGTCAGATCATAGATGGGTGCCCCATTGTAACCCTTGTTTTTTTTTCTTTAAATATACGACTTCCTCCATGTCTCGTAAGGCACGTAAAAGAGTGGGTCCTGATAATGTGGTGATGACGTTAGACGGGTCGGTAACCGTACTTCGAAATACAGCCAGATCCTATGTAATTTAAGCGGATCCTAGACCTAGAGCAGGTTAACGCTAGGTAGAAGAAGATAGCTGTTGTGTTGGTAACACTGTGTTTCACCATTACATTGATTGATTACGGCCATTTCCTATTACATTGATTGGTGGCGGCTATTAAGCGGACCCTGGTCCTAGAACAGGTTAACGCTAGGTAGAAAAATATAGTTATTATGTTGGTAACACTGTTTATCATCATTACATTGATTGCTTGCGATCATTTCCTATTACCTTGACTAGTTGCGGATATTGAAACGGACCCTGGTCCTAGAACAGGTTAACGCTAGGTAGAAAAATATAGTTATTATGTTGGTAACACTGTTTATCATCATTACATTGATTGATTGCGATCATTTCCCAATTTTAGGTAGGAATTGTACTGGGAAATCGGAAATTCATAATGTCACTCGTTGTGTCGCATTCGTCGCAGACAGTGCTAAGGTATTCATTTATGAAATGATGTTAAAATTCTATCCCTTAAACCCTTCTAGTATATTTATAGAATAAAGTATAACAAGTCATATTGCTAACACAATCTCTTCACGGGTTTTTGGCAATTTCGAACCAAACACTTCATAATTTCAAAACCACACAGAAAATATGTAAACTGTATATGAATAAAACATTTATGAATTTTGTCTTTGTCAAGATTATACATTAAAACGATTTTTGTAAAGTATCCCTTACTAGGTTTTGAAATGGGTCAGCCGTGTTGTTTATAGGTTATGATAAATTAAAACAAATGTTTATACATGCTTATATTTATTTAATATCCTTAAATTCAAACCTTACGAATGTTAGAAATACACAGAACATAATAAACTGATACAAGCACTGCCAGAAACAAAGTCTAAACAGCCGTTTGAGCTTACACTTAAGGATAAAGAACACTTCATTTAACTAAACTGATCAATATGCTTAATATACAGAACACAATATTCTAATTAAAAGAAAATAATAATTTAATTCTGTAACAAATTTCCTATTAGTTCTAATTCAGCGTGAATAAATAAGATGACTTCGTTTTGTTGATATCTTTGGAGAGAATTAGGTTTATGAGTGTGTTTTTTGTTACCATAGAGCAACGGTCGGCAAAACGTGGTCCGCGGGAGGCAAGTGGCCCGCGGGCCGCAAGTGGTTCACGGGCCGCAATTGGTTCGCGAGCCGCAAGTGGTTCTCGGGCCGCAAGTGGTCCGCGGGCCGCAAGTGACCCGCGACCCCTCTGTTTTGTTACGAGGCTATTATGTAAATGGCATAAATAATGTTAATTACATTGCACGAATGTAGTCTTTTCGCATGGAATTGACATTTAGCATTTTTAATATCACTTACACTGTCTACCAATATAAATATAAGTAGGCATCTAATCTCCAAATGATACATCTAACTTTTGAACAATGTGGTCCGCCTGCATCTAATTTTTTTACCAATGTGGCCCTTGCCTGCCTGAAGGTTGCCGACCTCTGCCATAGAGCATAGACAATATGATAAGAAAGGGTACGCAAAATAGTATGTCAAATAAATATTTACAAAGTTCCACAAACAACATTGAAAAAAAATCCATAACCTTTATTTAAACGTATCAACATACTAGATTAGATAATTGACTTAACATAAATTAAAATTAAAATTATTGTTTCCAAGACGAAACCGATATTATACAAGATGAAGTTTGGAGGTTACTAATCGTATAATAAGAGACATCTTATAAAATAATTTATCATCAGGAGTCAAAATGCATTTCCTTGACATAATTTAATCTATGTATCAATAATTTCTTATTCTTCAAATATTTTTTATAACATACTTGATAAAATATATTTTTGAATTAAACTCCGCGGTAACACATGAAATCAAATTTACTTAACATAAGTAAAGGTCGCTTTAAGTACTGTAACCCCTCCTATAGCGCGGTACTAGTAACGCATTACAATTATTCTGTATTATATTAGGCGCAATGGGGATCGTACATGCGCGTTGTACGAGAATAATCCTACAAGGCGTTTTCCTATAATGCGGAATAAACCTACCGTGTTATAGGAGGGATGACAGTAATTGACTTTGCAAATAAAACCTTTGCAGACTTATGCAAAGCGGTACAATTTTCCTGAAATTAATTTCAATCATACACAGAACTTAATATTTATGTAGCAACAACTACCAGAAACTTACTGATACATAAATATAAAAAAATACCCCAAATAAAAATATTGCTTAAAACAAACCTTAGGCGGAATAATCCGTATGTAAAAAAAATAGCGACATTAAAAAAAAAACATAAATCAATCAATTGATTTATCCACGGGATCATAACGTATATACTGACTACATACAAACAAAGGGTCATCACAAATCTATACAGGTAACCACGTGTTCTGCTTATCATCCAAACCAACTATCATCTTAGGGGTCGTCCGTTAATAACGTCACACGTTGAAGGAGAGGGTGTCACCAAAATGTACGTGTAACGACGGGGAGGGGGAAACAAAAGATTTGTGACGACGAATTTTAAAATTAAAGACAAATAAATATGGAAAAATTAGTTTAACACTGTTGTTTTCTTTTGTTTTTAATATATGTATAAAATTAAAAAATATGAGATGTTACACTATGGGAGAGAGGATTCCGAAGATGTGGCGTGTAACAAGGACGGGGGAATTAAGTATAAAATTTAAAAATATGTGATGTTACATCATAGGGGAGGGGGTTCCGAAAATGTGTCGTGTGACAAGGCCGGAGGGCCCCTCCCTCCGGTTTGAAGATTCGTGTGACGTCATGTAGTTGTGACCCCTTATCAGTGATGTTCGTATATTATAATTAACTTGCACATAAATAATGATTGTTTATACGATGTGACGGCGCTAAAACAATCACGACACTAAAAAGGAACCTAAGACCTACGTCGTTAAAATAATCAATGCTATAAAGTGAATAATAATTCACTTCGAATTATAAATTTCAACTATGAATTGAGATGTCTTTTATGTGTACAAAAATATCTTCAATATTTAATAATATTTAATCTATGTTAAAATTCTGTGACTAAGGTGATTATAATTAGAAAGGGTATATAGGAATTAACAGTACTGTAAACCCCCCTATAACACGGTAGGTTTATTCCACATAATAGGAAAACGCGTTGTAGGATTATTCTCGTACAACGCGCTTGTACGGCCCCGAATGCGCATAATATATTATAATAATATTATATATATATTACAATAATATTAATGCGTTATAAGAGCACCGTGATATAGGGGGTTTACTGTAAAAGTGCCATGTCAAATGTTATAGTACTTTTAACTTTATAAAAATCAAAACTCGAATTTATGCTTAAAGTATTATAAAGATTAATTTGTACTGTTAAAGTAAAACGACCATTTTTATTATGATGCCATATTTAATACATATAAAAATTATCGTTTTTCTTTAACGTTGCCCTATGTCAAAGGATAGGAGTGGAACATTTAGCAGTTTTCCTTTAAATTTATATATTTTTGGGTTGCTATTTGAACGAAGCGTCATTACGCTGAAATTAGGCGCAACCATAAATCACGTCACACGTCAAAGGGAGGAGGGGATCACCAAAATGTGACATAGGTGGGGGGGGGGGTCAAAAGCTTTGTGACGTCACATACCAAAATTTAATTTTTTTCTCCTCTTTTAACATACCATATAAAAAAAATAAAACAAAACTGTGGTTTTCTTGATTGTGTGATGTCACAACAAGAGGGAGGGGAGTTTTGAAAATATGACGTGACCTGTAACTAGGAGGGTAGTCGTAAAATTCTGTGACCACAATTTCTGGATTACTCCATAACGTCCGACTAAAACCTAGTGATAATCAAAATCTACCTTTCAGCGAACTTTAATCGAGATACTATTTCTATTTAAACTCTTTAAAACTGGTAATTATTTATTAATTCAACTCTATAGTATACCACTATACCTAGTACTTTAAGCATGCGAGTATACGACATATGTATTAATTATTTATTAATTTAAGGCAAGTGAGTTTGAATCGAAACTAGTCTTACATGATTGTGTAATGTGTATACAATTTACAAATGACTAAAAGGTAGCATTGTAAATTACACTATTATTAATAAAATATTTGTTTCAGTTACATAATATTGTAAAGTGAAAATTGAGTAATTGACCATAGTCTACAATAGTATTTATGGTTTATAAGAAACGGTTATTTTTTGAAGTGTCAAAAAGAACCTTATAAATTTCAACGTCACTTTCAAACTTCTAAATATTGATAGATTTTATAACTTAAGGTTTTGTACATCGATGGCTCCCATGTAAAGTATCGTAAGTCTCATTCTCGCCATCTCACTTTTTTACGTGTTCTAAATGAACTTTTGAGAGTTTTATTAAGTGTACTAATTTCAAAGTAAAGTATTTTTAAGTTAATTAATTATTTAATATAGATATAATTAATATACAATTATCACTTCGATCATGACAAAAATGTGACTTACGTTACTTTACTTAGGAGCCATCGACATATCAGTGTAATTAATTATTTCTTAAATGGTCAATAGCCCAATTTTCTAGTACAGTCGACTAATTATGGCCACTATTGATTTAAGCACACAAGCAATAAATCTCTTCTGACTATTCTTATTTATACATGTCTATTCGATATCTAAGGTAGGTAATTCCGACTAAACTTATTTTAATTGTCTTATGTCTAATTGTCAGTAATAAAGTTAAACTATTTTAAAATTAAACTCCGCAACGATCTGCAAGTGGATCTTATATTCATTTCCACATATAGCTCGTTTTCATTCTAAAAATGCACGCCTCTCCAATTGCAAAATAGTGGGTAGACGCAATAACACGTAAGCTCGTCGTTTGAATTAGAATAAAACCGTTGCACAATAGGGTGTAACCTTATATAGGCACCAGAAAGGGGAATATGAATTTCCTATATTTTAAAACTATTTTTACGATTCTTGAATTTAATTTTGCACCAGAAATAGCCAAAAAGTCTCTTTTTTACATCAATTTCCTCTTTTTTTAGTCCTTGCCTAGCTTCTCTTCTTTCGTCAATTTGTGTACATAAGCATTCCAGTCGACCTGGCTCTGTTTCTTTACAAAAACATTTTTTTTAAACTTTTTTTTTATTCCACTATGTTCATCTCCCCTCAAATGCATTATTGCTATTTGAGCCATTACGAAAGTTTAAAGCAGGTATGCGTAAAAATATATTAGAAATAAGTGTCACCCTACTGCACACACACAAGCAAGTGTTGCAAATTTAGTGGAGGGGCGTGCAGTTTTAGACTGAACGAACTCTACGAATGTAGTCTTTATTATAAAAAGAGAATTAAGAAAGTACAGCTAAATTATCTAAATAAATAAGATTAAACTAATATCATCTAATTAATAACTTAATGATATCAATAGTACGCCCATGGACATCTGCATGACCAGAAGGCCAGCAGATGCGCTGCCGGCCCTTAATGACGAGTTTAGGTCACCGGGCCACATACATACATATTTCAATATACAGTGTATTCTATTTAATCGAACTTTAAGCGCAGGACAGCAACATAAAGGGACACTTAATTCAGTTAATTGCTTTAATTAATTAAATGCCCCTTTATATTTTCGATTAGTTTAACTATTTCATATAAAAATGTTCTCTAATAAGTTTAAATGAGATTGTAAAATATATGACGTAAAACAGACGTATTTTATACACTGATTAGCTGTATTAAAAATATAGTGTTAAAAACCCTATCAATAGTTTAAATTGTTTTTGAGACTTGCTGCTTTTTTGCGAAAATTTTTGAACTTATTGGAGTATGTGTGGACAAAACAGTTACATAAAATATTAAAGGTATTTTATTACGTATTGAGCACTTGTTGCATAACACCGTCCCCACCCACGCTTTTATTGTCAAATTGGCTGCACGCACGTTCATTATGTTTATGACTATTTATACAATCCGGCATATTGTAAAGCTGACGAGAATCGTCGCGCGTCTACTAAGGGAATAAATCTTGTTTATAAGATGTGCGGAGTTACGACACGTTGTCAGTAATTAACCGGTTCCTATATGCACGAAACGAGACGTTTTTAGTATCGTGCACTTAGACTCGCAATAGCCGCAATAAATAATAACAATAATTCAACATTTATTTGGTAAATAGACCTAACACAAAAATGTAATCTAAAAACAAACAACTAAATAACAACAATATAAAGCAAATTAAATAAAACAATAAAAACAGACCATTAAAAAATAGATTAAAAAACAAAGAAAGAATTGTAAAAATTCAAATTAGGGTCACTGTACCAAAAAGGACTACGCCTCAGCATAAATGCTGTAGTGTAAGATTCTACACTGCAGCGATCTAATAGTTTGGAAATGCTAGGGGGGAGGGACCACCTTACGGGCAGACAGACTGACGGACGGACAGAGCGAAATTATAGGGGTTCCTCGTCCCTGCGGTACCCTAAAAAACGGAAGTGTTTCGATTTTTCTGATGAGAAGTATACTAGAAACATAAGAGCTCGGTGCTTTTGAACTACGTATAAGTTTAATGAATAAATAAATATTGAGTTCGCTTCCCGACTTTCAAATTCGTCAAATTCAAGACGATCTCCAATTATCTCGCAATATCACTGCCATATACACGGATTTGCTTAGTTCACACGGAAACAGTTAAAGCAAATCGAGCGCGGGCACTGAAGCCGAGAAAACGGTGCCGCAGCGCGGAAACTGCGAGCTCCTTCTATAATTTGGTTCATTTCATCAAAATTACTGAGCCCGCTCCGTGTAATCTTTGCAAAACTTCAATTTGTTCAAGCGAATGCGAAATTTACTGTTGTACGAGTACAGCCCGAATGAGAGAGATTCAGATTTCAAGCTTATGAAAGAGTTGAGACGAGATTAAAGAAAGAAAATATAAAGAGGAAAATAATACATAAAGCGATACCTAAAAACGTTTTCACTTTTTATTTTGAAGTATTTAAAATCTTCTTCTTCCTAGTTTTATCCCGGTTAAATACCAGGGTCCGCTTAGATTGTAGAGGATGTGGCCGTGGGGCGAGTTAAGATTGCCATCTGACGTCATCCTTCGATCCCCAACGATTTCTACAGTCTTACGACTAATATCAAAAAGTGACATTAATCGGACCCCACTGTTTTACGTACCTTACGAAGCACGGAGGAGGTCGGATATAAAATATATATTGAATATATTGAACCACCCTGGATGGGTATTACATCAATGATAATTAATTTATAATTTCTAGTCACGTAGGGAGACCGATGCTCGACATAGTTAAATTAAATTAAAACCGATGTTGCCATGCTCTACATCGTCCAGGTTTGTACATTAAGAAAATTGTATAATAAAAGATGTCTTTTTAATTTGTTTATCTCAAAGGACTGGGCTGGATATATAATCAATGTATTTTTTTAAATCAAAAAATATGTATTTTACAAAAAAATGTGTTCTCATTTGCGAGTGTATATTTACAATGTTATTGCAACTAAACATAGACTATTTAATGTATTGAACAAAATGATTATTTATTTGTCTAAGAAAGAAATGTAATCGCCTCGCCCGATCACACATTTCGTAACGCTTTCGTCACGCATTTACCAGTTTACTCAACAAGTCGAGATTTAAGTTCAAAAATTTCTTCTCAGGCACTACCAAAGCTATGTGAGCTGGATGCGTCGTCGTGCGCTCGCCTCACGGACGCGGGTGCGGCGCAACTGGCGCACCACGGCTTGCAGAGGCTATCTCTGGCCGGCTGCAGGTTGCTCACGGAGTCTGCGCTGGACCACCTCACCAGGTGCCCGAACCTCGTCAGGTATGCATGACAACTGGTTTTTTCAACAGCTGTATGATTGGTAATGGGGAGCTTGTAGCTTAATCAGTAGCCGGCATTATAGTCGATTGCTAGGTTGCTCTTACTGTGGCCGAATACACAGTATGATGTGACGCATTCTAACATAGGTTTTCAAATTATTCGACCTCCACCGTGTTTCGGAAGGCACCTTAAAACAGTAGATCGATTAATTTCTCTCAGTGATATTGGTCTTGAGGTTGTGGGGGTTCCGGGGATGAGGTCTGGCGGCATTCAGTCATCTTAGTTCGCCCCACAGCCACATTTTCTGAAATTTAAGTAGACCATGTTACTAGGCTGGGTTTATTTATTTATTTATTTTATTTTAGGCAACCACAACAGATTACAATATTATATAACGAAAAATACTTATTATATAAACATTTTGAACATTCACCCAGACTCGAGGTGGGAATTGAACTCATATATTTCAAACAATCGCCTTTAGCTGAGGCGCCCCCTTGGAACGGCCGCTACGTTCGCCCTGTGGTGGGGCTGCCCCCGAGTATAACACTCAAAATTCGCGATATTCATATCTTTACTCAACACTGTAGTATGCAGGCAGACACGTCCATCATTCACCGTTATTGCCCTTTAATGAAACCGGTAAATTGATGATATGAGATGAATTTCTCAGTTTTTTTCTTGGCATCACACATCCATTAAGAATTACAATAACCGTACGATATTTAGTGTGAATAAAGGATTGATCATGTTGTTTTGATATGTTGTTAAAAAAAACCTAATATATAAGTTATCGTGCCACAGTGTTTGTCGACAAACTCATTCGAAACGGCTTAAACGATTCTTATACCGGAATCATACATGGCTCAAAGTGTTTGTAAATATTTGTCCTTGAGGTCCACAGAGTACAACAAAACTTTATACAGTCACACAAAGTCCCTGACCACACTACATGATCATTCAAATAAAGCTATATCTGGCTCCGGTATAATGAAAATTTTTGTGCATTTTTGGTACGCCTGAGAATCGGCTGTAAAGCCGCGGGGTATAAAAGCACATGAAAATATTTCGTATTATTAAATAAAAATTATGCTAATAATAACTTTCTAAAAAAGAAAGGGAGTAAGTGACACAAGAGTTTGTAAAATAAAACATTAAGTCAATAAAGAAATTTTAATTTGTTTTATTATATTTTTCCTGTATTATTTTTTTATTATTACGACTACATTTTTCAAAAATATATACAATAACAACGTGCTTAAAGAAGTTTTCACTTTCTTTACATAAAAAGTGACTTAAAAATTGTCACAACTGGACCCAATTTAAATAGCACCACGTGGGAAGCACCAGCTTTGAAATAAAAAAGAAATTTTCAAAATTCGCGGATTAAAGCAAAGTAGTTTAGTTTCTCATGCATGTCATGGATTTCCGCAAAGCAACGCCTGATTCTATCAGTCATTCTTGTTATATCAACAACTCTCTCTACTACATTGAAGTTGATGCACGTCGCCGCAGTAGGGTCTTCTATAAAATTAACAATTCTTATCACTGTCGCCGCTCGTAAAAGCCGGCTCGTATGAGACCGAATGGCTGCCAGACTCGGTACTAGTTGAACTAGATTGTATATCGAAAATAATGATGAATTGTTCATCTTTATAAAAATAATTGTGATATGCATGATAGGCAAACTAGAAGCTGGAATAAACTTGTGATTCCGGTTCTGCGTATGGGTAGGGTACAGAAATCGTTTGTGGGCGCGTGAAGACGATTCTTTAACATAATTCCAGATGCAATATTAAATTTATCTCTAGTTAAATTTAAAGTACATATTAAAAACTCGCCTATTCGTTTAGCATATTATACTGTGGAAGACTATGTTAAAGATAAAACTGCTTGGAGTTGAGTCGCTCCAGCTTTGTACTTGATAGTTAACATGCAAAAATGTGAAAACCTCATTTCTGTGAGAACTATTTTTAAAGGAGGGGCTAACGAGTTTCTTGCTGATTCTTCTCGTGGCTCGACTTTTCCGAATCAGCGGTAGTTTTTAAAATATTCGACGATTCAAAAGAGCTTGTAAAAGTCTACTTGAATAAAATATCACTTGAATTTGAATACATAGGACTGTATGAGACACGCACGTCTATTCCTAAAGTAGGCAACTTCATATCTGTGTTATAGGTAACAAACGCCTGTTATACACAATTTTTTCGAGGCGGGAATCGAACCCGCAACTCCGGGCTACCCTCCATTCCTTTTCCCTTCTCCTGTCTTTCTAATTAGAGGTAGCACCACGCTTGTAGCCGAATTGGGCCGGCGCGTCCGGGAGATTAAATATTATTTCTTGTTAACATTTTTTTGTATAAAAATAGATCATTAGTTGCAGAACGATTAGGAAATGTCTGTTATTACATATTATATATTACATTACCTTATGTCCTACTCATTTTTAGCACAAACTGTTACAAAAATTAATGTTATATAGAGGAAATATTTGATCGTTAGTTTGCATTGTGGAGGCGCGGAAAATATTGTAGGGATGTAAAAAATTTAGGGATCTCTGTGGAATCTTTGGTAATGTAAACACCCGCGCAAAGTGGTTAGTATGAAATATTGTTATATTAAAATGATTTAAAAAAACTAGCACTCTTTCATAACTACATATAACTAAATAAAAGCTGTAACTGACAATTTGTTAAGGTTTTTTTAGTTGGAAAATTTATTTTGGAAAAATTGGAAAAGCTATGTTTTTTTTTAATTGTATCTACTTTTCTGATCTGTTTATATAGGTATTGTTTTTATTTACATTATGCTTCCAAAATAGTTTCTCGTAAATTGACAAAAGGCTGTGCTATTTTTTTTTTTTTAATTTGGACAGAATCCGTTAGCATAGGTACAAATAATGATTCTAATTTATTAATAGAAAAAAAAAACAACATAAATATTTGAGTAAATATTGAGTCTATTTTTTGATAATTTTTTATTTTAAAATTATTAAAAAATATATGCTACCGTTTTATGCTTATTTTTTTTTTTTTTGACGCGTGATTTAAAACTAAAAATGATTTAGTTTAGTTAACTTACAAATAAATATGTTGAATATCCTTTATTATAAAATTATAAAAAAATATATGCTACCGTTTTATGCTTTTTTTTTTTTTGACGCGTGATTTTAAACTAAAAATGATTTAGTTTAGTTAACTTAAAAATAAATATGTTGAATATCCTTACCAGGAATTTCATGTTGGAGTTGTTGTTGAAACACTGGTCAAGTGACTGAATAAAAAAAAGGAAAAGAGTGGTATATATATTGAACTGCTTGTAACGCACGCACCTTGGTGGCGGCGCGGCGCGCGGAGGCCCGCTCGCGCGGCGCAGGCGCAGGTGCCATCTCCACGTCGGAGTCCGACGCCTCGCCGGAGCTGCTGCCGCTGAACGCCATCTTTTTCTGCGATATAATAACAATTATAAATATTTAGGGTAGTTATTGTTCTTAAAGATCTTTTTTTTTTTTATTAGGTTATCCAACAGCTTTTTACATGTTTTATAACTATAAACTAAGTATATGTATCTTACAATCATAGCCAATAGCGGATTACACAGAAAAGTTCTTAAATACTAATAGACGCAAAACAATGTACTACGTCTTACTTACTTAATGATATATTTATGTATTTTGTATGATCTTGAATAGAATAAGAGGCAATCTCTTGGAGCAAAGGTCTGGAGTCCTTTACACTGGATGCTTTGGTTATGTCCTCGCTTCTTCTGGATGACAATTACTATATTTATTTTTAAATGTTTAAGATTCTCGTAGACCAGGTAGGCCGAGGAAGAGGTGGCGCAACGACTTGGACGCCTTTGCGCGAAAGGAGTAGATTGGTTTAGCTCTGGATAACTGGATAGAGGAGAGTGGTCTAAGAGTGGGGAGGCCTTTGTCCAGCAATGGGACATTATAGGCTAATTAAAAAAAAAAGACTCTTATAATGTTTAAAAAAATATAAAATAATAGGTTAATAGACAAATAAAAAATGTTTCGCAATATAGGACTATAAAACACATAGACATTTGTTCCTAAGGCAGGTAAAGTGAGAGCCAGTGTCATATGTAACAGCTGACAGAATTGAAATATAAAATACACCAAGTTCAATGGGTTTTTCAAGTTCAAGAAAAACAAATTTTTCTAAAGACACGCTGGTTGATTTGTGATTTAGCAGGCTGAGAGTTAGC
>JANCMC010006663.1:0-50687 GCA_024363005.1 Charaxes varanes
CAGTATAATATTAAAGCCACTTTAAAATATTTCTCCAGAAACGTAAACGTATGTAGCGTTACAACACTAATATTTTTGCGTTACGTTTTCGATCCTTCTATTTCGCGCAGCTTCGCGATGTTTTCATATAAATTAAAAAAAAAAACCTGCTCCAAAGTAACTTGAACGATATTCCGGCCTCGATTTTATTTTTTAAAATTCTTAATAGTTTGACAGACTTGTAAGAATGAATTATTATCTAGCAAAAGTAATTTTACATTTAGTATTCAAACAAAAAGATTGGTTACGTTTTATTAATTTCATTTTCACACACATTATAGACATGTTTCAGTACATTAGTGATATGTCTTAATATTTACATTAAGACATGTATTCGTTTACTTCCTTCCTTCATGTATTCTTGTATCAATTTTCGCTATTTGACTAAGTGATATTTTGTTTCGTTAGTTTAGTTCACATGTTATACCTTTTGCAAAAGTACTCTCGTTCCCTTTATAACTTTATATAATTGAACTGTCGGCGAGAGCTGCGTGCGTGAGCGTCTGTGTTTCGTTTTAGCGCACGTGTGATGCTATAAATGGATTCACTCCGCATTTCAAACAAAACAAACTAAATAAATATCTCATCGATATGTATTCCAACTTCAGTTGCTGCAAGCAGCCAGTTTTGCTTTGTACAATTTTGTTTAACTAGAAACTATTAAATTTTGTAGCACCAAACTTATCCAGTGCTTTGTCATCATCATAATTTTAAAGAGCCAATTTCTTCGTTAATCTGTACTTTTTTTTTACCTAACTAAACTAATCTTGCTGTTTTTTCTCGGTGGCTGAACTTTTCCGAATCAGTAATATAACATACCAGGTGTCGCCCGCAACTTCGTCCACGTAAAATTAAACTTAAGCGTGCCCTCATTTATTCTTAATCTAGCCCTTTCGAAAGATACGACCTTAGTGTGTGTGTGTGTGTGTGTGTGTGTGTGTGTGTGTGTGTGTGTGTGTGTGTGTGTGTGTGTGTGTGTGTGTGTGTTCAATATGTTACAGCAATATTATTCACGTTACATAAAAATGTAACGGGAACAATATTGTAAGCATGTGATTATTATTTTGTACATGACAGCTTAAAGATCAGAAACTAACGCAATGTGTGTAAAAGATCTGCCTTTCTCTATAAATAAACTAGCCTACTAATAAAATTAGGTGAAAAAATAGATTACATTTTAGCGTACAACTTATAGCTTTCCTCGATAAATGAGCTATCTAACACTGAGATGATTTTTCGAATCAAATCAGTAGTTCCTGAGATAAGCGCGTTCAAGCACACAAACAAACAAGTTCAACTCTTCAGCTTTATATATTAGTATAGATGTAGATTTGAAAATATCATCATCTGTATTATATAGCAGTCTAAATCCCTATTCTGTTTTGACTTGTCTGTAAAAAATATTCCACTCGACAGACAAGACATTTTACTGAAATGAAAATTGACCTTGTCTATTTATACATAAATTCCAGCTTTACTAATTGAACTCAATATCAATAGTTGACATTTCAGCACGGATTAAGGTGCCTTTGGTGACGGATAGAGACGATATCAATCCAATGACAGGCGATAGTTAAATCTCAGTCAGGAGGGCTTAAATGGCTAGACGACGGTCGGGACAGTTCTAGACTTGTCTGCCACAAATTACAAAGCAATCTATAGGTATACTTTAAAGTTTAAAGCACTTAACAAGATGTGGTGTGAGTGCGTGTTTGACACATAATACATATATGCACTTGTAGCAAATGACGGTAAAGGTAATATGGGCAGTGAAGGTGATTGACTATTTGTCAAAATCTCAATTTAAAAAGACCAAAAACGGGCAAGCAGACACTGATGCAACAACCAATTTACAATTTTCTTTTTGGACTCATTATCTTGCTACGGGTATGTTACATATCTTTATAATTTTATTGCTAAGACTGTTTAAGAATTTTGTCACGATTCTCACTCATCACTAGTAAGTGATGAGCCATCACGTTTCTGAAGTCAAGAAATATGATGGCTTATCACCATTTGATTGGTTCGTTAGTGCAGTTGGCAGCGACCCAACCTTCCGCTCCGTGGATTCCCACCTCAGGTCTGGTGGAATATTTATATATGTATTGTATTTATATATGTAAAAAATATTTTCGTAGTACTTGGTTAGTACCTATAAGACAGATATCCAGTTATCTACCTTGGGAACATACAACCGTGTGTTTATAGTCCTATGTGTCTATTAAAAAAAACTGTAATCGTTTCTCTGAACTCTCTCTTATTAATAGATTAAATATAAAACGCATACTATTGTTCGACTCCTAACCCTGAAAACGGAGAGCTATAACTCCGGGTGGGTGCGGATTCATCGTGGGCCGGAAACGGCGGGGAATTCATTTGGGCGTAATAGGTTTCCTGCCTTTCCTCCGGCCCCGTCCGTCCGGGTCGTGGACACGTCCGGCACGCAAGCGGAACCAACGTACGCTGACGTCGTACAAATTACTACTGATTTTGTTAATTGGCACTAATACTCCTATAACACGGTATGTTTATTCCACATTATTGGAAAACGCGTTCTAGGATTGTTCTCGTACAAAGCGCCACGAATACTATAATATTATATATTTTATAACATTATATCTTCTTCTTCTTTTTAGCGTTATCCCGGTTAAGTAACAAGGTCCGCTTAGTTTGAAGAGGATGTGTCAGTGGGGCGAGTTAAGATGACTGATTGCCATCTGACGTCATCCTCGGAAACCCCCACGATCTCTACAACCTTACGACTAATATCACAAAGTGACATTAATCGGGTCCCACTGTTTTACGTGCCTTCCTTGACGCACGTTTCGCTTCGACACCGAAGCATCATCAGGAGATAGACTCTATAAAGGTTTACGAATAACTACGAATCAACTTTGACTGGGCGGAAGATTGATAGCATCCTTTGTTCCATGGCTGAAAAGACAAGTGCTAAAAGTGTTAAATTCTTCTACATACATATATGTATTTATATATTAATAACAAATTTAGCACAATTGTAGTTCATATAGAGGAAGGCGTACGATTGCTAATATTTTTTTTATAACATGCAATATTAATGTATCAAATTATTAACATAAAACTAGACGCACACCATCGCCAGACAATTTACACACACACGTATTGCATGATGTCAAAGCTTAATTTTGACAATCATATGTTATATTAAATGCCAAATTTTTCTGTGAATAGAATAATATATGTCGTTGTACGCGGAAAGGTTTGTGGGCGAATTTCGACCAGCCGGCGATCTCTAGTATATATAAAAGCAAATGGTCACCTAATACGAAATTTCGAAAACCGCGAGACTTACAACAAAATTTGGCAAGGAGGCAGTTTGTAGTTATTAGAAATCCGCTAAGAAAGGATTTTCCGATATATTCAGATAAAGTTGGTCGAAGGTTTCTTGCAATTTGAAGCGGACGAACTAGCGGGAAACAGCTAGTGGGAAATAGAATTGAAAGCAACCTCTTTAAAGGATTAATAGCCCTTAAAGTCCAAAAATCTATCATTCTTTTATATGTATTTTAAAACTGTTTTTAAATTTAAAAAAAAAATCCCTAAAAGATAGCACTGAAATTAAAACATAACATTTGAAAATAAACAATAATCATGATACTAATTGTAGTAAACGGCTTTTAAACTCGGGCGTATGTTATATCGGGCTGTGAACACAAACTTAGGAGTTCAAATGTCCTATTTGAACGCTTTTTTAACCAGCGGTAAAAAAGCTCTCGTGCGAACCCTCTCACGTCAGTCGGTAAATCATAATAAAATCAAAACACCAGATTAGTTGAATTTGATTGATTTACAGCAGAGATGTGATCTATTAATAAAATCTATTTCTACAAACATAAGACTAATATTACTAGGTATCTAGTATATACCTTTATATGTATATATTGGCGTTCAATTATAAAAATCGTAAGATTATCTATCACGCGAGATTGAAAACTGTCGAAAGATTGTGAACTTAATATACTGCTTACAATTTAGAGCCCCATCTAATCGAGACGCCATGGCGATATCGACGGCTACGTAGCCATGGATACCTGCGGTTGCCAATGGAGTAGCCAGTAGTAGTCGTGGCTACAGCCAGTAGTAATTTGGCGACGTCGCCAAACCATCGTCGTCACGTGAGTTACTCGTCCTAAAGTTTAATATGCATTGTTTGGATACGTCGCCGGCGAAGTCGCCATGGCGTCCTGGTGAGGTAGGGCTCTTAATGTATTGTTTTTCCGTAGATTATAGACTATCCAAGCGAAATTTAAATTATACTATATAATTTTGTTGCACTTGGATTTGGTTATCTTAAGATCGATGTAGTGCATTCCTACAAAGGATATACTAATATTCTTTGTAGGAATGTGTGAATTATGTATGTGATTATTGTATATGTGACTTTAATACATTGCTTTTCGTAAGTAAGGTACTAGATATATTATTATCAGGCTATCGATCTCAACAACCCGTAAAAGTGTGATGTCACAAGTCTATTAGAATGGGCATGCCCACCGTGTCCATCACAGTGGAATGCGCCTGGTTCAAAATTGAGATGACACGATCTTTTATCAAAGTTACTTACTTTTGTTAACATTTCGAGATCCCAGTTTGACACCTGCAACAAAACCATAAATTTATTAAGTAGCAAGTTTAGTACCTTAGATGATTGTCTATGAATAGTCTTAAGCTTATAAAAGTGCCTCTCGTATTTTCACTGGCTGTGGGTACACCGTCTCCTCTTATCAGATTGTCCGTCAATCTATACGGTTATAGCAAACATACTTATCTACGCTATTATTTGAGACATATCATTTGAATGATGAAAAAGCTTGGAAATATTTTTTTCCTTTTTTATTATTATTAAAGCCGGATTAAATGCGCAGAAATGATGACGACATAAATGATGTCTTTGCTGAATACTATAGAGGGTAAGAGAGGCCGAGGACGTCCAAAGGATACATGGTCCAAAATTCAAAAACGATATGAAGTCAATGAGAGTTAGCCCCCAATTGATCACGTTGAGAGCAATTCCTTAATTCACTCATGAGTAAATACGTCATAGGTTATGAATCGCTATTGACAAAAAAATAAATGTTGATAAAGCTTAAGACAAAAAATTTACTATCGCAGATAGTTGTCGTGCACAATTTTTAACGGGCTACCGCAAGCTTATTATCTCCGTTATCAAGATCGCTGATACGCGGCTGGAGTTGTACCTACGAGTAGACGAACAGCCATAAATAAGGGGGTGTAGCTCGCGGAGGAAGCGGCTGCTGTTGTTGCCGACGGTAATGAAAATTAATGGTCCAGCGCCATCTGTTGCCCGAGGCGTGGCAAGTCGCTTATTAATAGATTTCAAAGCGCGTACATTCTACGTCACTTCGCTATAAACTTGCGCAAAATGTCGGTGGTTTTATCCAATCTATATGTATGAAAATGAATGCCTATTTCCCTTGGTGACGTAGTGGGTTCCGATTAATTTGAACTGAGTGATATTCATCGCGAGATTGTGAGGGTTCCGAGGATGAAGTCAGACGGCAGTTGGTCATCTTAACCTGCAATTTAAGCGGATCCTGGTACTAGACACGGATAACACTAGCTAGAAGAATTTTAATACCTTTATCGTCACATCATGAATGTTAAAGGTTTTATAACTTCAAACTAGAATAAGTAAAACCTTAAGAGATAGTAGAGTAATAAGAAAGGAAGTGTGAAAGAAAACAAAGGTTTTAACATGACATAATACTTTAAAAATGGCACGGGCATTTAGCCTGTGGTGGAAATTGAAAAACTATTAAAAAAAAACAGGGCTTCGTCCTCTAGGACGCTCTCCCTTCATCCTTCCGATGACACTGAGTTTTTCTAAATTGACAGTCGGTTTTCGGACAACATGTCCAAAGAACTGAAGCACTCTCTTGAGGTAAGTGCTTAAACGTTGTAGAAACTTCAAGTCATTGTCCCTAAGCTAGGAAACTAAGTTATAGCTAACAGCCGACTGATACACAGATATTCGTGCATCAAATAATGATACACCAATTGTCTCCTCATATTGCCTTTACGCGAGTTTCGACAAAATATACGGAAAGCTTTGCTGTTAATTTATTAATAAACATTATCGGGAAACTTTGCCAAAAGTTAAAGTCGGAAACTTCCACATATTGCTACTTTGTATCTAATGAACATATTAATAAGTATTTGCAATTATGATACGTTAAATACAAGGGTAAATATATCCTTATAAAGATAAATAGGGATTTATTCTTACACTAGGTGTGCGCGTGTCTTCGTCCGCGTAAGATTAGGTTCAATTTTAGCCTATAGCCTTTCTCGATAAATGGGCTATCTAACAGTGAAAGAATTTTTCAAATCTGACAAGTAATTCAAGCAATCAAACAAACAATCTCTTCAGATTTATATATTAGTATAGATAAGGTCTTGTCTGTAACGACTTCGCGCTTAAACCACTGAACCAATTTTGATGAATCTTGGTACAGAGATAGATTGTATCTTGGCAAATGACATAGGTCATTTTTTTCCCCAAAATGAATTAGGGGTTCGCAGTTTATTATGAAAGTCGAAAAAACGCGGTCTAAGCATTAAGCTGCCTGCTCATTTGCCCCTTGTAACATATAAAAAAATAAACCTATAAATAGATATTATTTAAAAATCATATAATTGCGGGGCAAATTAATTTTTAATGGTTTTCTCTGTCTTTACAATTAATAACTGTTGTTAATTAATTAAAGAATATACTTGTGAAACAGTCTTAGGTATGCAAAGTAAAAATAAAACTTTGTTTTAACAGAGCAACGCACTTTTATTCGTCCCGTGATGACGAAATAGAGTTACATATATAAAAATCGATTGTACAAGACTTTGTCACTCTGCCTTAAAAATAAAATATTAAAAAAAAAGAATACCGCCTTAAGAAATACAAAGGAACTAAGAAGCAATATATAATTATTACTTACATACGATGTGTTCTAGCAAATCGTTTGTAAGTAAAAACTACCTACGTCAACACATTAATGGGTGTCTAGACCCATTAATGTGTTGAAGTAGGTCCTAAACCAAATACACTCGCGTGCAATTAAATCGACTCAAAACGTAACTGCAAGCAGGTATAGAGTCCTGGCTACGACGATGGCTTTATCCTCAATACATCAGCCCTTCTAAAGCAGTGCCTTCCAAACAAAAACACAATCATCAAAATCGGTTCAGAAATAGTGGAGATATGTTATAACATGCTTCTTCCTAGCGTTATTCCGGTCTAGTGCCGGAATCCGCTTAGATTGAAGAGCATGTGCCTGTGGGGCGAGTTAAGATGACCGATTGCCGTCTGACGTCATCCTCTGACCCCCCAGAATCTCTACAACCTTACGACTAATATCACTCAGTGACATTAATCGGGTCCCACTGTTTTAGGTGCCTTACGAAACATTAAGGATATCAAATATAAACCAGTGTTAGAACATGGCATAACGTACATACAATAAAAACAGAACGGATTATCTCCTACACAAACCCGTGCATGTTGTTTCCCAGTATAAATCAACAAATTCGAGCCATCACGCGAAACATATTTTGTTTGATCTCTTGATACCAATGCCTTTCACAGAATCAATATTTGCCCTGAAAAATTCAGAGTTGTTTTGGTGTTGATGGAAGGTTCATAGTCTTGTTTGTTGTTGTTTTTACAAGTGGATGAAATTCGGATTACTCAATTTTAGATCCTGTTTAGGGTTCCGCAATACTACAAGACACCATTATTGTCTCGCTCATTACGTCTGTCCGTCCGTAAGTCTGTCTGGCCTAATGAATTACTACGCACATAAATCTATGAAATTTGGAACAGTTGTTTTGCGTATGGATTTTTTTTGGCATCTTAAAATAATAATCATTTTACATTTTAGAGGAGGCATACATGTGAAGAGAACATGTGAAGATGAAATACACGTGAAGTCAAGCTGAATTTTTTTTATTTAAACCCATTCATTGGATATTTCTTCTAAAATGAAGGACAGTTTCTTTACACAGTCTTTTTGTTATGAGTACCATTTTCGAATAATTAGAATGTGTATTATTATATTCCTAACACAATAACTCCATCGGCATTCTAATTTGAACAACAAAATCACCGTAAAATCTAAAAGTTAACTAGGAAACGACTTCAAATTATCCCTTTTGCATGAAACGGGATCCTTGTAAGGACCTATTGACCTTTGGCACGGCTTTGAACTCCCTACAAGTTAATTAAATTTCTGATGCTTATATTACAAAGAAAATTACCATTTGGGACGGACCTGTATTAAATTAATTAACAATTATTAATGAGAACGATAAACTCATCGTACGGAACAATGTTCTGAGAGATTGTGGAACTTGTTGGATTTTAAATTGGATCTTTGTTAGGTGTATGTTTGATGAAAATATTTTAAGCCCTCGGTTTATTAAATTTGCTTTTAGAGTTTGTTTAATCTAAATCAAATTGTAGTTAGGTAGTTTTAATATTACAATGTGTATTAAACGGTAGGTACATTTTGTTATTATTTTGTTTTA
Organism: Charaxes varanes; assembly: GCA_024363005.1. Taxonomy (NCBI): domain Eukaryota; kingdom Metazoa; phylum Arthropoda; class Insecta; order Lepidoptera; family Nymphalidae; genus Charaxes; species Charaxes varanes. The sequence goes on from JANCMC010006663.1 coordinate 8,620, forward strand.
TATTACAAGGTGTAAACGGGCTGGCTATTCATCTAAGCGACTACCAATGCTCATGGACGCTCGCGTTGCAGAGGTTTGGTCTACCAGGAACATCACTTGACGTGACAGTATTGCCGCCACTTGACGTTCATATTACCTACTGTACTGATTTAAACAATAATAGCCGTAGTACTTGTTTAAAATGTTTTTATTAAGCTCTCTAATAACAGAACCTAAATACAATTTGATATTTCGAGTAGATATTTTGTGGAATATACAATACGAAATGGTTCGTATTATTTCGTACTCTGTATTTCCAGATTCTATTTCCACCATTTATTAATTAGTCACTTTTCGTCTCCAATCCCTTTGTATTTGAAACGTAAAAGGGATTTTCTATTTCTAAGCACTGTACCGTTGGAAAGTTTCGATTTTTAATTGGTTCGTTTTTGCTAACAAACGTATTACGTTTCGAGTAGAATGAATATTTTTTTAACACGCTTCGATTTTACTTTCAATTTTGTGAAAGTATAATAGTGTTAACTTTTATAATAAATTGTACAAAAAAGGCACTTTTTAGGGTTACTTAGTGCTATAAGGAACCCGCATAATTTCGCACTGTCCGTCTGTCTGCCCGAATGTGATCTCCCCCTAGCATTTCCAAAGTATTAGACGTAGAGACTTGAAATTTTCCATGTTGATAGAACATGCTAAAAACTCATTAGGAAAATTATTTTTAACGAAATCGGACAACAAGTTTTGAAGTTATTTAACAAATACGTTTATAGCGTATCGGATACGGAACCCTCCTATATAAGCGTGTGTTCACACGCTTTTGGCCATTTTTGTGAGTGCTTGGTTTCATGAGTGCTTGGTTTCAAATTAGTGATAATAAAAATAGATTGAATAATAAAAACTAGAGATTGCCGGCTGGTCAAAATTCGGTCAGAAATCTTTAGATTTGGGTACCATATGCTTATGCTATGTACAAAATTTTTATTCTATGTAATACAATAAGTGCCAAAAAAATGGTCGGCATTTAAGCCGGTCGCTAGGTTAAGTTGCTCTTGCTGCGACCGGTTGATAGATGGATGACCCATTCTAGGACTGGTTTATAGTTGATATACGACGTCCTCCGTGTTTCGGAAGGCACGTAAAACAGTGGGACCCGATTAATGTCACTTTGTGATATTAGTCCTAAGGTTGTAGAGATCGTGGGGATTCCGAGGATGACGTCAGACGGCAATCGGTGATCTTAACTCGGTCCACAGCCACATCTGCTGTAATCTAAACGGATTCTGGTACTTAACTTGGATAACACTAGGAAGGAGAAGCTTGTGGTTTAAGGTGGAGTGGACCGCAGGGTCTATGGTGCGGCTTGACGCATTCTTGATAGTGTCAGTCGTGTCAGTCGTGAAGATGTCCATGGGCGCCGGTAGGCACTTCGGTGCCTGTTGCCTGCTCGTCTGCCCCCTCGTAACATAAAAAAAAGTGTGTGTAAATTGTTTGGTATTGGTGTGAATTGATTTTATTTTAATAATTAAATTTACTTGTAATGCATATTTTACAAAAATATTAGCATTCGCACACTCTCCTCTTTATAAACTATATTGTGCCAAATATCATATTCCTCCGTGAGCGCAATTTTCGTGAAATGGTGCCGAAAATTTTTGTTTCACGTATTATTGTACAGATTTATGTATATAATAAAATAAAGTTCTGTAGAAGTACAAAAATGAAGTCTTTTAGACTGGCTAAACAAATTATTGCAACGTATTCCAAACGAGACTTAAACTTTAATTTGTTTTGTAGCTTTTAAATTTGTAAGCGAGGTTGTAATGAAATTGAATAAACGTCAAATGTGGCTACAGGCGGTGAGGAGTGGGGTGCCGAGAAGGGGTAAACAGAATGTAGTAGAAACCACTTACTATCTGTATTAGGACTGCACATACAAATATTTAATTTTGCTTACATGAGTTTGTTTCAATAAATGAATTCAATTTCTTTATCACAAAATTCTTGATAGAGGTGTCGTGGTTGACATTTAGTTGTCATTTTAAATACATAATATATAATATCGTATACGTCATACAAAACTGCACTTATATAATATGTGTGATGTTTTTGCGAGTAAATATGAAAAGAGCTATGAAATTTAATTTTTTAACGAAACAAGAGAATGATCGAAATTAATGAATAATTGACAATTGTGCGAATCCGTATAGCTAGCGACATGTATGTATGTAATATATTGCATGCATTGTTCAGAGTGTTGTACAGGACTAACTGTTGATTGCGTCCACACTCTCGGTAATGCACATTAATAATAACGGACATTCGAAGTCAAAGTCAAAATCGAAGTCAAAGTCAAAGTCCAAATCAAAGTCAAAGTCAAAGTCAAAGTCGAAATCGAAGTCAAAGTCAAAATCAAAGTCAAAATCTACTGTTTGGTCAAGTTACTCGATATTTTGCTCAGCGCTAATGAAAGAGACCTAAATCGCCAATTTAATTCAAATACGACTTCAACTTCAAGTTATCCCTTTTTGTACAAAACAAGGGTATTTAAAAATCACATTGGACCTTTATCAAACCTTTGAAGTACTCACAAGTTGATTAAATTTCTAATGCTTTTATCACGGAGAAAGTGCGTACGAGGGCGGTACTTGATTACATATATTAATTTTTATTATATGCGCGAAATTTTAGGGCTGCTGAGGAGATGTCATTAAATTTGTTAATTCTGGAATCTTGAAGATTCAACGCAATGATATCAAGACTTTATCATGCGGAGTTAAATAATAAACTAAACTACTTTGCTTTAACCCGCGAATGAATACGAGGGAAAATCGGTGTAATGCTGCAACCCGAAAGCTACACTTTAATTATAGCAACTTAGAATAATCCATTCATACATATTATGCACTTTTGTATGTGACATTTGGCGAAATCTAGGTGTGTCCATACCGAATATAGAGACATGCACGCGTAGGCATTGAATTAAAGTGCAACCACATTTAATACTAGTGCCTATCATTATCAGCCGTTATAATTTAGACTCTAAAAGGTACTTGATTAGACAAACCAGTTAATGATTTGTACCAAGTGTATAGTTAAACATTGCGTAGAGTAAATGTAAAATTAATATTTAACCCACTATTGCAACTCTATCGCTGTTCTACATTAATATTACGGTTGGTCACATTGATTATAATATCGTAACTACAAGAGTATCTGTTGTAAGTGTGCGTTTTTTGACGTATGTTTGCGCGTGGGTAATAGAAAGGTGTGGAGTACTTATATATAATTATATTATGTAACATTAATATATTTATATTTACTTGACTTTATACAGAGTGCAGGGGCGGAATGAAACCATTGTTGGGTTTCCTTGGTTCGATTCCGACCCCGATTATTATCATATTTGTGAATTTCACATATCAGAGACTAGCAGCCCGCCCCGGCTTCGCACGGGTATTCGCTTTACATTATAGAAGTTCTTATACGGATCCTTAACTTTTATTTAATATTCTATCACCTATACTCGTGAGGGATAATTTGGAATTTTAATGGTGAATGAATATGTCAAATTGGTCCACCTCTTTCAGAGCCTATGCAATGCAAACAAACAATTAAATCTTTTTTCTTTTTAATATTAGTATAGACAAGTGTATCTCTATTGCGCTATAAATATCCAAAGATTTGAAGTTCAATAAAGGTAGCGCCACGTTTGCAGTCTTTTCGGTTTGCAGCCCCACTATTTTTTTTTTACTGCGATATGTGGTAGGAAGACCCAGTACTAGCCTTGTATGTAAAATATATGAATAGGCTTTAGTGCCTAATAAATAATAATAAAAATACCTCTATCTTCTTTAATAATAAAAACTGACAAAAAGTCGTCTAAAGCCTGGATAAAACGTCACTGAACTGTAAAAAAAAAACCTAGGAGCTAACGCCAAAAAGTCTAATGGAAAACGTTTTCTAAAATCCACGAAAAGATTAGCATTTTATCTAAATTCGAGATCTATCTAAAAACGATTTTGTTCTAAAGAAAGAAATGTTAAATAATCTCCTTTATGATTACAAGTTGATATTTTTTCTTTGATTTTAACATTTAAATTTAAACGCGTTTCCAAATAGGGATGACACAAAGTCAATATTTTTGGAGCCTCAATAGTTTATTCATAAAAAGTGTTTTTTTTTTATGTTACTAGGGCCAAACTAGCAGGCACCTAAGTGCCTACCGACGCTTATGGACATCTGCACCACCTTAAGGCTAGCAGATGTGCTGCCGGCCCTTAATGACGAGTTTAGGCCACCGGAAAGTCTCACAAACCGAACGAAACGCGGCAACAATACCATCACTTGACGTGACAGCATTGCTGCCACTTCACCTTATCGTGCTGGCAGTGTATATATTAGCCTTTGATTTTCAATGCCTTTATCGTAGCTACTAACAATCACCTGAAGAATTTAGTGAAGATTCTAATGGTAGGAATTAGTAACGGCGTGTGAAATAAATTCTACCTTCCGATTTCCTGTTAGCAAAAAGATTTTTCTGTTTAACAACTTAATTGCGTTTTATGGATCTGGAGACTGCGAAATGGTATTTAAATAATAAAAGAGCGTTACGGAAGTCGGATGTGTTGGAACAAAGGCCCGCGGCTCGTGTTCTTTAGAAATGAGATTCTTTGGTGGTTAAACAGGTTTTAGTATTATAATTCATTTATAAAATAGCTATTACATTTAACGAAAGAAGTTAATGATTGTACGTCCCGCGAGTCGACATCTGAATACGCAAGTCCAGTCATTTTAGTTAAAAAGAAGGATGGGAACCGCTGGCGACAACCGCGGGTGTGGCGGGAGCTGTACCGTGAGTTTATAATTAACAAAACTAAAAAGGTACCCGGTTCAAACCCCACAATCGTTGGGGTATTGTCGCACCCACTCCTAATACAAACTTTTAATTTAAGCCTAGTAGGAGGGGAAAAAGGAATATTAGACGTACATAAAAAGTATTCCTAATATTCTTTAAAAAAAAAAAACTAGTCTTATCACTTACGGGTTTAAAGAATATTTTTTGGATAAGGACTAATATCCCGTTTATAAACATGACTGGTACAAATTTGGTTAGCATAAAAAAGGTTGCAGCGAGCCAACCTTAAGAGAGGGACACATGCTGTCGCGGACTTTAATATATAACTTTAAAGGGGAATAATTCTGAGATACATGATTTTTGAGTAACTTTAAACGTTTACGCAGCGAAAGCTTTCAAAAGGGAAAAAAACCTCCGATTTTTAAACTATCTCCATTGGTGCTCCGCATCTGTTGGTTTTATGATGTATTGAGCCTTTAACCTTCCTCGAAAAATGGACTGTCTAACACTGAAATAATTTTTCAAAATGGACTAGTAGTTTCTGAGAGTAGCGCGTTCACGCAAACGAACTTTTTAGCTTTATACATTAGTGTTGATTTATCTTAACTTAATCAGTGACTGGCATTTAAGTCGATAGCTAGGTTAAGCATGCTTTACCGCATCTGTGACAGATGGGTAACTCATATTAACACGAATGAGGTTGGATATTTGAAAATAAATAACCGCCCTCTTCTGTATTTCGGAAGGCAATTAGCCATCAGATACCGATCCCTTCTGTATAAGCATGTCTTGCCACGCTTTTGGGCATTTTATTTTTTGGATTTAACGCCTCTCTCTCTCCTTTTTCTAAATATTTTTATTATAGCAAGTTGACTTTATATCGAACTAGCTCCATCCCTTCGTCTTCTTTCATTTCGTCCGCGTAAACTTGCGAGTTCCCTTAGACCTCCTTTATCCGACCTTATAGAAAAATCCATTCTTAGCGAATGTCTACTATATAAACTACCTCCTTGCCAAATATCATAATTGTATGTCCCGCTGTTTTCGAGATTTCGTTATAGGTGTCCTTTCTTTATTATATACATAAATTTCTGTATGAAATAATAGAATTATAAGAGTTCAGTCGGAATCAGACTAGGGAATCGTTAGGAACACTCTCTTTGCAAATTCAAGAAATCTTTTCGATTGAAAGAATCCAGTCATCAAAGATTCGGGCCGGTTTTTGTTGAAAGCGGTCAAATGATTGTACTGGTACTGGTTAGAATGAATGAAATATAAAATATAATTTATTTCCGCTTTTATTAGCTATAGACTATAGAGGTAGGTGTGAGATTTTAAGGTAATGTTTGCGATAAGGCAAATATCAAAAGCGGGTGTCACTTAATTGTGTGAACTGATTGCGTAATTAGCGCGAAGAGTCATAGAGGGCACGGGAACGGGACACCCTCGTAGTTTGTTTTACTTTTTACCCTCCCGTGGGAGCCATTAATTACTGATGTTTATTTAAAACTGTTTGTCCGGGTTACGTTTCGTGTGTACAATATTAACATATTAATTTGCTTAGAATTTGACTTTTTTTTAAAGAATGTAAGAATGTTAGTATGTCTAATCTGGCTGGCATGAGGCATGCAAAGTCACTCATAGAAGCGTACTCGCCAAAATTCACTACTCGTCTCCTGAATCTATGCAGGAAGCAGGTGAGAGTGGTTACGATATCCCTTACGGGTCACTGCAGACTGAAGAAATATATACATACCATCAACTTGTGTCAATCACCAGTCTGCAGGTTATGTGACTGTCCAACCCACGATCTCTACAACCTTACGACTAATGTCACAAAGAGACATTAATCGGGTTCCATTGTTTTACGTGCCTTCCGAAACACGGAGGAGGTCGGTATCAAATATAAACCAGTATTAGAATGGGTCACCCATCTATCACCCGGTCGCAGCCAGAGCAACTTAACTTAGTGATCGACTCAAAGTCCGACCACTAATTAGGCCACGACCTCCTCTAAATTATGGCGAATGGTTTTTGACAACAGAATTTAGTACAAAATAATCAAATAAAGTCAAAAATTAAGCATGAATTCTAACAATTTATCAATGAAAGCTCTATATGTTTTGACGTGACGCATTTATTTGATTTGATGACATAATTTTGAACAAATTGGACGAATAAAGTCACAAATTTTTTTGGGATTCATGCTTCAAACATGTCAAATAAACACAACCAAAAAAATTTGCCACTAAAAGGCCTACAAGTTGAATTCATTCTATTTGACAACAGAATTCAGTACAAAAGCTATACTAATATATAAGGCTGAAGAGTTTGTTAGTTTGCTTCAATGCGACAATCTCAGGAACTACTGGTCTGATATGAGAAATTATTTCAGTGTTAGATAGCTCATTTATCGTGAAATACTATAGAGGCCATATAACAGCAATAAATGTTTATTTGGAAAAACATAAATCTACATACAATTAAATCTTGATAATAACGCATTATTCTAAACAAGAACTTATGAACTAAATATCAACACGCCATTTTTCACCTAATTTTACACGGATGAAGTCGGCTAGTAGTCATATAAAGTGACAAATTAAGTATGGAACCCAAATAATTGTCAATAAAAGCTTTACAATATGCATTTATTCGATTTGACAGCATAATTCTATACAAACTAGTCAAATAAAGTGACAAATGAAGCATGAATTCCAAAAAAATTGTCAATAAAAGCTTTACAAGATGCATTGTGTGTGTGTGGCGTGTCACTCGTGGTTACACTTGTACGACAATGCGGTGATTAAGGTCATTGACCTTTCAGATTTTACATAACCTAGGCTATGGCTAGACTAAAAAAATTAAAATTGTCTATGACAGTTTCAATAATCAACATATAGTAGTGAAGATACATTCCTGTTTTTAACTGCCAATTAAAGAAACAATACAGCATTAAGGCGCAGTATCTAGACGGTCCTATTCGAGTCCTGCTGCTGTGTTATATATGTGTGTTCTACATTTACAAGGTGTATATTGTATTTAATTGTGAAGACATATTAATGGGTTACTATGTTACCAATATGTGAGCTATATGTTTTATGTACCGATTGTCTTTCAAATAAAATAAAAAATAATAATATTTTTAAGTATTTTATATACATACATCCGTTTCAAGTATATTATCCGGTTATAAGGTAATTATAACCACAATTATTATTAATTTATTCCTTATGTTCCGAACTGTTGACAAACTAGGTCACGGAATTTCGGACACAGGACTGTGGCCAAACAACAAACTGCTTAAAATTTAAAAAAAAACTACAATGCAATGTAAACTTCATCAGGTCAAAAATCGTAGGTGATGTTACGAAAATGTTCATCAATTCAGGACATGTCGCGCGATTCTATCGTGCGGGCTGCACAGGATTGTTCTAGACTAGACCCATACAGTTACCTAACGGCACTAACCGTTTCCGCGTTCACGCATTCGCTCTGAATTATTATTACTCATTCATATTTAATTTGATAATCAATTTTATATACGCAATTACCCGCGTGTCCTTTAAATTTTATATAGTAAAAACTAACAGCGACTTCGCGATATGTCTTAGAAATTTGGAGGTGAAATTTTGGTTGTGTGTCAGAAATGTGGTGTTAGACATTTGGTACGGTCGTGGGGCTGAGGAATTAGTTTCCGCGCCATGATAGCCTAATGCGGTGTTTCCCAACATTCTTTAGGCCATGCCCCACCTAAACTTTTCTAAAAATTTTATGCTCCCCATAAATAATTTTTATCTTTAAAAATTATATAAATTATAAGTTTTAGGATATTTTGGTAACGTCAAACGACATTATACCTAATAATCATGTACAGCATTTTTTTTTTCAGAATATGACTTTTTTGTAAAATTTGTCATTTGTCACCGATATCTAGCATTGCATCTAAATAACTCAAAGCAAAAGGGTTATAGACGTCTCGAGTCCATTTATAAATTGCTCCCTTAATCATCAAAATGTCTCCCTGTGGGGCGTAAGCCTCACGTTGGGAAACACTGGTCTAATGTGAAGATCGCCCATTTACTGTCGGTATTGCATTAAGGGGAATATTTGGAATTTATAACGAATCATACATTTTCCTGCTACGAAAACGTGTCAAAAATTGAGTTGAATAGTTTTTTTCGATTCGATTTATACCCCGAAGTACCACTAGCTACATAGTTAAGAGGAACTTTTGAGTTGCACTTTCGCAGTTAACTTTACGTAACATAGTGTGACTCGATAATTCTTATATATTGTGTTTTTTATAATGGCAATTAATTGCCGCTTGATATGAAGCTCATCTAGAAATATAAGCGTTCCCAGACAGACAAAACATTTTTATCTAAAACGTTTCCGATATCCAAGGAAGCCGAAGACCTGGCAAACGCCGCATATCCTGGCTTAAAAATCTTTGTGCGTGGTACGGGTGTGCACTAAATCTTTGTTCCGACCAGCGGCATCAATAATTAAATTAGCCTTAATGATAGCCAACCTCCGCAGAGGAGACGGCACTCACAAAAGAAGATGTAGAATATTAATTGATAGAATCAGGCGTTACTTTGCGGATATCCATGACATGCATGAGAAACTAAACTACTTTGCTTTAATCCGCCTTTCAATTTAATTTAGTTAGCCGTAGATCTTAAAAAATCTATAAGGAAGTCAAAAATGGCATCTCCGACGTGTTGCCTACAAAAACCATTTTTTTCTTTTACAAATTACGAAAAAATAATGAACTATTTACGAAGCTATTTTAAAAAATATCGTATTAATCCTTATCCATTTAAATACGCTAGATATGTTGTATAGAACATATACATATAAATAAAATATATTTTATGCAGATCAAAATTTTCTTTACAGCATATCATTAAAATTAATATTTTGAAAGATATTAAAGATTTTAAAAGCGGAGGCAGAGCGGCCGGACTGCGGGTGGTTGGTGAGGTAAGCGACCAAAAGATGGCTCTATGATTTGATATTCAAAGCAATAGCAAGGGAAAAGCCAATTAATGTTCACGTCAAGATATAGTCTAGTATAAATAAGATATATATATATATAGTATAAACTATTATAAAATAATATGCTATGCTCTCTTTAAGCAACTTCAAAAAAGTAGAAGATTTTCGACTGCGTGTTCATCTTTTTTTTGTATTACATACACGATTTTGATGATTTTTAGTCTTTGGTCACATACAAATTTCATCAAAATCGGTATAGCAGTATTTCAGAAATCAACGAAAGTCTAAAAATGTATATGGTTATACATCGATGATGTTTTCGTTTACTCCAAAATATCACAAAACAACCTTTTTGACTATCGACTTCAGCACATCAGTAGGTCTCCATTAGAACGCATAAAATAATTATTGTTTTCGTTTTGTTTGTGAATTCTGATTTAATTTTAAATTCCTCATTCGTAACTTTCAGAAAAGAATCCTCTTTATACGGTTTTTAAAATTTATCTTGCGATAAAATTACATTATTCCGCGACAAAATTTAGAAATTTGGGTGCAACGTCTCAGGAACACCACCTTAATCGATACTGTACCCTATAAATCTGGTCTGTTTTGTCTCCGATTTTAGAGAACTGGCCAGCCTGTAGTACCCCCTCGTAACATAAAAAAAATGATAATAAAATGTCGTAAATAGTAAGTAATCCAACGTTCGGGCAGGACAATACCTGCCGGGTCTGCTAGTAGGTAATATAAACCTTAACATATTAGCTATAAGGCATTGTTCGAATTCTGTTACATATAACCGAACTCAGCAACAGCCTATTCACAGATATTAGTCTAAAATAGTACTCATTTGATTGACGTACGCAATCTAGACACCACAAGGCCAGTTATCGTCTGCGTTTTGTTCAGCAATTAACAGCTAATAAACAACTGTAACTAAGCGATACAAATAGCTTTTAGCGATTGCCCCCTGACCCGAGACATACCTATCTAGATCGTGGCTTCTTCCTTTTTAGCTTATCTAAACTGCCATGTCTATTACTTCTGCTGGGATTGACGGTCTACCCCAATTAGACTCGCGCCAGATATTTCAATTATTTGACCTAATTTTGTCAAAGAATCCGTACTATTATTACAAGGTTGTTATGTAACATACATGACCAACACGTTTACTGATATGATAACTTTATGAAGACATAACTTTGTTTTCATTATTAGATAGATACACTTTATCCGCGTCTAATGCTACTTTCTTGCTTGATCTAAGAGTAGGTGCGACAATAGCCTTAGTGAGAATGGCGAGTGAATCGCTACCATAATCTAATCAATTTAGTTATTTAAACATAAATAATCTACGATATCTAGACACTAATGCGAGACGAATTTCTTAGCATTCTATGGATTCACCGTGCGGGTGCCCAGTTCATCGCGTTGCAGAGGAAGGAACCATAGCAGTGCCCGGGAATTGTGACCCAGGTGTAGGTTTAAGAGCGCGCTCCCAGGATTTCCTAATTCAGTTCGAATAATTAAACTAAGAGAAGTTCCTACTAATGTGACTAATGGGTTCGGAGCTTTAAAAAAGTCCGGAATAATGTATCGATACAGTCTTTAAGTATCGCTGTTATATTGTATAAGCAAGTTAGTCGTAGTGCAATACATTTCTTTCCCTACGATAATCTTCTTCACACATCCACTTATACAACCATAATACACATTCACACAAGAACACGCACGCACACACATGCACACAGACACAAAACCGATAGACTGGCAGTATAATAATTTTATATTGTACTTGTTAATTTTACAAAATATAGTGTACAATAAAGTTATGGAATGGCGGGGCCAGCTGCCACAAGTACCTACTGGTAGCGATACCAGGAACTTAGAACCCAATATCTATTTATATTGTTTAGTTTATGAAATAAACAATTTTATTTTTATTTTTTTATAAGTTAATAAAATACGTGACAGGTGGTGTCATGAGTAACTGTAGTGATAAAAATATAATAATAAAAGCAGAAGACATCCGGTAATGCAAAAAGTTAGTATTCGATGTTAAATTGTAGACGTAAGTAGTATAAAATATGACAAATGAAAATAACACCTGTCTTTGAATCATCACCATAATAAATTGTAGATTGCACGAATCGCAGTCACGACGCGACGGGACTGTAAGAACCGAATAAATTAATTATTTGTGGCGCGTACTCGTTCATAAGAATCATTAAACCAATTACATGTAACAATGAAATATAATATTATGTAGACAAAAGAAAAACAAAGCTTCAATCGAACTGAAGCCGGCTTCCTGCTATTTCAACAGAGAGCCCGTTAAAAATGTATGAGATATGACGCATCTCAATAAACTCATATCATCACCTTCTGTTCTTTACCCATGAGCTATCTGACTGACATCACATGGTTACGTAAGGTATCCCGTAAAGTGTGAGGTAACCACAAGTCCCACCTTAATTAAGGACAGTACTAATATTACTAAGATTACCTCCTTTTTTAGGATTTTTCCCAAAATGAATAATTATCAATTATTTAATTTTAAATAAATTATATATTATGGCTCTTCTATGTTGATCGTTCTGGGCACATTTCATCAACAGGTGCTGTATTATCTATTTTACCACATTGCTCGCAATTAGGAGAAGATATTTCAATTTATGTGATGGCATATGTCCAGAACGTAATCTATGTGCTATTTTAACCATATTTCTATTGATATTTTTAAAATTAAACCAGGAAATACAAGAAGGCTGATATTGTATTGTGCGATACCATAGTCCTTTCTCTTTTGATCGTTGATCAAAATATTTTTTCCACAACTCATAAATGTTAACTCTGTATTTTACTAAAACTTCTGAATAGTTGGGATTAAACGAGGTTCTTGGATTTCTTGTAAAAGTTCCTTCGCTTTTATCTTTTATATTACATATATATAGTTATACGGCTTAAACAACGAGTTGTTATTTTAAATGTTTTTATTAAAGGAAACAATGCGCCATCAAATGCATGCTATGGACCTTCAAATATTGGACGACAGTGAGTGTTCGTCGCTTGTGGAGATCGGAGCTGAAGACATGATTTGCACAAAGGGCCGCGAACCGCGTTTTGATTCTGCATGTAATGTGAGTATTTCTGTATATTATGAGATCACTGGCTGGTCGAAATGTTTATTTTTACTAATTGAACAACATTTGACAATTAAACGTCATAATTAACAACATACATTGTTTACTTTGTGATAGTCGTAATAATAACGACACCTTATTACACGAAAATGTATACATGTGTGTGTAAATCGTTTGGCATTGGTGTGCGTGAGGTTTTGTTTTAATAATTTAATGTATTAATATTGCAAAAAATATTAGCATTCGCACATCATCTTCTACATAAACTAAATTGTGCCAAATTACATATTCTTCTGTACGCGCTATTTTCTTAAAGTGGTACGTAAAGTATTCTGTTCACGTATCCTGTTCCAGTTTCTGAGAAAAAGGGTCAGATAGACAAACAGACACCGTTGCAACGACAAATTTACGATTTTCGAATTTTTTCCTTTACTTGTGCTACAAGATGTAGCTGCTTGTCAAATTTCATGATTCTAGGTCAACGGAAAGTACCCTATAGGTTTTGGATCCCATTGCAAATGTATGGGAAAAGTGATATAAATGGCCATATTTTTTGGTAGTGTTCACTTGGAGGGTTGATTTTTTCACAGCTTCGAGGTACCGCGGATTTCAGTATTTGGTTTTAATTTCAAGTTTTAATTTAAAAAAAAGACTGACAACGAAGTGATCATATGGGGTTCATCATGATAAGGGTTCCTTTTTTCCTTTTGAGGTACGGAACCCTAAAAATTTAACGACCTGGAGTAAATTTTATGTTTGACCATTAAATGTTAGCGAACAACAAACTAGATATTTGTCGAACTATTTAACTGACGTATATGTGGATGTATTAATGCAACTTTGTCTGTGATTATTTTGCAGGGAGACAGCGGAAGTGGCCTCATAAGGCAGAACAAGCTGCTCGGTGTGGCGTCGTGGGTAGAAGACGACGCAATCACATGTAGAAATGGCGCTAAAGTGGTATTTTCCAGAGTGTCCGCTGCGCGCGAGTGGATAAGAAACGTTACTGGAATATAGAAAATTCCAGCTCTAAGTGCATCCATACGTCAAGTCACGCGACTTTTACGAATAATTATCTCCCCCCCCCCCCCTCTATCCTAGTCACAGGTTGTCACATTTTGTGACATCACATATTTTTCAATTTAATGCATGTATGCAATGTTATAAATCATTAAAAAAACAGCACTTTCAATCGTCTTACAGCATTTGACCTCCTGCCCGTTGTCACACAATGTCACATTTTGGTGATACCCTACCCCCCTTCTAACGTGTGACTTCTTAATCAATGGATGATAACGAAATTAAATGGCTATATTTGAAATGTTACAAAATTAAGAAGTGGTCAAATAAAGTATCAACAGAAAGTCGTTTGCGACGACCCTGAATTAGGCCATGAAGATAAAATGATTAAGGAATCCTTTGCTAAAGAAGTTTTTTTTATTGAAAATCTTTATACAAATGTATGGCGCTAGTTATGCTAAGGACTGCTTTACAAACGCACGATACTACGATACGATTTATATCTCCTTATAGACGAAACCAAAAAAACGACCTTATTTTGTGATTTAAAGTACTTGTGTATCTAATTTACGGTGTGAGGTTGATAGTAAATGTCATTTTCGGCCCTACGTTTATTTATTCGTAATATGTTCATTGATTCTGTGTACAAAGTACGAACTGTGGTTTAAAGAATACACTTAGAATATGTCAATAAGTATCATTCCTATGTGTGTGTAATATTATCAAATAATGTTGCCATTAAAAAATTCCAATAGAAAGTAACAGAAAATTTAATAGGATTTTCATGTTTATAATTTTAAAAAATTATAATTTCTAAGATTAATAATAACTTCTAGTAAAAAATTATTAATCGTAGAGGTTAAAAATAATAAAAAAATGTTATAGGAATAAGTATAACCAATATTTTTAGTATAATAGTGTTACCATTTTTAAATATAGAAAATAGATTGTTTTTTTTATATTAAGAGGCGAACGAGGCGGTTCGACTAATTATAATTGGCTACGTACATAGACAACTACACCACTAGGAGGCTGGCAGATGCGTTGCCGGCCTCTGAGAAATGTGTATGCTATAGTATTATAGGTCCCTCATTCGTATCAGTTCGGAAACACCGGAGCTTGTGCCAGGCAGGAAACTCCTTGCACATCGCAAGGTTGTTGAGGTCTTCTGTATGTTTGTGTGCGGTGTGTGTGGAATTCCATGTCTTGACACGCGGTGCGGTAACGAAATTCAGCAATTTTTATTAGTCCAAAGAATATTTATTAAATTAGAAATCACAGCTTTTGCAAAGCCATCTTCAAAATCTAGACGGGCGTCACAAGAAAGTTTTCTAACACTAATTATTATTATATATTTTATTTAATAATATATTCCCATTCTTTTTGTCCTTTTATCAAAATATAATTATGTTTTAAAAGTGAAACCAACGGTTGTGCTAATAATTCCACTTAAGTTAACTTACTAGTGTTAGATGTGTTGTACATTAGATCACACTATCTGTTGCCTCGATGCAGTTTCGAGACTTATATCATGATGACATCTGAAATCTTGACTGTAACTGTAGGCCTATTATACTTTTATACTGCTGAATGTCCATAATGGCGTTATCCAACATTAGAAGCTTTTAATTCTTACAATTAAATTTTGGATCACATACCTTCAATCAATTCAACTAAAAAACAAATTTCATTTTAATTGTGAGTTGCGATAGCTCATAGGTAAAAGTGCAAACTTAAATATGGGACACGGTTCCGAAGCCGATCTCGTCGAACTAGCTCACTCTTTATATATATATATTTTTTGTTAAAAAGTGCTAAAGAGACTTTTGAGCAAATGCTCACTAAAATGGTATTGCAAATGGTACTAAAAATTTAGTACCGTTAAAAATCATTTATGGTGACTACAGATTTGGCTGTGTAAACTTATGATGGAATTCCTATTTGATGGACCAATATTATCACTGTTAATAATAATATATGTACATAACTCACATCTTTTATGTGATGTGATGATATAATAATTTGTATTAGGTAAGATATGTTATTTATATTCAGTAAGAAGATAGTTAGATTCTCTTCGAGACCTTACTATCAAACAATCACAAAATGTACAAAATTTTATCACTTTAACTAGTCATTCTAAAGTTCTTAAATGCCATTATAAAAGGATTAGATTAGTCTAAATATCCACAAAATTTTGTTATGCATTGTGATACTTAAAAATATACTGTAATAGTTATAAGATAAATTAAATAAATTTTTTAAAAGGTGGTTTTTTACTATTGTACTTTCATTCACCTAAGAAAAATATATTAAAGCAAACAGTGTATGTGTTACTCTGCTTTTATTTGAAACACTGAATCTTCATTTTTGGCCGTTGAAAGCAATAAAGGCTTATATAGGTTCATTCCTAAGAGTATACAAAGATGTAGTCTGTGTTATTAGAATACGGCAGAGGTCTTGCAGTATATGCTTGATGGTCCAAGGTTCCAGAGCTGTAAGACTTATTTTCTGAAAGTTGAAGCCTTAGTTTCTAAGTAGTGTTTCATGTACTTACTAATACCTGCTTGCTTGTGGAGTTAGTTGCCTCTGTGACCCGTCGGAAGGTACCAGGTGAATAGAATGGTGACTAAAAATAAGATCTTAGCCTTAGAGGAACATGGCCATTTAATGTTGATTTCAATCGATAAACAAAACGACAAATTTCAGGTTCACATGAAAAACATAATAATGATCTGGCCTCACGGTAGTGACCCTCACGACGAGGCAAGCGAACTTATTAAACATATACTTTCAATTGCATAGTGCGTGGCTATTTTTTTAAAATGCCAGATAGGCATGATCTTGACTGCAATCACATCTGATGATGTGTTGATACAGTCTAGGTTGTTACAAAAACTATTGTATCACTGAAAAGTAATGTCTATGTATGTATCAATAAATAAATTAGCCAAGCCACATATTTTGAGTAAGGTGTAGAGTAAGAGCGCGTAGTTAGAGGCTTGGCTCGGACGGAGATCTAATAACTTTTGTACAGTGCGAGCCACATGATCTCGTCGTGGCAACATTTTACATGAAAATGTCTTTGATGGGATATATTGACTTATTACCAATTTCGAAATTAATTAAATTTGGTGGCTCCCTGATTATACTCATTGTACCGCTGATCAATCTCCATACAAATTTACGTAAACTTTACCAACGCGTTAAGGTTAGAAAACTCACACTAAGCACTCTGTTCCTAAGGTAGACAACTTAATGTATGTGTACACAACAGCCTGGTAACAGCCGCCTATTATACACAAATATCTTTTTTTGTAAATATATAAATACATACATATGGATAATACACCCAGACTCGAGGCGGGAGTCGAACCCACGACCCAGGAGCAGAAGGCAGGATCACTGCCCACTGCGCCAACGGTCAAGTGGACTTGCTTAAACTATTTTTAAAGTTCCAATGCTGCGCAAAGGCAGAACACGATATGAGGTGAGGCAGCCTTTGCACCGCTATTCATTGACATTAGTCCATACATGTCTATCTGTATCTATACTTCTATACTTTAATATATAAAACTGAAGAGTTTGTTTGTTTGCTTGAACGCGCAAATCTCGGGAACTACTAACTGGCCCGACTTGAAAAATAATTTCAGTGTCAGATAGCCCATTTATCGAGGAAAAGGCTATGCATATCATCCCGGTAAAATTAAATCTATTTGCTTTACCTAATTTTACGCGGTTGAAGTCGCGGGCACAGCTAGTATTTAATATATTAATAACTAACTGCCGGGGCAGACAACGTACTGTCAATTTTTTTTTTTTTTTTTTTTATTTAAACTTTCCGTTAACCTTTAGGAACATACGAAAAAAAATAATCCGAATTGGTCGAACCGATAAAGTAGAAATAGAGATCGCCAGCTGGTAGAGACTCGCTAAGAAATTTTTAGATTTTCATACCATATGCTTATTTAGAGGTATGTATAAATTTTTTTGGTCTTTGTACAACGAAATTTGAAAAATTTAATCACTTTAAACGTCATAATTAACAAAATACATACATTGTTATATTGTGATGGTTGTCATGTCTACGCTTTGACACCCATCTTATAGTAATCTGAACAAACCTCCATTCAACCCTTGTCACGTTCTAAAAGGTTGGCGGTTCTAGATTGATCGATTAAAGACAAGGATGTCTCAGAACAACAGTTCATTGTATAGATAAGTTATTAAGCTTAAACAAATGATTGATTTAATTTTTTCGAAAATTATAGCTACATACATACTTATACATACTTCGTTGATGGCCATCAACGGAGGTGTACACTGAGTACATGAATTCAAAATTAATTTATTTCGAAAAATAATATTCCACAGATACAAACTTACGAGCTAGTGTTAATAGGAAAAACTTCACAATTTTTTTTGTGAAGTAGGATCCAAATAAACAATCGTCTGTAAAAGATGTAAGGGCCAATGACTGATACATGCTTAGGATTTACAATCTACGCAGCCTTTTTGGGTTCCGCAGAACTACAAGGAACCTTTATACTTTCGGTCTATCCGTCCACAAGGTTCCCTCTAGCATTTCCAAACAATTAAACATAAAGATCTATAATATTCCATACTAAAAATTCATTAGGAAAATTATTTTGAACGAAAGCAAGTTATGAAGACATTTAACAAATACATTCATCGTATATCAGATACGGAACCCTTCTAAATAAGCGCGTCTTGATACGCTTTTGGCCATTTTATTTACAAGTAACTGTGTCTAAATTTAAAAAATTAGGTAAAAATATATATTCAATTTTAGCGTGACGGATATATATAGCCTATAGTCTTCCTCGATAAATGAATTATCTAACACTAAAAGATTTTTTCAAATCGGACCAGTAATTCCTGAGATTAGCGCATTCAGGCAAACAAACAAACTCTTCAGCTTTATATATTAGTATAGATATAGATTTATATTATTATTTTTATTATTATTTATTCATCAATTTACAGTAATGTACTTAAATTAAAGTTCTTCGCGCCCTTAAGCCTATACGGCTTGTCTGGGATTTATCATATTACTAGCTGCGCCCCGCGACTCTGTCCGCGTGGTCCACCCTTATCACTTAGGGGGATGAAAAATAGTTGTTGACCGATTCTCAACCCTAGCCAATATGCACGCAAGATTCCATGAAAATCGGTTGAGCCGTTTCGGAGGAGTTTGGCAACGCACCCCGTGACAAGATAATTTTATATATTAGAAGATATAAAGTTGAAGAGTTTGTTTGCGTGACCGCACTTATCTCAGGAACTACTTCTCCGATTTGAAAAATTCTATCAGTGTTGGATAGCCCGTTCATCGAGGAAGTCCATAGGCTATATTTGATTACGCTAAAATTTTTCACCTAATTTTCCGAGGACGAAGTCGCTAGTAATAACTAGTATTATAAATGTGTAGCCATGTCCCAGCTGTTAAAATATATTGCCCGTAAAATTTCTACCACTCACCAATGTGGGCTTTCGCAGTTCCACAAGCATACAAATGTCACCATCAATTTTTTTATTACACCACTAGCATTTGCCCGCGACAATGCTTGAAATTGACAGTGGTCTCTTGTTGAATAGTCTATCTATAGCTTAGTATAGCTAATTATAGCTTGCCGTGTAATTTTAACATTTGATTAATGATTGGGTAATTAAGGCATAGTTAGGGTAGCAGGAAACCGCTGGATGTCAGTCGCGCAGTCACGATCTTTGTGGAAGTCTATGGAGGAGGCCTATGTCCAGCAGTGGACGTCAGCGGGCTCAAAGAAGAAGAAGAAGAATGAAGGCGTAGTGAAAGTGCGAGTTTTTAGCAATCTTTTGCTTACATCAAAATCTTGGTTGTTCTGATGTGCCCGAATGAATACAGCTTTCTCACTCAATAATAGAGCATTCACACTTCTCAAAGGTCGGCATTGCATCTGCGAGCCTTCTGGTTTTGTAGTCATCCAAGGGCGTCGGCTGTCACTCACATGAACAAACACTTTGAGCTACGTCTGGCTTCAGCATTACAAGTTCCTATTTTTTGTTTACCGTAATTGCAGAGGAAATTGTCCTACATTGCCGTTCTCGGAGTGAATTCACTTACACTGCACAGGAAAGTTATTTGTTATTAAATATAGTAGGTCATATATAGGTACATATTAGGTATTAATTATATATTAGTTTTAGTAGATTATTATGTATGCAGCAACATGTCGAATCAGAATTAAGTATTCTGTAAAGATGTTTGTGAAAGAAAGAAAAAATAAATAAATAATTTCCCTATTGTGTCCTATAGCTGGGTAAAGACATTCCCCCTTCTCATTCCGTTCTCTTTTTTCCTGATCTAATCACACGCTTCCCAGAAATCAACTAATTTTTTACGCTACCTGTCCTGCCTGTTCGTCAGCGGCCATCTGTGTCCACCAATGTACCAGTGCACCAATCCAGATAGTCGCAATATTGACCCACCATTGATAATTAGGCTATATAGTTTTGGAAATTCGTGTGAATAAACAGATAGACCGAAAAAAATAAAGCAGTCTTCAGACCTCACCCAGTCATGAGAACTGCTGGGAAAAGTAAAAACATAAAACTAAAGACACAACGTCTGTCGTCATGGACATAGTCACTTAACGACTTGAAATCCTGATGTAGAAGTTATAACTTCTAAAAACTATAAGTAATATGCTAATTGTATTTTGTAAAAAATTTACGTGTCTAATGTACAAACAGAATTAGTAATATGTAATAGATATGTTAAACAGATTTTTTTTAATTTCAGGTAAAACACACAACGCAGTCTCTGTACTCTTACTTGAATACGCTACACGATGACAAGGAGACATTGGAGAGCATATGCGACACCATCGTACAGATATTTGCAGACAACTTGCACGTGAAGAGGATCACCGGACCCATGTTTAATTTTTTGGACAGATTGCCCTTCCGAAACACGGAAGAGGTCGGATATCATATATAAACCAGTGCTAGAATGGGTCACCCATCTATCACCCTGTCGAAGCAAGAGCAACTTAACCTAGCGATCGACTCAAATACCAACCACTGATTAGGCCACTACCTCCTCGATCCTAAGTCGTATCATATCGTTTAGTATTCATAAAAAATAATATACATGTTTATATGTATACGTTATCTATATGTATATCAAAGCGAAAGGTCCTATATATATACCTATAAAGAAATTTCGAAAACCGCGGGACGTACAAAGAGGAAATTTGTCAAGAAGCTAGTTTCTAGTTAGTAGAGATCCAATAAGAAAGGATTTTACGATAGGGACAGATTAAGGCCTAAAGCCTCTTGCAAGTTTAATTTATGCGGACGAAGTCGCGCAAAACAGCTAGAACATCAGCATGTGCCTAGAGGATCAGGAAACCAATAATTCTTTGTAATCTTCCGACCAGACAAGTAATATTGTAATCTGCTTACAAATGGCGTTGTTTTACTTTAAAGTCGCTCATTGTGTGTGTGTGCGTGCGTGTGTGTGTGCGTGTGTGTGCGTGTGTGTGCGCCTGTGCGTGCGTGCGTGCGCCTGTGTTTGTGCATGTGGGAATATATTAATTAATTATATTTACATTGAAGCAGTTCCACTAGCTATTCTAACGAATTTTTATAAGTGCATCTAGCTTATGCCGCGATCCCGCTTGTGTTTTGAAAGGAACGGTATTTTTTTCTGACCGAAATCTGCAGTTATATAATAAGGGTTTAACAATAGCGAGGTAGTCAACCACGCCTTTTCTATCTATCTGTGAATACGGAGAGGCAGAAAAGGCAGATCGGATTAAGGACCTTAATTCATCCGTGTAATTTATTAAATAAATAACTTCTTATGGATATCAGCCAGATGACATATTAGCTAATCAATAGTACATTAGTAAAAAAAGCTTGGATATACGAAAAGTAGCTTACAGCACGTCTAAACTAGCCTTTCCTTGTCTACAATATTAGCAAATCTCTCCTGACAAGGCTAGACGTTTGTGTCTAAGAAGGACACTTGCCTTTTGTGAAGGTCGATATGCTCAACCACCGCAAAGGAGGACCATCGTTGTTCTTCGGAAGGTCTATACATAGTAATCGTAATTAAATACTTCGGTAGCGTGAGTTAGTTTGTATGGAAGTTTTCAGTGTTTGTACTGCGGACGTCGTCATCCGTACAGCGCCATCTAGTTTGCTTTGGTATAACCTTTTCCCACTCGACATCATTGACATCTTGTTATGTAGCGGCAGCTACACTAAAATAATGCATTATTTGTGAAGGTCTTTTTATAAACATAATGTTAATCCTCATAGAAAAACTATTTTCAAACCTCTAAGTATTGAGAGTGGCACACGCGGACAAAGTCGTGGGGAACAGCTAGCAATAATATAAAACAATAGGTAGGTACGTGGTAAATACTTACCCGGTGTAGTCTAGTCGGTGAGTTTTGCCTCCAGTATGAAATTTTGCATAGATTTTGTGTATACCAAAAGGGGGAGTAAACATCATAGCCCGTACAGGGTGATGCAAAATCTGTTTTTTTTTTATTTATTAGTGATAGCCTGGTTACTGAATCAAAGTTATGATAATACGGAACATCTGATGCATCCGATAAAATAGTAAATTTCATTTTTTTGATCAAACACACGCACTCACGCTCTTTCACATACAAACATACACTTTAAGATTCAATATAACTCATACATACACAATAAGCTCATTAAGTTACTTTTTCCTTGTTTAATTGTGTACTTTATTCATAGTATTTAAATACGCATTTCATGTATATACAGACTAAATGGTAGGCTGCTGATACTTATAGCACAGATTTTACCTATTTTAAGTATCTCGTTCAGTCCGGACACGGCTAATCGCGTATACTCAGTAATAAATAATTCAACTTTCGGGCAGGGTTTATATATAAAAAAAAATAACGTTGCACCTAAAGATATCAAAAATCCATACATACAATAACGTATGGGGTAACCAATCATGAAATCTGGCAAACTGTGGGACGTACAAAATTGAAATTTGGCAAGGATGTAGTTTATATTAATATACGTCCGCTACGAACGGATTTATCGATAGGGTCGCAAGTTTTAGTTTACGGGCGAAGTCACGCTAAACGGCTAGTGAGTTTATACGAATATATTTTTAAAGAAAACGTTATAATAATTTATTGTTACGCAGGACCGACTGGTTGGATGGAAAGCACGTAGTTTTCGGGCACGTAATATCCGGCTTGGACGTGCTTAAGAAGATGGAGAGATATGGCAGTAAAGGCGGAACAACGTCAGCCAAAGTCGTTATAAGCAACTGTGGGGAACTACAATAATAATTATTAAAAAAAATCCACCTTGTTTTATTTACCTTAATGAAAAAGCTGATCGTACTTTAATCAGTTACCGGCATAGGTTAAGCAGTTTTAACCGTGGCCGGATGATGGATGGGCGACCCGTTATATTTACAATAATAATTATAAAAAAAAACCTTGTATTATTTACCTTCATGAAAGAAGCTGATCGTAGCTTAATCAGTTACCGGCATAGGTTAAGCAGTTTTAACCGTGGCCGTGTGATGGATGGGTGACCCATTATAAATGTGGTTTTCAAATATCCGAACTTCGTGTTTCGGAAGGCACGTAAAGCAGTGGGTACCGATTATGTCGCTGAGTGGTGTTAGTCGTGAGATTGTGGGGTTTTCGGGGATGACGTCAGACGGCAGTCGGTCATCTTAACACGTCCCACAACCACATTATCTGCAATTTAAGGGGACCCTGGTACTCTACCGTAATAACCGCGGCCCCCTCTCATATGGTTCAAGCGCAAGAGTGTTTTTAAAATCGTACGCCTTTCTGGCCCACCCTGTATAAAAGTATACATTTGTAGAGTACTTATATCGTATCATAATTTATTATAAGTGTTTATTTATAACGTCGAGATAAAATTGTTTTACATTTTCCATAATAGGCTGTACATGTGGTACTTGTAACAAAAAAAAAACCTCCATTTGCTATTCCCCTGTTTTATACTTTTTACGGGTAATATCCGAAACGACTGGACCGACTTTGACAGGGCCGACACTGACAGATAGATCATGTTATGAGAAATAACTTAAACCTGGTTACAATACTTGATTACAGTTTATAGTATATTATTATTATTATATATTATATATTATTATTAGTATAGTATAGTATTGTTGTGTACGCACAACACTCGTATTTAAATTTTAACATATCCAATTCGTTTCCTGCCTCGATTTTGGGTGTATATGTATATATATTTAAAGAAATGTGTATCACTCGGCTGTTACCTATACCACGGGTATTAAGTTACCTACCTTAGGAACAGACGACCTTGTGTTTATAGTCCAATGTATTTATTTATTTCGGATATTCCACGAATTTTCTCATTGCTTTACTATTAGATTTACGCAAAGTAATTTAATTTTACTACTTGTGTTCCGATTTCGCACAATTATGCCTAATAGGGTAGTTACCACTAAAATAAATTTTGAAACGCACCTAACTAATAAAAAAATGTTTTTCGCTGAAATATTTAATATATTCTAAGTTAAGTTGATTGCAGGGTATAACACAAATTAGTTTTTTATTGAAACTAGTCTATTTTATCAGACAACTATCCCTTTCAGCGATCTCCCTTCAAGATGGGAAGGTTACTCGCTTGGATTCCGTTCATCCGTGCACCCCAAGCTTTACTCGGGAGGAGATCCCATCAACGTCTTTTTAGTAGGTTGTATAGGGATTTTGCTGGTATACCCCTTGCTCCTACCTCTACCGCGTATAAGCTGGTTTTATAATCACTCAGTAATTTAGAACTGGATTTTTTCACGTAATTGAAAGTTTCAGATTAATAAGGTTATGCTGATAAATTCATCAGATTTATTAGAAGACTATTCAAGCGTTAAGGTCATAGAGTTCGAATTCCTTCAACACTCATTTTGATCTTAAATGTGTAATAAAAGGACGCAAGACATCTTAAGTATTATGGCATTCATCAAGTTAAAGCGAAAGGTTTTCTTATATCAATATTAGGGT
Source organism: Charaxes varanes (assembly GCA_024363005.1). Lineage (NCBI taxonomy): Eukaryota > Metazoa > Arthropoda > Insecta > Lepidoptera > Nymphalidae > Charaxes > Charaxes varanes. Next base: position 33,714 of record JANCMC010006663.1, read on the forward strand.
AAAATGAGCGACACATGGTCTCACTGCCCTCGTCGGTAACGACCCATGTCTTTATGAGTTTTTAGTCACATGTTGCGAAATTGTTTGAACGCATGCGCTGTAGGGATTGTCTTTAGCTAATAACGGGGCAATTATATTAGATCAATGGAAGGATATTACTTTTATGAATAGAATTTGCTAAGAATTGACGTCTATATTGAGGAATGGAGACCTATATCCCCAGCAGTGATACGTTAAGAATTCGTATCACTGTAAGCAATTATCGTCTTTATCTGCTTAATCATTTACCACGAATATATACCTACCCTAAATGAATATATGTGCTGATTTAGTATGAAGGAATATCATTATTACCATATTCCTGTAAAGCGTAACAGATGTATGCATTTCATTACCCTCATCTGTAACGAGACGCGATGACGGGTAAGAGGGTTTCAGAGACGCGTTGAGAACCAAAGTTAAAGCCAAAAATGTTTTATTCATATAGACTTTACAATACTTATGTGTGTATAATTATTATTATTATTTTAAAATCATTATAATAACATTTGCTATAAAAAAAGTTTACAAGGGTTTCGACGTAGTACCGCCATCTGTTACAGGCGTCTACTAAACATTGCTGCGAGCAGCAGTCGCACATTGAAGTTGATTATTTTTATTTTATTTATTTGAAGAATTTCGGAGTTTTTGTACAGCAGGTGATAGAGCTACACAGCTGATTAATTAATGACCTCGTAAATATTCTGAAAAACTGTCTAAATCAAAAAAATATTTAAAAACTATTAAATCTCGCAGAAGAATTCGAGGGAATCAACAAGTAAGTAACTACATAAATTATTTCGACTAGGCAGTAATACCTATTCGTGATATAACGTAACCAAAGAACTGATTGCACGGGTCGTCGACCTGTACCAAAAGTCGAGAACAATACTTGTAATGGAGCGCACTTTAAATGATCGTGTATCGAGGCTGATCTTAAATTATATTGTTTGGAGTTGAAACTGCGGCCGACTGTACTACTCGCCGATTAGTGCAGATTAAGCGTGGTTGAAATTGGTTTAGCGTTTAAGCTACCTAACAATTCACCGTTCAAAACGACATATTTTACTTTAATAATGAATAATAGAAACACTTTTTAGTTATGCCTAATGTAGTATATAAGATAAAAGAGGGTAGTTGTTCAGAGGAGTACAAATACAGGAACAAACAGGTAAACGTGGTAGTCGCATGGCAACCGCGGGCTGGGTAACAACTATCTTATCAGTGCAGTAGTATTTATATCACACGTGCATACATAATATAATAGTAAGCTATAATTACAATAAATATCATTTACAATCTATTTGTGTATATGACTAATATGACTACCTACACATCTAATTTTCCCATTACCCCTCCAACTAAACTTAAAACTTGTGCTAGGATTAGGGGCGACAATAACCCATCGGCTTCGATTTGAACCGGGTACCTTGTGAATTAAAATGAACTGTAATAGACACGTACAGAAGGTCTAACACCAACTTCTCGAACAAAAGCAAGTCGACGAGTCGACTTTACTTATGGTAATAATATCTGCTAGAACCACAGAAGGCAAGTCTTAATCGTGTCACGCTTTTAATCAATGCTAATGCTACCCACGTTGACGCTAAGAAAGGTCCGCTGTGGGCCTAGCACGAACATTTTCATCGTAAGTCAAGATGACTCCTCGATTTACTTCGGTTCGAAATGTTCGTGTCAGGCCCTCAGTACAATAGTTTTAAAGCTTACGCCAAAACTCTCTTCCATTTCAAGTTTTACAAACACTCCTACAGTGCCTCTAGCGATATAACTAGTACTATTTGAGACACGTTGTATTATGTTGGATACTTATCATATTTTAAATATTTAATTAAATATCAACATTTTTAGTAACATTTAATGAATATGACCTTTGTTATCAATTATTTATCAAAGCGTTTCTGAGCAAGAGTATTACAGATCGTATTTCGTAAGAAGTGTTGCTTTTTAATTGATTGCCTATATTTAGTAACACGCCATGTTGTACAAATGACATATCAATTGGATGTATATTAATAAATCCTATTAAATAGCGTAGGTGAGTTGTCTTATACGATAATAATACTTCCGTGTAGAGAACCATATTAACATCATACAAAAATACTCAGGTATATCAATACCTGAATATGTTTGTATATGTATGTATATAGTCCGGGATAATTTTTGGAATTTGTGGTGAGGTTTTCATTATATTTCTGCAACTAGATGAATAGTTAATATTCCAATAGGAAGGCTTTTACAGTAAAACGTATGATGAAAAATTTAAATATACATTGCAACCTCAATATAACGAATCCAAGGGACTTAAAAATATTCATTAAACCGTTTAACTTGTTACAACAAGGTTTGTCGTAAAGAGGTTAGATTGGACTACGATTCCTTTTAATAAGGCAAACGAACCGTTGACCGTTAATGAATATTGTACTATTAGTCGAGAATTATGGACATGATACGTTATGTAAAGGTTATAGGTTAAAAAAAATCGTTAAACTTTCTGTCTGTATTCAGCATCCGTTATAAAAAGGATTTGATAAATATATTCGTAATGTAAAGGTATATTTTGCATTAGTTGTTATGGACAGAAAATCTTTAAATCGAGAAATTCGTTATAATGCGCCTCACTATGTTTAAAATAATACAGTTGGTTTAAAATAACACAACAAAAGTTGCGATTACTCCAAACACCATTTATTTGCAAAAAAAAGTGTGGAAAGTCCGATCGTGGCTATTAGAGCTTCTAACAACCTTTTTAACCAATAACCTGGAAATAATACGAATGGACGCGAGCAATGAACATTCGTAAATCAGCGAATGTAATATGAAGATACACTTTGATGCAGTATCTGTGGAGGCCGTGAACTTGACTGCGATAGACAATCGAGCGCGCCGAGAGCAAATAGCGCGGAAGAGCGAGAGAAAGGCCACTCTAGATACAGGCGCGGCCGCGTTTTCCGCACGCGACAATACCATCGTCTGAGACAAACAGACAAAACGAAACATTTAGTATCTATATACTAATACGTGGAGCGAAAACATTCGGTACCATTTTACGAAAATTGTGTAGACGGAGGAGTGTGAAATTTGGCACCAATACCTATTGTTTTTATATAGCGGAAGGTGTGCGAATTCTGATACTTTTTTTATAATATGCAATATTCATATCTTAAATTATTAATATAAAAGTACACACGCACAAAAATGTCAAACGATTTTAAGCCACTTTACACACACACATGTATACTTTTTACTATATATATAGTACACAAATCTAAAGATTTGTGACCGAATTTCGACCACCAGGCGAGCTCTATTTACTTAGTTTTTATATTAATATTAACCGTATTAAAAAAAAAAACTAAATATAAGATTTTTTAAATAAATATGTATCAATATCTATGCCTGAATTTAAACTGTAGAGTTATAGAGTTACTAAACGAAGTATTAAATATATACTCTCTAGAAAATAAACTTTAACTTTGATATTGAATGTTTTACGTGTCTGGTACTATCCCAGAAATGGCAGGTTCGTATTGGAAAATGGAGTCGGATCAATTTGAATATTTTTTAATGTGTCTTAAAGTCAGAGGAGCATATTTACGAAGTCATTAAATTCAACGCGGACGAAGTCGCAGCCGTTAGCTAGATAAAACCACTTTATATAATTTCGCAAAAACTGCGCGTAAATCTAACCAAAAACATCTGTTTTAACTTCTTTTACGGTAGATACATAAGTCTATGGGCGCTGCGTAGCGAAGTATAAATCGGCATAACAGCCGTGCACAATCAAATCTAAGTAAACGGCATATTTGTGTCTCACGACTTGATAGATTTTCTCTCTCGAAAGTAAAGTCATTTAATCTTAATTAAAACCTGCCAAATGTTTTATAAAATTGTATTCATGTATTTAATTGAATGGATTTTCTGTTGAGTTTAAATGTTTAAATATTAAAATTTTAAGTAATTAAAATTTAAAAAATTTCTTTCGGTTGACATCATCTGGCCAAAGACAGGGCGAAATAGGGGGTGCCTATATCCAGTAGTGGACTATGATAGGTCGATGATGATGATGAAATTACACCTTAAAAAAGTATATACACATGTATAGCATTTAAGGGAATATAATGTTGGTAGTAGCCGATACCCTCAACACTAAAAGGCTCGGAGATGCCGGTCTTTTAGCACAGAGTATGGCCCTTTTGCAATAAGCTTCTAATTTTATTCTATTTTACCGCATGCTTTTATATATTCAAACATCAATAATGCATTACACACGTGCAGTGCGAATGGCTACAAGAAAGAGGGTCACGTTAATGCCAAAACTGCAATAGGTATATGCCAACTAATATGACGTTACAACAAATGTCGTAAACATCATGCAGGCGAATTCCATTGTAAAGATATTGACATATTTTCTATGGGAATATTCAAAAAGATATATTCTTCGAGGCAATGAATTCGTGGCAATAAAGCGTGGACATTCAGACATTTTTGCAGATGACAGGCGTGAAATTTTAAGTAGATCGTAGCTTAGTCAGTGGTTGACATTTGAGTCGATCGCTAGCTTAAGCTGTTCTTACCGCGGCCGTATGATAGATAGGTGACCCATTCTAGCACTGGATTTCAAGTATGCGACCTCCTCCGTATTTCGGAAGGTACGTAAACCAGTAGATCCCGGTTAAAGTCACTGAGTGACGTTGTGGGGGTTCCGGGGATGACATCAGTCGGTCATCTCAACTCGCCCCATAGCTAAATCTTCTGCAATTTAGGCAGACATCAACGGGGCGGGATGGTGGTCTTTCCTCTGAAATTTAGAGTTCGAACTCAATATCCGATGGCAAATTTCTTCTATGGATATTAGTTTAATACAGGCTACGGAAAACGTTGTTCGCGTCGTTAAGTTCTGTTACCGGACAATCTGAACTGTTGTCTCTCGTAAAGAGGAAGACAAATTTCGGTACAGGTTTTAAAAATTCGGATCTGTGCCACTTAACGTTCGGCGGTTACCAGTACAAGATTAGTTTATCTTATCGTAATGCACATAATCACCGGTTTACATATACGGGTGGCCAGCATCCGAGCGAGTATGGCGAGTCAGTCGCGCCGTTAATAGACGATTATTTTCAGTTTAAATTTTTTGTCCTCCGGCTAGCACTTAGCTAAGTATCAATAGAACAGGGCTGAGAAGCTGTGATATGTGTATTTTTGATCCTTTTCTTAGTCGATATCTCCACTGATGAAGGTCGCGCCCGTTCTATTTTCGATAACTTACGATACTTCGACAAATCGAATTATCAAATTGTATCCCCACTAATGTAAAAAATATAAGTATTTTACGTTCCAACTTTAATTGAAAAGATAAGCAAATGCAAAAAATCTATATCTATACTTCTATATAAATATATAAAATTTTGAACATAAAGGGACATTAACTAAATGACAAATTGATATCACCGATGACACGACGCGACGTCAAGGGAGTTCACGAGTTCAAAAAATTCCCGATGAGTAATTTGTTATAAATTAGTAATTATTTTGAGTCATGTCATAATCATACGTCGTGTTTAATGTGTGTTATTAATTTGCAACTTTAAAAACTTGTGAACCAATTTTTCAATTTCTTTGTACGTAATATTAATTCTGAACTATTTTTAGGGTTTGCGTACCTTCAAAGGAAAAAGGGAACCCTTTTTCCTAAATTTTTTATTACTAGAGACAGGCATGCGCTTGACCGCAGTCACACCTGATATTAAGGGTCTACGGCGGTCTGCGGTAGAACGCGCTTGTATAGTATGAACCCATTCATTCTTGCAACTCTTATACGATCTCCATGAACCCTTATACGATCACTTCGTCATCCGCCTTTTTTATGTTACAAGGTGTAATCGAGCAGGCGGTTCACATAAGTAAATATTTACTACATTTTGTTATCCTATAATATTGAAATGTCACTTAAACGGCCATATATTTGGATTGCGGCGTTCACTTAGAAGGTTGATTTGGTCACAGCTATAAGGAATCGCAGATCATAGTATTAATTTCAACTTTATAGCTCTACGCGTTCCAGAGGAGAAAAATGTGACCCACAGACAACGAGGTGATCCTATAAAGGTTCGCTTTTCCTTTAGAGATACGGAACCCTAAAAACAAATACGAAAAATTTATCGGAACTTATAAAAATTAGGTATTTTTTGCTGAGGTAATTCAAAAATTCATATTTTTTACCCGATGGATTGGGATAACCCTGGATCTACAATTGTGGCCTAAGGGGGAGGAGACCTATGCCCAACTATGGGTCAACATTGGTTGAAGATAAGTAAATAAATACATAGGACTATTTGACACACGAACGTCTGATACGCATCTTTGAGGCCTCTGGTGTTGCAGTCGTCCATGGGCGTCGGTAGTCACTTAGGTGAACCGCCTGCTCGTTTGACCCTTGTAATATAAAAAAAAAACTACTGGTCCGTTTCGAAAAATTCTTTCAGTGTTATATAGCCCATTTATCGACGAAGGCTATATAACATCGGTTATATAACATCGCGTTAAAATTTTTCACCTAATTTTACGCTAACGAAGTCACGGAACAACTAGTGTATTATATAGATTGCTCCATTTCCTAGGAAACCTATAACATATTTCGTACATAGCGGTGAATGTAAATGACAACCTCAATAAAGGAGCCCCGAGCGCACATTTAACCTAATTACCCCTCTATTTCCCACACACGAAATAAAATAGGCTCTCATTGTCTACCTCCATATTTTGGGTAAAGTAGCGCGTAAATAGCCCGTAATGAGCCCATGGCTATCTCCACAAGTGAATGTGCCTGTAATTTGATATAGGCGAAAGTGAACGTAATAATTACATCTTTTACGTTATAATAGATTGCGGTGTGTAAAATTCGGTCTCTATGTTTGAGGTCATAGGATGTAGGAAACTCGCAGCCTGGTATTTAAAAAAAGGTTTAAAACGGCAAAGAAATAAAAGGATTCCTTCCTTCCTTTTTTCAGCCCGGTGAAGTCCACTGCTGGACGTAGGCCTCCTCCATTGACTTCCACAGAGCTCTATTTTGTGATAAAGATATGCAACGGCTTCTCGCATCCCGAAATATATCGTCAGTCCGCCGTGTAGGAGGCCCTCCAGATCATCGTCCACCAGTACGCCAGGACACCATCCCAGAACCTTTGCTCCCCATAGGCTATGAATAAAAATATTATAAAATTATAATATGCATGAGAAGCTAAACTACTTTGCTTTAATCCGCGAATGATCATTCGCGGATTAAAGCAAAGTAGTTTAGCTTCTACCGTCGTTGGGGTATTGTCGTACCCACTCCTAATACAAGCTTTTAATTTAAGCTTAGTAGGAGGGGAAAAAGGGAACCATGGACAACTGCAACACCGGAGGGCTCGCAGATGCGTTGACGGCCTTTGAGTATCCGTTCGTAAATACCGAAGCTGGCAACCGATTTCACACGGGAATTGAGAGAGGTAAGAAGTGTAGTCCACACATGAGATCATAAAATCAACTAGAAACTGTATATATTGGTATAGATAGACAAGAAAAACAAGAAAAGTGTTTTAACAGAAACCTTATTTAACAATAACATATAAATAATAGGTATGTCATATACCTATGTGCATACATTTACGTACTTTTATAGTGGTCTGCATTCATTCATTATTCGCGGTGTATGTATGTAGGTATATTCGTTAATTTGTGAATAAAGTAATATATGCGATGAATAATTTATTTTTATTGGTCCAGTCTACTGACGGGGCACCCGGCCGGATATTGTGTGATACCCGTGCTATAAATATAATTCTACGTTCTTTGCTCGAATTTATAATGACACTATTTCCTGTATACTATATGGAGTGTTTCCAATATTTATATGGCCAATACTTTAGTATGTTTTTTGCGATTGTAGCGACGATATGCGATAATCTTTTGTCGTATTTTTATTTAACTCTTATCGCTACTCCCAGAAGTGGTACTTCTTTGGATTCTTACAGAATGAGTTCAATATGCCAAAAGTGGAGTACTGAATTTATTTGACTGGCCCGTTGGCGCAGTGGGCAGTGACCCCGCCTTCCGCCCCGGGGGTCGTGGGTGCGATTCCCGCCTCGAGTCCCCATTTAAGTATCGTTGCTGACTTTTGTGAAGCTAATAGACCCTTTTCCGTCTATTTTTCTTACTCTTGGCCTTATTCTTCCTCGCTTTTCTTGTCAAGGTAAGATACCTTCTAATATATTATATACAGATTTATAATACACTCAGCCTCGAGGTGGTAATCGAACCCACGACCCCCGGAGCGGAAGGCATGGTCACTGCCCACTGCGCCAACGGGCCAGCCAGTTTGGTCTGGTACTTTTAATGTAATCAATCAATTAACATTAAAATATCAGGCAAATCTGCTGCCAATGTATGCCAAGCGCACATTTCGTAATCACCTGCAACTAGCAACCGAAAAAGGAACACCATTACAGCATACAAAATGGAAGTCTCTGCTTACAGCATTCGCAGTATATAACGGAACATACCCACTATAGAGAAAACCTACGTCTTGTTTTGCATTTTAAAAAAACGATGTTTTTTGGTTAGACGTTAACGGATTAATTATTGCAAGCGATGCATAGTACCTATTCGAACCCAAAATACTCGGAAATTTAAATGATAGTAAAATAAATAACAAAAGCATACCTTAAATACATCCTTCAGATTTTCTGTGAAGAGACTCGACGACAGTCCTTGTTCAACCTCGTTATTATACTGAATAGCTGTGTCCAGATCGGGGACAGATACACAATACACTATGGGGGCAAAGCATTCAGTCTTCACCAACGGGGAATCGTGATGGAGCCCTGTGACTATCGTGGGTTCTACGAAATATCCTTCACGTTCGATCACCTTAAACATTTATAATAGTACTTTATTTACAAATAACAAGATCCATATCCTGTATCCTGTACAAGCTTGTACAGGATATCTTAAAAGTGTCATTAAAAATCTTATGCTGGAGCCAGGCGTAGCTCATAGTGTTTGTACATTTGAATCCTTGAAGACTACAAAGTACTACAAAACTTTGCGCAGCTACACAAAGTCCCCGGTCACACTATATGATCATTCAAATGAAGGTATGTCTGGCTCCGGCATAAAAGAAAGCTGATATCTTTTTGACAGTGCGAAACATATTATGGTCTCACTAAATAGAAAATGCTATTTATTTAAGGTTAAATATACTCCTTCCCATCAATTAAAAACTTGTACAAAGAGTGATGGGGCCTTTTGGTAACTATTTGGGTGAAGACAAAACGTCTACAGGCGTTTTATTAAAGGTGGCGCCGCGCTTGCAGTCCTTCTGGTAACTGTTTGGGTGAAGATAAGACGTCTACAGGCGTTTCATTATATATGGCCTTTTGGTCTGCAGTCGAATTGCGCCGGCACGTTCGGTTACCAATATGTCTTTCTCCTCCGTTCGTCTTATGGTAGAACCGGCCCTGCATATACATATGAAATGTTTTTTTTACAGGGAGGTACATTTGATGAGCAGCGAGAGAACCCTTTCGTGAGGGCAGCGCGGTACATATCTAGGCTGCGCGGGAGAAATGAAACTACGGGGAGTGACGCTGAGGTAACGTTACTCAAGTTTCTATCATTACAAGTCATAATTAACAAAGTAACTTATTATTTTGTGATGGTTATGATAACTACGCATTGACACCACCATAATATAGTAAAATATATACATGTGTTTGGCATTATTGTGCGTTTGAGCCAATTTTAATAATTACATATATTTATAATACATATTTCATTGAAATATAAGCTTTCGCACGCCTGCTTCTATGAAATGAAGTGAAATTTATTTATTAAAAGAAAATGAATTTGCACAATTAAAAAATGGCGACGATGATGCTGTAAAAGTTTAAACTGTGTAACAGAATATCATCGTCCCGATCGATCCTCCGAAACATAGGTAAACTTTAAATCAATCAAAATTAAAGTAAAAAAAAATATACACGTATATAAAATGATTAAAATTATATTATATTATGTCCTGTATACAGTACATTTATAATAAAAATGTTTATGTGTGAATGAATAAGTGTGAAGAGTGTGTGTAAAGAGTATATGTGAAGAGTGTCTATGAATGGAGCAGAATGCATGGTCACTGCCCACTGCGCCAACGGGCCAGCCAAAGAGATTAAAAACGATATCTTGGGAACATCATTTTAGAGAAGAATTGTTACTTGTTTTTTATGTTGTGATTGCAAATAATATAACATCGATTCATATATTTTATTATTTTAAAACTTCATAGAAAAATTGAGAAACATACACAACAGCAAGCTTTCTATAAAGCGGTTATTAACATCTGTAACAAAGGCTACAAGTTATAGAAAATGTTGCATTTTTTTTATTGAACATCACCCTGCTATAAATGGTCCTACGATAACAGCTGCGCGCGCGCGTCGTTGAGTCACGTATACCGAGCGCCCTGACGTTACTGTTTACATGGATTGCTTATTTATAAACGAGAGGTAAATTATGCCTTTTTTATTGTTACCTTATTTTTTTTAAATAGCCTTGCCTTGTCCCGTAACTGGGCAATGATCGCTCTCAGTTTCATCCATTCACAACATGGGCTAGTCACAGTTCATCTTTTATCCATATTCCCTGTCTCGGCATAAATTTTATACATTACTAGCGGACCCGATAGACGTTATACGTAATATGCCCGAACGTAAAAATCAATAAAAACATAACCTAGATATCAACTCCAGCGCTATCTGTCGGGCTGATTTTTGTGAACCTAAACCATCCAGGACCCTAACGCATACAAAAAAAATTGTCACTCAAATCGGTCCAGCCATTTAGGAGGCGTTCATTGACATACACACATACAGTAGTATTATATATATATAAAGATGCAGTATTAATAATTCGTAAAGTCGAAGACCCAGACAAAGGCTTGTTTAATTGGCGCTTATAAATCTCATTAAATTTTCGTTGACTCTCGCGTCATGATTTGTATCACTTGTCCAAGTAAATACACGTCTTACGGTTTTATTTTTATATGAGAAGCAAGCGAATAGGCAAACGCTTTTTAACGCGCAGTAAAAAAGGTCTCGCGTGATTGAGGGCAAACTTGTGAATTCAGATGTTCTATTTGAACGCTCTGAATTAATTATTATTTACCAATATGAAGTGCTGTCTAGAAACACATTCCTCAATAGCTTAACGGTTACAGAAAGGACTTTAATCCTCACGGTGCTGTGTTCCACCCCAACATCGCTGATAGCGCATTCAGTGTCATGACCCATCCTAACACAAGCATTTGAAAAAAAGCACAACTGAAGTTATAATACGAATAGGAAGTTGTAGCTTAATTAGTAGTCGGCATTTGTGTCCATCCCTGGGTTAATCAGGTCTTATCGGGACCGGGATAGATGGGTGAACCACAGTAACACTGGTCTTTTCAAATATGCGACATCCGACCTCCTCAGTCTTTCGGAAGGCACGTAAAATAGTCGGTCCCGATTATTTTATTTTTATGTTACAAGGGGCAAACGAGCATTCAACTAAGTGCCTACTGATGCCTATGGATATCTGCACGACCAGGAGGCAAGAAGATGCGTTGCTGGCCTTGATGAAGAGTTTAGGCCACCCAAAAGTCTCACAAAACGAACGAAACGCGACAACAATACCATATCTTGACGTGATTGCCGCCACTTCACGCCGATATTGTTTCAGAAAAGGTACTGGTACTCGGATGCGCTGGACCAATGGGGCTACAAGCATGGCACTACCTCTTATAAGAAAGACAGGAGTAAGGGGAAGGGATGGAGTAAAGTTAGATGGGTAGGCTCTCCTCCCCTCCTCCTTTCTCTAAAGGATGCGGATACTACTGTCACGAACGGCATAGGTGGAGTGATAATAGCAGCTAGGGTACCAGTTTCGGATCTGACCAGTTATCGAACAGATATAGGGAGATCCACCCCCTGTAAGGACAATTCACTAAGTCATATTAATCGTGAGATTGTAGATATTGGATGTTGGCAGAACTCTTTTGAAGGATTTAACTGCACTAATTAACCTCATGTTGGCTGGTAAAGTTCACCCTTTAATCACTAAGACTCTTTATGGTGCAAATATCTGCGCTTTGAAAAAAAAAGATGGCGGAGTGCGTCCTATAGCTATAGGCTGTACCTTTCGCCGTCTGGCATCCAAAGTTTCATGCAAATATATTCGACAGCATTTATCATCGACCTTCACTCCTCTACAACTAGGTTTTGGTTGTAAAGGTGGTTGTGAGGCTGCTGTTCATGCTGCAAGATCCTTTGTTGAGTGTAACGAGGGTGATATTCTGCTGAAACTGGATGTCAAAAATGCATTTAACTCTGTAGATAGGGGTACCCTCCTGAATGAAGCACAAAAGAATGTCCCGTTAATTTATAATTACATTTGGCAATGTTACAATGAACCAACAAATTTAATATATCAAAATTACACTTTAGAATCTGCAGTTGGCTGTCAGCAGGGTGACCCTTTAGGCCCAGCTCTTTTCAGTTTAGCAATTCATCCCATTATTTCATCCCTAACTTCAAAATTTAATGTCTGGTACCTTGATGATGGTACCATAGGAGGTAAATGCGACGATGTTTTAGAAGATTTAAAAAAAATTATGATTGATTTTAGAAATATTGGACTCGAGATAAATTTTAATAAATGTGAACTTTATATAGGTGAGTCACAAACGAACTCCCCTGGAATTATTCAAAAATTTAACTCTATTGCACCTAATTTAAAAATATTGAATAAAAGCTCGCTTTACCTCCTAGGGGCTCCAATATTTCCAGATTCTATTCCATCTCTCATACATGACTACGCTAAGAAATTTGATGAATTCTCTTATCGTCTCATTAAAATTCATCCTCATATGGCACTTTTCATTATACGTTTCTGCCTTTTTGTACCTCAATTTACATACCTTTTAAGGTGGTCAGATTCAGTTAGGGATAAAATATATAGGTCTCATATGAATTGTAGGCCTGAATTTTCCTGGAGAACCCTAAGAAATACATTTTATAACGTTACCAATTCGAACTGAAAACTAATCATATTAATGGCGCAACTTCCAATATTTCAGCCAGTCGTAAATACCTCTATAATTTTTGGTAGTGCTCCAAAAAATTAAGTTCAATTCACTTTAAGATTTAAGTAAAATGTCATATTGGGACGTTCCTTGAAATCAACTGAAAGATCAAACTCAAAATTTTTGTTCATATAGACTTTTTTTTCATTCTTATGGACGTCATAAGTGTAATAAACGGCTGGCCCGTTGGCGCAGTGGGCAGTGACCCTGCCTTCTGCTCCGGGGGTCGTGGGTTCGATTCCCACCTCGAGTCTGGGTGTATTTATATATTTCTAAAAAAAAATATTTGTGTAAAACAGGCGGCTGTTACCTACAGCACAGGCATTAAGTTGTCAACTTTAGGAACAAACGTCCGTGTGTCATATAGTCCTGTATATATTTATATTTAAATCAATTTTTAAATATTAGCTCTAAACTCATAAAAAAATTAAGCTCTTAAGCTCTTTAACGTCTTATAATTAAGACAATCGGGCGTTACTTTGGAGTGAGGCATGTGTATTTTGAATATGAGGAAATTAATGTCTGTAATAGACTCTATGAAGGTATGTTCGTACTTTGATTCCAAAAATATCGACATTTCCCACGTAAATTGTTGTAACCCCAAATTCCCAACGCCACAGTAGAGCGTTACATACATGTAAATTGAAATGAAATAGTCGTAACAACACATTTGTGTATAATACTATATATTCATTAATGACAATTACATTATTGTATATAATAAAATATTAAAAAGTGACAGTTATATTGCAATTTAGTTGTTTTTAACGCTCTACTGTAAAACAGGGAATTTGATGTAGTTGAAATATTTAATCACAAACTCTATTCAGAAGTCATATATAGACTGACTAATGCTTTAAAAGCTGGAAAGTACTATTAAATTTCATCTTACAATAAAAATTACTAAAATATCTAGTTGCATTAAAGACGAAAGAAATAAGAAAGACACTTTTTTGTAATCAAACGTGGGACGTTTAGGCCCTATCGTAGCGCTTCTTTCTGCGCCGTAGACCGTAGCAACACAAATAGTAGCAAACAGCAACATTGTTTTTTCAAACAACATTTATCATATTATATTTTATCTCTATATATATGTAATATAGATAAGAAAAGAAAAATCCGTTTGTTCTCTACATTTTTGACGACAAATCCTTGCCTCTATTCTTCGCTATAAAAAATAAGAAAAGCGCGCCATATTCGAATTCGTGACGTTTAAATTCCAGGTGTTTTATCGTCAACACGCTTCGAGCTAGGTCCTTTTCCGACAACACTTCCGTTCAGTTCACCAATTTCGCCAGCACGTGAGATCAGGGTAACGTTCGAACGTGACTTGGTTATATAAAACACCCAACCAATTCCCAAAGACCTTTCACACCTCCCGTCTTATTGAATAAATCAGAACCTCGAGGTAACAAGGCAACTGTTTAGAGAGGTCTTTTTGTCTGGTTGCTGGGTTGGAACAAAAGTTTTAAAGTGCTCTATGGTGTTAGTAAACGCTGAAATTGAGTGGAAATTATCGAAAGGACTCGTAAGCGATTTGATTGTTGTTTAAATGCTTTTGTTTCTCTTCTATTGAAATTTCTTTTATAAATGGGTTTAACTCGGGGTATATTTTCTGTTTTTAGTATCACAAATTTTTGTTTATTGCTTTATTAGTGTGGTTATATAGAAAACTGACTTTTTTTATCGAACTGTAGCTTAAAAGTTAGAGAAAAAACTATGATTAGCTATTAGTAACTTCATTACGGCGAGAAAAATTCGAATAGTTGCCGGGAAAGCCCTAAAAACAGTCCTTTTCTTTTTTCCATACAAACGTTTTCTAACTAAAAAGAGCCAATTTGAATGCTAATGCTTTATTGCTATTTAATAAAATTCATATTAAATTACCAGCACTCACTGTTGTCTAAGCAATGTAGGTGTATTCCTAACGTCAAAGAGTTAATTTAGACTTTATTACCGCTGCACTAAGCAGAAACAACTCGTGGTCATTCGTTATTTCGAGAGCCTGAATCAAATCTGAAATTGCGAGAGGCCTTCGAAGGGCTCTCGCAATTTCAGATTTGTCTACACATACACACTTACGCACACACACACACCGAATATTTATTTAAAAAATCACAGATTTCTGGCCATCAGGGTTTCAAAGGGACATAACACTGTACAGTTTTATCGGAATACGTCGTCATCGGCCAGTTTATAACGGAGGTTAATATACGTTAGAGCAAACAAACAGAGCGCCGTGTATCCGTATCAGAACATCAAAGAGCGGGTTTTCTTTAATAAGAAGTTCGTGTTTCCTCACACACGTCTCTTACGTAAACACTCCATGGTTACGTTAGGGAAATAAATGACTAATATACTAGCTAATATTTGATAAACACACGAAAAACTATTTATTTTTATTTAAAACTAACGGACGCGGCAGACGGTTTCTTGCCCGAATTTTGGTTTGTCTGCTATTAGCCTAATATCCTTTGTGTCTTTTCCATAAAGCGGGTATGTTCGTTGCAGTTCGAATCTATGGAGATTCTTGTAAGGAGGACCATCTTCTATGAGGGGCTAGATGAAAAAGTGGCCATTTGTAAACAGCAAATTATCGTTCGAAGATTCAATGAAATGGCGCTGGTGTAGAATAAATTGACCAATAGCCCTCCAGAAAAGCGCGGTATGGTATGAATATATGCAATGAATTGAGCAATAATCTTTAAAAAAAATCTTATTCTAACGTGGCGCCAACCTTTTTGCGGTTTACGATGGACACTTTAGTACATTGGAAATGATCCTCCTTATTAGAATCTCCATATTCGAATAGAAGAAAATATCAAAATTATTTTATAGTTCGTAACTTAGAATCTCGCTTTTATTTAAGAATTTCTTAAGAAGCTAAGGCGGTAAGGTATCCTCGACGATAATTGTTTTTTTTTGTAAAATAAAATTGCAATTTTGTATTAATTATTTTTTTTTTATTGTTACAGGTATGTATCGTTGAATCTACAAATTCGACTGTGATTTGCTGAATTGTCTTCTAATGAATTGACTGTGGATAATGTCCACTCGGGGGTCGTGGGTTCGATTCTCCACCTCAAGTCTGGATGTTTTATCCATATGTATGTATTTATATATTTCTAAAAAAATATATGTGTATAACAGGCGTCTGTTACCTATAACTCAGGCATTAAGTTGTCTACCTTAGGAACGGACGTCCGTGTGTCATATAGTCCTGTATATATTTATATATTATTATTTAATGGTGTGAAACATCTTGAGTTCAGGGACATACACAAGTAGTTACAGTAGAATTATGTATATAAAGATACATTTGGAAAATAAATAAATATATTTATCAAATGGTATCTGTGGCAGGTCATAGTCTGCCCACCGGAAAACCTACACATTTATACAGTAAGGGCAAATCTAACGTTTGACATTTGTTACGACATCGACTCGCCTCTTTTAAGAACTGTAAATAGTTTTTAAATTCTACTCATTAAAACTTCATCCGAGTGCGTCGGGTGGGCGTATTTGATAGCTGGCGTTACGTCTCCCTCTAGGGTTGTCAACAGGAAGGTAGCTGGCCGCCTAGATTTTAATTAAGGCTTTGATTTTAATACTATAGCTAACGTTCGTTTTTTACCGTTAATTTAGAGTTCTAACTAAGAGTAGAATTTGTGCTAAGTCGGGTACAATGACCGGCCAGTAACGTCAAAGATCGAACCAGGAGTTCATCGTGAAAGTGATTTCGCCCTTCTGATGAAAGC
>JANCMC010006663.1:50787-65448 GCA_024363005.1 Charaxes varanes
GATGTAACCCTATCTTCACCGAGTCCCTAATTTTACGTAAGCAACGTTTACGTGTAATGACAACGAGATACAGCTTCTCTAATTGGCGGGAAACACGTTTCACTATGAAATTAGTCGTTTAATTGTGAGGTGATGGTAAATTAATTTATTTTATGGTTGTTATATCATCCCGTCGCGCCGCGGCTTGTTTGGACAGTTCCGATCGTGTTGTAACCTTGATGTCGGATGTGTTTACGGTTATAATTAATTATCTTTTTTATAACAATACTAGTATTATTTACAGATTAATATTCATTTGCTACACACTGTGTATATAAGTATGAGAAGATCTTTATTTAGAGTCAGACCAAAGTACAGAAATTAAACTCTAGTTATTGACTAATCCGTTGGTGCAGTTAGCAGTTGGCTGTGGGTTCTACTCCCGTTTTGAGTCTGGGTGTATTATGTATATGTATGTATTTATATATTAATACAAAAAAAACTGTGTATTATAGGCGTCTGTTACCTATATCACAGACATTGTCTACCTTAGGAACAGACGTCCGTAAAATACATCCCTTTTATTCTGTATAACGGTGTGAAATGTAAAAATGGTTGACACTCGACACTTAATGAGGGACTAGCCCTCAGCATATAGATCTCTATAAGATCTAGTAGACGTCGTCCTGCTTACATGTTGACATGCTTGTTATAAGCAAATTGAAGAGACGAATATTTTATTACGAAAATGTCACGTTTCACTGGTTTTAAAAAATATACGCTATTCTACGTTCACAGGTGCTTCGCTCTTAAAGAAGCCAGTTTGAATTAATACATTTAAGACCTTGACCTTTAAACAAACTTTTATTCGATGGTCAAATTTTCCGAATTATTTCAGATGCTAATATATAGCTACACCTATTATTAGGGTTGTTATGTTCATAGATACGAGGGTAAGAGCTAAGCACATAAAAAGATTTGTCATTTCTCGAAGGTAGTGCAGTTGTGCATTGGATAAGGTAAGCGGTTGGCCATTGTGTCAGTACATGATGGTCGGCGACCCAGAGACAGGTAATTAGCTACGAATTGATAGCGGCAATCAGGACGCGTACTACTGATAATTGTTTGTGATGTGTCCCACGCCTCGTGGGTGACCCGCTGCGGAGTGACGAGAGGAATGCTCAAGTAGCGCTGACTTGGCGCACATTTCCACAATCGACGAATCTACGAAGGAAATACCCAAACAGTTGGCGCGCATTGTCGCATGTATTATATTATAATACAAATGGCAAACGGGCAAGGAGGTTCAGTTAAGTGAAAACCGATCTTGCGTGTGCATAAAACGATACAATAACTTCCATTATTCGTTACCAATTGGTTTGAATTTACTATACTTTCAAATTTACGTTTTGATAAAAATAGTTTTTACTAAGGGTAGGTAGGCTTTTCGCTCATTGATGGCGATAGTTTAATTATAACTTTATTCATTTGGTCGTGTGTAAATATATGGTTTCATTGTTTTTCCATCGACGTATTGATGACAGCTTGAAGTTGAATTCGAGGGTTTAATAGGTAGGTAATTGGTTCGTATACCTTGTTCTTCAATCGTTGAAGGTAGCGAGTGAGATCGTCGAGCGCCGGGTTGTCTCGTAGAAGATGGTCAGCCGCAGCAGGGTCGGAGTGGTGGTCTCTTGCCAGGTGCTGTCGCACAGCACGCGCCCAGCCACTAGCGAACCCGCATCCGGCGAGCGGGCACTGGAAGGCACGTGCTTGCGAGTGCGTCCCCAGCCAGTGTTCGGCTACACGTGCCAGGAAACCAACGCACTCGCATTCGGCGCACTTGAATAAACGTTGCGCAGAGTTATATGCAGCCACTCGCGAATGCGCCCACGCTAGAGGTTCCTCGGCTGCCGTCCAGCGGTCTTCAGCTGTGGGGTCGGTGCGTGGAGTGAAGTTTGCCTGAAATATAAACCGGCACTGGTTAGAAAAAAATTGTTTGTCTGTAAAGTCGGATTATAGGTGATAACGCCGAACGCTTCGACTGACCGTACTTCTCTATAGCTTGTTCCGCGCTCTCGCCTGCCCGCTAGTCTCAGGAATGTGACAATGAGTCATGCTTTTTATGCGTGCAGTTCGCGTTCATCGATTTAGATTGTGACAGAAAAGCAAAGACAGAAATGCATTGATAGAATAAGATTTATATTTGCACGATACGAAAGTACTAAGTTGAAACGTGCATAATTTGAATAAAGATTTTTTCGCCAAGAAAAACAATTTTTCGTTTGTTTTATGAGAGTTTCCGATGGCGTAAACCCATATTTGAAGGTCGGCTACGCATCTGCTAGCGTTCTGGTGGTGCAGATTTCTATGAGCATCGGTAGTCACTTATCGCATATTAAAAAAAATTACTAATTTCATAAACTGGCTTTACTTCGTTCATTTCTTACTTAGTTAACCAAATGATATATTACGAGCATAATATTAACTTATTAGGAATTATATTCTAAATTAATAACTAATTAGGAATATATGTAAGTAACATGATGACTGGGTAACCTGCAAGATTCCAGGCGGTGGGAAGCCATTCTGCATGAGCGCTGCAAGTCCCCACGCCGTGATGTGCTCTTCGGGCCGTAGATCGTCATCCTGCAGTTCGCGTTCGGCCGCCGGGAACTCCACGCCCACCACTCCACCTACACCCACGCCCACACCCACGGTCGCCTCCTCGCCGCTCAAAATGGGAAAAAACCCTATTTTGAAACATTCTTCATTAGTGTTCCGCTTCTACTGGTTTTAGCTGATCCAAACTACATAGATACATAACGCTGAAAAGTTTGTTTGTTTATTTGAACGCGCTAATCTAAGGAACTACTGGTCGGATTTGAAAAATTCATTCAGTCTTAGATAGCCCATTTATAGGGGTAAGATATAGGCTATATGTCATCACGCTAAAATTGAAACTATTTTTTCTATCCAATTTTACACGGTATTAATATAATACACGGTATACACGGTAATAATAGCCTTCCTTGATAAATGGGCTATTCAACATTGAAATAATTTTTAAATGGGACCAGTAGTTCCTGACATTAGCTTGTTCAAACAAACAAACAAACACTTCAGCATTATATATTATCAAGTTTAAGTGTTAGTATAGATATGATATTTATGTCACCATTAAATATAGAAGTGCGAATAAATTATCTAATCAGTGTTCTACGATCGGATACGACTGGAGTCTAAGTATTATTTCCTTAATATAAATTTTATTAAGATTCTAGTTACGTAGATACGTCGTTTCCAAACGGACATACATACATACCTGGTACACGTGCAGGCAGCTGGCGAGATGAACACGTGTGTCGTTACGTGCCTAAATATATGCGCTTTTGTACTTTAATTCTTTGGTTATTATTTATCGATAACAAAGTATGTATCGCGACTTTGTCTGCATTGAATGTAATGATTTTATCAACTGACTTCAAAAAAGAAGGAGTTCCTCCTTTTGACTCCATTGTGAACCGATTTTGATATTTCTTTTTTATTTGAAAGCTGGTGCTTTCCGTTACGTCACATTTCGATTTGGTCCAGCTCTGAAAATTTGAAGTCGGTTTTTTTATAAGAAATAAAAATGATACAAATCAAATCAAAATTCATTTCAAGGTTTTTTATAAACTCTTTATCACACAACACTTATTGTGATTATGATCCAGTAATATTTTTATAGATATTTTTTTTTTCTACTACGTATTTAGTTGATCAATAATATTTTAAGACTTAAAAAAACAAACAAAAAAGTACATATACCATATATAAGGAATAGCGCAAATATAGAATTTATTTTACTGAACTAATAATTGTTTATTTTTATTTCCACTTTTTCTCTTTTACTTTTAGTAGTATCGCGTGCTGAAGTAGTCTATCAACGAATATCTGTTAATATTTGCACTCACGTCTAGCACTAGCTAAGTTGGAAGGAAAAGGGAAATATTAAGACAATTAATAATACTAGAGATTGCCGGTTTGTCGAAATTCGGTCACAAACCTTTAGATTTGTGTACTATGCTTTATAGTTTTAATTCTTTGTCAATTTATATACATACAGTCGCCATGACTACTTTTTCAAACAGCCTTATAGAAAAATGTATACATGTTTGTGTAAATCGTTTGGCTTTCATGTGCCTGAGGTTTTATTTAAATTTTTTTGTGTATTAATAATGCATATCTTATAAAAGTATTAGCATTCGCACGATATTCTCTATATGAACGAAAATTGGGTCAAATTTCATACTCCCAGTTTCGTAAAATGATACCGAAAATTTTGGCTTTACAAATTAATATATAGCGTTTTTTAAATGTTATTTGGCAACCCTATTTTGATGAAACAGGATTCTGTGAGCACGTTTAAGAGCCACGTCAATTTAAATGACCCATTCATTATTTTTAGTGATGTATTAGTACTGTATTCTATGATCGTACTAATTAATGGTGAAACATGGCAGACAACTACGTTGTCTTTCCACCTGCTGCATTTTTGAAATCAAATCAGCACTCCGTTTTGGGTAATACTAAACCAACTCTATTCTTTAATACCGATTATATTAATAACCATAAAATATTTGATGACACGTTAATTAGTAGCCTAAATTTGAGTCGATCGCTAGGTTAAGCAATTCTTACCGTGATCGGCAGATGGATGGGTGATCTATACTAACACTAGATTTCAAAAAATGTTTAATTTCTTCCGTGTTTCGGAAGACACATAAAGTAGTAAGTCCCACATCCTCTGCAGTTTAAGCCAACCCTGGTGTTATACCGGAATAACGCCATAAAGAGCCTACGTAAAGATGTCACTTCTAAGAGGAAGTAAGTGAATTCAAACATACACCGTATATTGTACCAACGCTGAGTGTTAATAACAAAGTAAATAAGGGAAATTAATTGGAAATTCGTATTCAAGAGAAACACGTACGAGGGGAAAGTAAATTGAATGTCTTCCACGAGTGTTATTTGCTTCCACGGAAAACCTCATACCCTCCATTCCTTATTAGAGAAAGAGAAATTAATAGTAATTATATTTTGACCTTCTAATATCTATAAGTCGTTATAGATAAGATTGTTAAATAAAACACTGATATTTTTTGTTTCCGTTCTGTTAAAGATATTTAACAGAACAGAAACCCTTTTTTTGTATCAGTTAATTGTAATTATGACTATCATTTATTTAAATATCTTACTCTAAATACATTTTTAAATATTAATATAAAAATACGAACATTTAAAAATATATAAAAAATAGATGACCGCCGGTAGCGAGGCAAGGACCCAAGCGACCGGTGGTTAGGGCTCCAGATTGAGAAACTTCCTCACAATACGTGCCGTCTCAAGCAATACTGCCTTCTGTATCCGACTCTTGACTCGAAAGCTTTTTAAGGTCATTTTAATTGTAATTGTTATTGAAATTGTAATAAATTTTGTAATTGTTGCTAGCGCTTCTTTAATTATTTCAATTACTATCGAAATGCAATTCCGAATCGATATTTTTAGAGGGCGACAAATGCTCCACCTAAAAGCACATATTATTTCGTATATTTTCTATTTTCTTATCAAAGAGTACTATTGATTGAAGATACTTACAAATCCTTCCGGTAACAAGGGTAGGGAACTTGCTGTGTATAAACATCCCACTCTCTTTTCTTTTCCTCTTGCACTTCCCTTTTCTGAATAGTCTTAGAGTTGTCCATCGACATGTCTATAATAGCCTTGTTTATAATGTCTTGAATCTGGACAAAGCCGCGGAAGTATCTCATATTCTCGATGAAATTTGCTTCGGGTCCAGGAATCCATAAACTGAGCGAAGACAAAGGTTAATAATACGATATAACTTATAAACTAAAATTTCTTGAACATATTTTGTTCGTACATTCAACACGTGAGACCCTCTAGGAACATTGTAAATACTTCTAGTTATTTCTAATGCTATTCAAATTTTTTTCGCGTCAGAAGATATAAGACAAAGAGAACGTTATGTACGAATTTGTATGACAATTGTCAGGGAACCTATATGTTAAGGATCTGAGCAACCAATAGGCACCAATCCTAGTATAATGGCGTCGGTGTGAGGAAGAGATTGCGTAGCTAGAATAGAACTTATACCATAGCCATATCAAAAAATACAGAAGATAGTGAATAGATAAAGGTATAAATATAATTAAATTATAACAAAGTATATCACAATAAAAAATCTTAAACGAAAAGTATAAGCTATTAAAAAAACATTGAGGTCTTGCAAAAGAAAATAATACTTGGAATGTCATGGATATAAAGTTTAGCAAAATATTTGAAGTTCCAGAAGACATTTCAGCATGTACAAAATAATACTTGGAATGTCATGGACATAAAGTTTAGCAAAATATTTGAAGTTCCAGAAGACATTTCGGCATGTACAAATGTTTAGTAATATATAAAGAAGAGTCTGTTTGTTTACTTGAACGCGCTAATCATAGGAAATACTGGTCCGATTTGAAACTGTTTTGTTACTCCTTGCGTAATTAAGGAACATATGGTTCACATTTTAAATAGCTGGTCGGTGTTAGATTGTTGGGTCTAATTTAAGCTTAGTAGGAGGGGAAAAAGGGAATACTAGACATACCTAAAAAGTATTCCTAATATTCTTTTAAAATTAAAAACAACTTAACATTTAAGTCGTAAATTTTATCACCAAATTATGATAATGATTAAAAGTAATAATAATATTATACACAAGACGTTCATAAATACTTAAAAGATGTCTATATTTATAAACAATTATAGACTATATTAACAAGAATTTTTGACTCTGTAATATTGTATAAGCATAAATGGATATGATAAAACAACAACACATATTTAAATTTTATTCAACGCAATTAACTAACACGAAGCGCATCTAAATTGACATATGCAGTACCGAAATGCTGTAATCTTTATGGTAAAAGAAATGTTGCAATATACACATACCTACATTAATTAACAATCTTTCGGAAAATATTAAAACACAAATAGGAGAATCCAATATGTAACATAAATTAAAAAAATATTTCCTAACTAAATTAAATAAATAAATATAAATATTAAAAATAATAATAGGTAAGATATCTGCCCGTATGGTTTTTAAGGTTTTTTGCATAATTAATGCGTTTCAGCCAGGGGTGACGAATGTCGGTGTCCGGAAAACCTAAAAAGGTTTATGAAGAAAGTATATAATGAATAAAAGAAGGTTGACCGTTCCTTGGACCTTTTTTTATATTACAAGGTGAACTCGAGCAGGCATCACCTAAGTGACTACCAATACCCGTGGATATCTGCACCGTCAGAAGGCTCGCAGATACGTTGCCGGTCTTTAAAAAGGGGTTTAAGCTATATAAATAAATACTACTGAATTCCCTGTTTTTGAAGTCGAAACAATTTCACTTGATGTTCACGTTCTTCACGTGACTGCTGGTCCCATACGCCACGCTTGGCTGTACGGCACGCGCCCTTGCCTCGAACGTTCCAATTTTAAAAACGCATATGATTAAGAAAAAGATACACATAACCCACCTTCAGAAATGCAAATAGGAAATTTTGGGAAACAGTCTAAAAAACAAAATAACGATATGTTTTTAATTAATCATAAAAGAAAAACTAACTTTTATATGAATAAAATATATTGTTTCAATTACGAGTATATTATAACAACCAACCTAATATGACTAACTCTTGCTTTATTATTTTTATTCCAGTCAAAAACTAGATTAAATAAATCTGAATTTAAAAATATATCCTGAAGTTTTAAATTTCTTAAAAACTTTCAAAACAAAGCGTATGTACCAAAAATTTAATTTTTTTTTTTTTGGGTCAGAAGTGGCTATAAATTATCACATGATGATTGGCGTCCAAAAACCGTTATCGTATCGATCGGGAGACATCGGTGTAGTGATTTGATCCCTATGGTTACGGCCAGGTGTGATCCAGTTCCGTTTTAGCGAGGGGTCCCGAGGCGCCCCTTATCGCCCCACATTTAGATGCAACAATTGTAATTATTATTTCTTCTACAGCATGTACAAAATATCAACAAAAAAATAAATAATACAGAATATAACGACGTTTCTTGCCGGTTCTTCACGATGGCACAACTTTTCCGAATCACTGATCGATTTTACCATTCAAAACGGCTCTAAAAGTCAATCACATGTATACTAATGTATAAAGCGTGATGATATAATAGCCTTCCTCGCTAAATGGGCAATGTAACACTTAAAGATTTTTTCAAATTGGACCAATAGTTCCTGAGGTTAGCACGTTCAAGCACACAAACAAACAAATTCTTCAGATTTTTTTATGCAATCGTCTAAATAAGTAGTAATTACAGAGCCTCAATAGCTGAACGGTATAAGGTATGGACAGTTTTATTTTAAATTTATAATCATGATTTTCTAAATAAGGATATGGCGGAGTGTACTTTGTCTACACAATGAAAACCCTCACTATCTGGATCTGGAACTATTTTTATTTAAAACAGATCGCGTCCATCTTTTAAATAATGTAAGTGAATTTTACGCGTCTTATCTTCAAGATTAATTATCCGCGGCAAACGAAGATTTAATGTGGTTTATGGGTTTTGTAACCGGCTGAGACTCTTTAGCTGGAGTTTGCCGATCTAAATAAGAAGTCTGCAATTTTGATTTTCTGGAGAGAAACCTTTAATATTGGTATTGAAATTTTAAAGTCGTAATTAAAATATTATTAAAAGGCGTTGTTGCGCGTTGCGTAAAAATTTTCCTTGATAATTTATATACATTACAATACTGCTGTGTTTATCTACTTTTGCGATCTGCATAGTACATAAAATCGTTCAATTGAGCGATGTCATATACACAGCTTCAAATCCATCGTTCGCTTGAGAAAGGAGGCGATTGCCCATCCGTTGGAAAATCACTAGCTATGACGCATTTATAAAGTTATTTATTTACTTCAAGATCAGGAAACAACGATGCTTAAAAATAATACAAAAATGTAACAATTTTAAACTTACAAAGTAATTTTGTCTTGCTGCACAACAGTTTATTGATAGAATTAAGGGTTAAAAAAAGGCAATAAGTGATATAAAACTTTTTGCAGTTTTTAAATTAAAGTATTGAATTTTGGGAATCAACATTTCCTCGGTAAAAATAAATATGAATTTTGCGTCTTCCGTTCCCATGGTGGTTGTCATTTCCCGCGAGAACGTTGCAATCACTACAACGGGTTTAAAATCATATAATATTTGTCTCAACGGATAAACGTTTTTGCTTGAAATCGTATCACCATATTAGGGTGCATTTCCTGAATGGATTCGAGGTTGGTGAGTTAAATTCACGAGAGTTTCCCGTTTAACATACCAAATTCGTGGTGCCCTTTCTCTGTTTGCGCCCTGAATTTTGTTTTAGGCTCTGAACAACATAAAGTTGAACGTGTGGGTTGTCAGCTAATTTCGGAAACAGTTGTGTTACCCTTTCCTGATAATACTGCTCGATAAAATAAAATGGACCAAATTTCAATACTTTTTTATTGCTGACATATAAAAGACGAAGACGCAGGCGTCAGCTATCATTAAACAAATCCCTTAAATATCCTATTGATAAACTGAATAGATAAATAAGACGTCCGCTTACAATAAATAACAATGACGGACTATTTCTCGAATTCGCGAATAACCAGCTTTTGAAGCGAATAAAACGTAATAAAAATATATAACGGTACATCTTTTATACGAAAGTGGGCCAAACATTTTATTGAACTCGTTTTTCTTAATGATACTGATAAATGATGAAGAATACGATTGGTTGGAATGATGAGGTTTCTGGGGCGAAGACGAATGGGGAGCATTATTCGCGGTGAAGATAAGGAGGTCGCGTCCGATCATATCAGATCGCTGCGAGATATATTGTACGACGACCCGCGGGCTTATGACACACTTTAGGTCGCCTTCATCGGCTTCAAGTGTAACTTTGTACGCGTTTATACTTTATATCGAAACTTTATTTATATAACGCGTTGTAAATGGACTGTTGACCTGAGTGATTACCGACGCCGGATAAATTAATAAACTAAATAAATGAAAAAATAGTATGAGTACGCTCTCTTCTTAAAGATTCATAAGTCGTATTATAATCCATTAACGCGTTATATTTCTAGTATGAATACGAGTACTAATTGAGAGATTCTATTATTGCCCTTTGTCTACCAGCTTTATCTATCGTAATGATTAATAGTATTTCAACATAATTGCTGATCCACCCACACAACTCGGGTTCCCATTTGGACATAGATCTTATGCTATTTTTATAGATGAAGTTTAACATCACATATTAATACTTTTTATAAATAAAATTTATATAGTAAAAACAATTAATTGGACTGAAAATTATTAAACCAAACATAATATACAAACATATTATATACATGTAAAATATACTTACTACAGTTTTATTCCTTAAACCATCTATGGTTTTAATACACTTTCCTTTTGCTACAAAATTGTCAAGAGTTATTTATAGTGAACAAGTAAGTTCAATTTGTTCTAGCTGTGAGTAATATGTTCCTTAACGCGATAAAAGCTCTTTAAGAGCTTAATAGTTAAGCTCCTTTTACTACCGAGTTGGTTCAGTAATCCCAATTTTCTTGGAGACTAAGAACCATTTTATTGAACAGAATGGAAAAACATTACAATCAATACTAAAACAATTTATATTTTCACTAGTTTTACAAAATTATTTTACCGTAATTTTAGTTTCAATCTATAAGTTGAAACTAAAGAGTACGATTGCCACGAAAGACTATAATATATTTTGGTCTTCCGTGCAGTACTGGGTATTCTTGATAAATAATAATCTCCTTAATATTTAAAACGAAAACCTTCGCTTCCATTTTACGAAAATTGCGCGGACAGAGGAGAGTGAAATTTGATACAACTATAGTTTACGAGCGACTCACCCCGGTTTCGTACCTATGCAATATAGATAAGCATGTAGTACACATATAGACCTTCATCTTGAAGCACTTTGTTTTTTGGAAAAATGCTTTAAAATCTGTTGCGTAGTTTTAAAGATCTAAGCGTCCAAGTATGAAAATAAAACCTCACGCACACCAGCGCCAAACCATTTACACACACATGTATAGATTTTGTGGAAATTATTAAAATTTTGTGTATATTTTTTTATAAACATATGGTACACAAATTTAAAGATTTGTGATAGAAAGACCGCAAACCCGCGTCCGGGTACCAGTACCTCTTTCTCACATGAGATCGGCGTGAAGTGGCGGCAATGCTGTCATGTCAAGTGATGGCATTCTTGTCGCGTTTCGTTCGATTTCTGAGACTTTCCGGTGGCCTAAACTCGTAATTAAAGGCCGGCAACTCATCTGCTAGCCTTCTGGTAGTATAGATGTCCATGGGCGTCGGTAGGCACTTAGGTGCCTGCTGCCTGCTCGTTTGCCCCTTGTAACATAAAAAAAAAACTCTTATCACGACTTCTTATAAATGTTTTTCTTTCTGTACAAAATTTAAGAAATAAACTAACAAACAAAAGGTTTTTTATACGCTGATTGAAATTAATGACCTCCTTGGGGAACTAATTGGAGTGGATAATAGAAGTTGGGTGAAACCCTTAGAGTTTTGGACGTCAAATTAAAAAGCAGAACCGAAGGTTTTTCGATTAATCATCGTGATTAGAACCATCGGGGTTTTATTGAGACGTCCTCGGTCGATATCAAATTACAATCATGATTTGTCAAAAATTCTTCAACTTTCCCCTGAGCAATTTGTAGACGCGATAAGACTGTTTTGGCGGAATTACCAAAGAGAATTAAATAAAAGTTCTTTGCCCTTCAATGTTTTTATATACTAAGCTATTTGCCGCGACTCTGTCCGCGTAAAACTTGTACTTACACTCCTTAATGTCACCTTGTTGAAAAATTTTATTCTTAGCGGACGTCTATTAACGAAAAACTACCTCCATGGCATATTTCATCTTTGTACGTCTCGCAGTTTACGAGATTTCATGCTAGGTGACCTTTCAGTTTAATAAAGCGCATTTTATAAAGCGGCTTAGTACATTATAAATAGCATAAAAGTCCTATACCGTGGAAAATAATAAATAATGTATTTCTGAACGCACTTACAAAATTACAATATTAGTACAGCGACGACACGTAGCGCGTATAAAGAAAAAGATTCAACAATCAAATTATTCAATTTGCTGATGAATCATTGAAGATAATTAATTATAACTATATAGGTGTAAGATAAAATAAAACAGTTCTGTAGAATTTAGAGCTTTAATAAATAATGAAGACATAAAATAATTAAAAAATAAAAAAGAATCACCCATATACTGCACAATCTTTTGAATTTTTTACAATCCGCTCAGTGGGTGTTCTCCGCTAATATCATTACAATAAGTGGCAAAAATTTGCATTTTAATTTTTGTAAAAGCAAATTTTTTACAGCACCGAGAGTGGGTAAAGCGTGCTTATTGCATCTTTTTATGGGCCAAAAAACCAAGGAGACGGAACGCGTTTTGCACGGAACAAAAAGGCACTAAATCATATTCGGTCATTGTTGGAATGGAAATCACAAAGGAAATGAAACTAGCCTAGTTTTTATGAGATACGTGGTGGTAACGGTGCACCGGTATTGTTGCGAAAGGTCCCCAAAAGGTATAGTCGGCCAAGAAATCGGTTTGTCACGCTAAGGTCGAATTTCGTTTGCACGTCAGTTTGTCAAAAGGCTTATTTTTGCTTGTTATGCATTACGTTAATTTCTGAATATACACCTTAGCAAAATTTTCTTTAACTAGGAGCTGCCATTCAAAATGGTAAAGCACTTTCTTGGTCAACTGTACAATGTACTTGCGCAAGGCTTTTTGTCACGAACAATTCGTGAATTGCGCGAAGATTGTTGTCGTTTGGCGTCTTTGTACTTGTCGTCAGGGTGGTAAGAGAAAGCGGGTTGTATTGTGACCTTAATAAGCGTAACCACCCGCTTGCATTTTAAAGCCCATTGAATGTATTTCAGATAACAATACACGTATAAATTTAGTATAACGAGAATTTTTAATACAAAAAATGACGCAGACGTGACGTAAAATTTTTTTATACTAATTAAAAATTACTAAAGATAGAGGCATATTATGTAAGTTGTGAAAAATAGATGGAAATGTTATGTTTAGCATCCTTAATTGTTTATAATGCACTTACACTTGACCAAAATTTACAGTACAAAAAACGTTTTTTTTTTGTAATGGGAACTCTATTATTTTATTAATTTTTTTGTGAAGATATCCGCCTTTATAATACATACATTACGTTACAATTTCACGATCATCTATGTTAGTGGAGACACAAAAAATGGTCGAGCATCTGGCATATAATGACTTCATAATAAATTTCCCCATGCAACCTTAATTACGAAAAAAAAACGTTTTTTTCCATAGCAAAACTCGATAACAGACTATAAATTATAACTATCGAAAAATGACATTAAGGAACATCTCTATTATAAATGAGACCGTATTAATATTTAGAAAGAAAATGCACACATAAAAGTGATGTCATAAAAAATGTATATTTCACGACGATTAATTATAAAATTCAATAAATATGTAATCCCGTCGTAAATGTATAAATTAAAATCAATAAGCCATGGAGATAAATTTCAATAGTTGTAGAACTGGTAGACATTTTAACAGACAATACTATAAATTATACCTGGTAAGATGTCGTTTTTGAATTTTATTACTGACTAGCTATACCCCGCGATTTTATTCACTGTTAATGTTGACTTATAATTTTTAAATTCTCTCTGAAGTATTTTTGTAGATAAGAAGAATGTAAGCTACATATTATATGCAGACATATTTACTATATATATTAATAAATGTGTATAAAAAAGTTTTTAAAGGTACACTAGTTTTTTTTAAACTTTATGTAAATTTTTGTTTAATAAAATAAAATAAACATAAGATAAAATCATACCTTATAAACACTAGCAACACTGTGTAAGTATGTAAAAAAAAATTGACAACAAAGAATTTTTACAAAGTGTTTTCAAAATAGCATATTATATATTACACGATATAATATTACAAAGAGGAAAGATTTGATTGTATGTTTGCATTGAATGGGCTCTGAAACCATTGGATTGATTTGAAAAATTCTTTCACTATTAGAATCCTACATTAACCCTGATAAACATAGGCTATAAAACATTTTAAAAATAGCTAGAGATCCGCATGAAAATACCGATAGTGTAACCCGTGAGAAGTGGGGGCGGACCGTTAGTATTACATATATGAATGTAGCACGGCTAAACACACAATGAAACAAACATACTGTACGGCTGTACAATAATATATAGATAGATAACGGTCTCATAGAAGTTATATAGCAATCGCTGTCAAGTCGCGTCGTGGGCCGTGACCTCGTTCAGACCAGCTAAATTTTTCCAGCCAGTTTCTATTTAAAATATAACGAAATCCTCAATCCATTTTTTAAAATTTCTTCATATAGACAAGCACTTCATTACAACCTTATCTGATAAAAACTGTGGACACAGTCTGATACCTAATGTGCTAAACTAGGATATACCTTATGCGTTAAAATCTTAACGTGAAAACTAAA
>JANCMC010006663.1:67573-109720 GCA_024363005.1 Charaxes varanes
TAAATACATGTTCTGTAGAATTTATTGAGCGTAGTTGGGAGAAAACAAATCACTGGTTGAGTCACAAGCTCTTGGTTTATATCAGCTATAATCTCATTATATCAATTAGGGTTAGTAGTGCGGGTTGCGAGAATTGGTTGTTAGGCCCGTAAGTAGGTCGTAAAGACGATTTTACGACCCGGTCCGCCTAACCTCGGGTATACCCGTATTTGGGTGGAACGCACCGAAAAATTCCTTTACAATTCCGTCGTAAACCTATGGTTATATGGTCTATTCTTTTTGTAAAAAGTGCTGTAGTTTTGAGTAATTAATTTATAACTGTTAAAATGTTATGATGTTAGATGAATGCGTGTGATGCAACGGCATCATTAAATTGATTTTTTTTTTTTTTTCAATTGCTTGATTCTGTATTTTAAGTGTGATGCCTCCACAACTCAGGTGTAGAAGACGATCTCAAATCCATAAGGTTCGGTTGACGCCCAACTAAGTTTAGTCACAACCAACTCGTTTTAACGCGTATAAACTTATGAAAATATTGAATGCAAAACATTGGGTGTGTTGATAGTCTTATGTATGTATCTATGTGAAAATAATAATAATAAATAAAAAACAAGATTGTACATAAACTGGTAATGTTATATGAACGCAATTTTTTCCAATAAATAGAAAATTAAATTAGAAATACGATTAAATTCACAATAGGTATTCCACGCCTCGAATTCAGTGATTGCAACAACTTACAAAGCAAATAGGAAAAATAAGGTTTGCTTACCAAAGAATCCTTAATACGTAGGTAACAGCTTAGAATATATAATTACCTAAACGGTGTATCATTTCGATTTTATTCAAGGCCACCTTTATTTAACACGTCAAAGACTTTTTGTATGTCAGTGAGTCACCAAATCTGGCTTAATATCCTCAATCCACTTTAGATTGAAAGTTATTGCGGATTTACCTACCCACTAAATATTTATGTTTGAAATACCAGTTTTTTCGCTGTAGGTTAAAAATTTAGCAAAGGCTTGGCTATGTTATTTCGCCATTTAAAAGTATTTGAAAAAATTGTCTACCGTTTCATATCATTCTTAATTGAGAGCATATTAATCATCCTATGAACGCTTGTTCAAACGTTTTTAAACATGAAATAAATATATTTATAATTAATTACGCGGATCGTACATACATGTTCTGCAATACAGATAGTTATACATTTTAAGGAGCACTTTGTAATAACATCAATAAAATAAGTATTTTGTTATACTAATGCTTAATAATTCATCATAGTTGCATTACTACAGAAATTTATAAATTTTGCATAATTAAAAAAGTAGTAAGTAAATTTCCGTACAGACAGTGTATACAACATATACAAGTAAAAAGCTGAGCTTTGTGAGGGCTTGCGTAATTTTTCATATATGATTTTTTTTTATTCCAATTTATTTTTTTGACAGATAACACTTCTAGATATGAAGTTAAATTACTGTGTTAGGGCGCAAATCTATGGGCGTAATAGTTTTTTAGTAAAGTGTACCATAAAACTCATCAGGTTGTGGGATAGTGATAGAGCTCTCGTCGATCGCCCTAATAAATCTTTCCAAGGAATGAGATTGACCCACTATAAATTTTTTTTACGAATAACGTTACCGTCGCTATTTTTATGCACTACAAAGGCCGATTGGGCAATAACTCCACAACTAGCCTTAACACTCTTATAGTCTTTGAAAATCTGTATCCCCCTAAAAATATTCTTGTGTAAAATGTTGCCACGACCAGACCATAGGGGTCACACTGTCAAAAAGTTATCAGATTTCTATTAGAGCCTTAAACTCTACACTCCTCAACTCTACACGTTTTAATATATTGACTTTTCACTCTCTTCCTAATATCTCTCTCTTTTTCATAGTGTTTTCCTTTCCTTCCTATCTCTTATATCTCCTTCCTATTCCTTCATATCTCTCTCTTTTTCATAGTGTTATCACGGTTTAGTACCAGGGTCCGCTTAAATGCCATCTAAGGTCATCCTTGGAACTCCCACAAATCTCTACAATCTCACGACTAATATCACTCAGTGCCATTTATCGGGGCCCACTCTTTTACGTACCTTCTGAATCACGAATGAGGTCATATATTAAAAAACCAGTGTTAAAATGGGTCACCCGTCTAACACTAGGTCGTGGTAAGAACTGCTTAACCAGGCAATAGACTCAAATACGTGTCACTGATTAAGCTACTACTTCCTCTCTTACTCAAATCGAATCGATGCGGCAATATCGCTGCTATGTTCCCTGGGAAAGATTCAAATAGACAGTAAATGCAACAAAGGTTATATCAAATACCGTGTAAATACATAGTATATAGGAGCCAATTAAGCAAACGTACGTCCTATCGAGCGCATCTCAAGACAACACTTTCGTGTCTCCTTACATCGCGTGACTGCAACTACAGAGATTCTTGTTGTAGGCACGCCGACTATTTTAAAGCTCCCATCACACTGGAATATTCGGAGTGTAGGCGTCAGTTGAACGTGTGGACGCAACCTACTTTGAGTCCGTGAGATTATATATTTTTTTTACATCCAAGGAGCAAACAGAATTCACGTAAATGACCATGTGCATCTGCATCACCGGGTGGTTCGTAGAAGTGGTCTTTAAGAAGGAGTTTGGGCCACCTGGAGCTGTCACAAACCGTAAGACACACGACAAACTTACATTGACGTGACAGCATTACCGCCAACTTCACTTCAATCTTATGTGACATAGAGGTACTTTTACCCAGAAGCGACGGTCCAATTCGGCTGCGGACCAAAAAAACTGCTAGCGTGGCGCTACCTCTAAAAATATCATAGTAACATATTGATACTAAAATATAAAGTTAAAGCGTTTTGTTTGTTTGTTTGCTTGCTCAAGCACGCTTAATTTAGGAACTACTAGTCCGATGTGGAAAATTCTTATAGTGTTAGATAGGCAATCGTCGAGGAAGGCTAGACGGCTATACATTATAACGCTAAAATTTAATCTATTTTTTTACCTAGTCTTACGCGGACGAAGCTACGAGTGTAGCTAATGCATAATACAGCCAGACTCGAGGCGGGAATCGAATTCGCAATCCCCAAGTTATTCTCTAGCAAGTTATATAGACGTGTATCTATAAGTAAGTGTGATAAGGCCCTTATCGTTGGATAACCCTCTCGTTTAGAGTCAACGTATAAACGCCTTGTAACGATCAAAAACATTTATGACGACATTTATGATACGTATAATGTCTTTATAATTCGAGATGGATTCATACCGGTGGTATTTATTTACTAACTCTCATCCTATTTTACATCTTCTTTAGGGTTCCGCAGTACTACAAGGAATCGTTATAGTTTCACTCTGTCCATCCATCCATCCGAACGGGGGCAGCCTAGAACTTCCAATGTAGAGACTTGAAAATTTCCATGTTTTTAGGACATGCTAAAAACTCATTAGGAACATTATTTTGAACGAAATCGGACAATAACTTATGAAGTTATTTAACAAATACTATTAACGCGTATCAGATACGAAACACTTCTGTAAAAGCGTGTCTTGATACGCTTTTGGACAGGGCTTTAGAACACAGGTTGGTATCTAATTGACAAGCAAGAGCCACATTATCAAAAAGATTAGATGAAGGCGGGCCACATCCTTAAGAAATAAGTTGTTGGCGGGCCACACCTTTTATTGGAAATAGGTATCTCGTTATTTATGTAAGTTGTAGACAGTATAAGCGATATTTAAAATACTAAATTTAAGTACACCACAACAAATATTGCGCTCGTGTAATAATTATATTGTATATATAAGTCAGTAAGGGGCCACAAAGAGAGAGGTTGCGGGCCTCGGGCGGTCCGCGGGCCACGCATTACAGACCGCTGCTTTAGCGCAATGGCTTAGTGGTTAGGAATTTGTAAGGACTCGGTTCAATACTCGACTCGGATATTGTTTTTTGTATCGTTGGGAGGGAAGAAAATTATTATTCTTTAATTAACATCGTATCTCTGGGTACATACAATATACACATACATAAATTTGATATCTGTATTATATTTTAATTGTTTATCATAAAATTTATGTGGCAATAGTCATACAAAGAAAAATGTGGCATACAAGATGATAAAAAGAAATATAAAGAAAACTAGATAATAAAAATAATAACAGTTCCGTAGAGAATTTTTTTTTCTCTACGGAACCTCGGAGAAGAAAAGTAAACCTCACCTCAATCTTTCCTACTTACTATTCAGGTGGCACGGTTCACTCAGATTTTTACCTGATTTGGACGCGGATTGAAATGTATTAGTGGATTTAAAGCCTGCGAAATCTTAACAATTAATCCATTATTTTTACAAATGAAATGAAGTTTTATTTTTATTTCCTTCTTCCTCCTCTAAAATCGAAAATACTCACAAAAACCTCGATAGATCTGCATAAATAACGGAATCTAATCCATATTCCAAAACGTATCAACCCTCTGAGCACCAGAATTTTTATTAGTGTGGTACTTCCTTTAACCAACATACTGAATTGTACTTATTCATATATATGTAAGTTTAGTTGGACTGAAGACGGAACTAAGAAAAAATTAAAAAGTTACTCATATTAAAAATGATGGATTTCACCCACTAAGCATTAAGACAGACAGGCTCTAAATATCAAATGTCATTGATATTTTCAAAATATCAGCAGCATTTGTCTTCGCATATCGTAATGTATCTTTATTACAACCACCTGCTTACCACTTATAAGGAAGATAGGAAGTAGGTGGTTGAGAAGCATATCATTTCAACGATCAAAAACTTATTAAATACTGACTCTTCACATTAGCCATTTAATTATTCAAGAAGATATCTCTAGATGCTTCTAGATATCTGCCTATCGTACAATGAAATCTGAAACTTATTACGCGTTAGCTTTTTATAAGTTAATTTCTACCTCGAAATCAAATACACGTATCATTTTAAGTAACGCATACATCTGTAAGTAGTTTTGCAAGTACATACGAATGTTATTATTTGCCCATTTCACCTTATAATATTTTAATATCACTTAAATTTCTTTCCATTGTTCTTCATTTTATTATTTTTTGCAAGTGATATGTCCGAATCGTGAATAGTGTCAGTATCGTGGTGTAAACTTTTCTCTAAGATTGCTTACTATTGTTCTAGGATTGTTTTCACTTGTTCTACGATTGCTAGTGTTCACTTTTTTCATTTAATTTCCTCTTTCACATGTTCATAAATAAATAATAAATATATACAGGACTATATGACACACGGACGTCTGTTCCTAAGGTAGACAACTTAATGCCTTAATTCCCATATCTGGGCTCATTCGAATCCATTTGCGGTGCAACAGACAGGACACCAAACACGTTGGTCAGTGAATGCGTGGGCCGCAATTTTTAAGGACACAGTGATTGGACCATTTTTTCTCTCAGAGCGAGTAAACGGGTCACAGTATCAAAAGTTTCTGATCTTTATCCTTCTTTATTTGAAAATATACGCTTGACGTTAGTCTAAACCAAGTCCTCATTCTTTATATTCGCTAAAATATAGCGTATATGTATATATATAGCGTTGAAAATAGAACATGATAAAAAAGCGTCGCGTTATAAAAGCGCTGTCGTGTGAACACAAACTTGGGAGATCATATGTTCTTTTTGAACGCTTTTTTACCGCTCGGTGAAGAAGCGGTCAAATAGAACGTATGAACTATGGCTAGATCTTTACCTCTTTCTCGCATAAAATCGGCGATAAGTGACGGCCATGCTGTCACGTCAAGTGATGGTGTGGTTGTGGAGTTTTGTTTGGATTGTGAGAGTTTTCGTTGGCCGAAACCCCTCCTTAAAGGCAGATAACGCATCTGCGAGCCTCCTGATGGTGCAGATGTACACGGGCGTCAATAGTCACTTAGGTGAACAACCTGCCCATTTGCCCCTTATACTATTAACAACTATCTATACTCTACTATACTAATGTCTGTACAAAGCCGAAGAGTTTTTTGTTGGTTTGTTTGCTTGAACGCGCTAATCTCAGGAACTACTGGTCCAATTTGAAAAATTCTACAAGTGTTAGATAGCCCATTTATCGAGGAAGGCTATATATTTGAGTCGATCGCTTAGTTAAGTTGCTCTTGCTGCGACCAGGTGATAGATGGGTGACCCATTCTAGCACTGGTTTATATTTGGTATCCGACCTAGTAGTTTAGGAGTCCATCGCGGACAAACTACGTGACGCGTAATTTATATATATAAAGATATTTGAAATTAGATGAAATATGTTTTCGGCATTTAAAGTGCACACGCTATACGGTTCAAACACCAATCAATGCATTCACCTCAACAAATTCAAGTAAAATTTCACCAATCCATGATAAGGGCAAAAAGCTAAATTACTTTACATAAATCTGCAAACAAAAAGTTTACGTGGATTTATGCAAAGTTCAAGAATCTATATGAACACAAAGTATTGGGATTAGCCAATAGATCAAAACTATTAATAAATGTATTTCATTTCATTCTTATTGTTACTGGTTCGAACAAGTTGAACCACGATAAAAACCAGCAATAAAATCGTAGTTACTCTTTTAAAAATAATTCTTACAAAAAAAAGTAAGCGTTATGACTTCACAAAAGGTGTGTACCGTTTGCTAGCAGAAACAAGAATGACGCATGCACACAGCGCGGCCGTCTTTATAACTTTTATGAAGTTAACAATGTTTCCGGGCAAAAGTATTAAATAAAGGTGAATACCGACAAAATTAAATATAAATCATATTTAACTATCAATACGATGTATATAATATATTGTTAGAGTAGCTTCCGGTCGCGCCTGCGCAGTATCGGGTGACATTTTTCTGACCGCGTTGTTTAATTCATTTCTTTTTGGTTAAATTATTGCGAAAGCGTTATTTTGTAATTGGTTATTTATTTTTTTAATTAAAATAAGATCTAATCTGCAAGAATACATATTTATAAATAACGCTAACAATACATAGCTTTCAAATGGTTTAAATTTCAGTATTGAAAATTCTATACAGATAAAGTCATCGTAAGATAATATAATAGGATACAACGCACGTTATACAAGAGGGTACTATAATAATTATATTGAGAGCGTACTATATCGCGATATTGAACGCGATAAACACAAAATGGCCGGCATAAATATCGCAAAGTTATAGCCGCAAAGATATATGAAGGCGGTATCATGCACGCTCTTATGTCCATGCGTTGCGTACATAATTGAGACTACTTCCTCTTAATCTCACGTAATAGTTAATTGAGCAGGCGCAGGTCGCGCGCGGCGCCGAACACGCGTACGGGCGCCACGCTCGGTCGGCAGCTGTGGTTCATGAACCTCGCCGCGCTGCCGAAGCGCGCAGCGTCCACGCACAGCTGCGTTTTATCGTCGCATTCCTGACAACGATTGTATCATCATCATGTTGAAAGATGAAAACAAATGAATGATGAAGTAATTTCAAAATGTTTAGTCTGATTCGGTATTGAAAACAACCGATTAGAATCAGATAGTAAAGCAATTGGCACTCAAAAAATACCAATACGTTCTATAAAGTTTCTTAGTTTATAAATAAAAATTGAATATCTTACTGTCTGTATCTTTATAGATCGTAGTCTCTACT
Source organism: Charaxes varanes (assembly GCA_024363005.1). Lineage (NCBI taxonomy): Eukaryota > Metazoa > Arthropoda > Insecta > Lepidoptera > Nymphalidae > Charaxes > Charaxes varanes. Next base: position 75,235 of record JANCMC010006663.1, read on the forward strand.
CTTTTCATAATCTGTAAGTTTGATATAGAAGACATAGATACTTAGGTACGATCGCGATATGACTCAACCCTTAATAATTGTAATGCAAATAATCGGGGAATTTTAGAATGTGTTATTTGGTTTTCTAAAGGCTGAGACGCGTATTCAGTAGGAGACAAATGATGCGAGTATTATTGACGCTATGCTCGCCAGCGAGGCAGGATGGCACGCTGTAGCCTCCTACTGCGAAAGCGTTATATCACTGAAGGACATGAGAGGAAGAAGGAGAACGCGCCTTAGGCTCCCCCCTCCAGAAGGAAGAGACCGGTAGGAAGAAGACGGATGCTGAGGGCACCGCTGGGTTCTGGTGAGTATTCTAACAGGGCTAACAAGTCTCACACTCCTGTTTGCAAATGTTCCTAGACCATGGAATAATTTGCAAACGGGGCAGTGCGTAAGATGTGCGCATTTGCAAATGTCCTCTTTGCCGCCGTGAATACTAAATTACTCGACTGCTCATAAAATTTTGATCACGTTAAAGCACCCATTAGTGTCGCTTAGGCCAAAGGCGACGGTGAGCATTGTTATTTGAAACAAGCTTTAGCCTGTAGATGTGTTCACATTTTGCAGGAAAGAGTATTTTTTTTAATAATAACACAGAATTTTGTGGATTTTCAATTTTGAAATTTCATGGTGACCTTCACGCGATATCGCGTGATTGAATCTTTTGAGATTTCACATCACGCGATATCGCGTGATTCTTCAAGATTACTTCTAGAAGATAGAGATAGACTGAGCATAAATGAGATAGTTATAGAATTATTTTTTAATTAAATATTTGCTAGTATTGACCAGGCTGGCAGTAAATTATACTGGCCATAGAAAAGTGGTCCAAAAGATTTATGTATAAATAAATTTTAGGTGTCGTTCTGTGATTTCTATATTATAACTATCTTTTAACCAGTTATAACGTAACACTAAAATATCAACGGTTTGTAAGTTTGTACATAATCCGACTCAAATTACAGCGTTAACGATAAACGCGTTGTAAGTTTGTGCGAACAATTCTATATAAAGGCGCGAATAGATTAACTCAAATAAAGCACCCATTAGTGTCGACCAGGCTTAAGATTGCAAATATTGTCTTTGTTTGAAATTTCTCGTTTGCAAAGACGAAATATGAAATTGTGAAAAAAGTACCTAAAAATAAATTAGAGTATAAAGTGGCCATAAGCGTGTCACGACAGGCATAGTAGGGTTCCGTATCTGATATGCGATAAAGGAGTTAATGCGCCAAAAATTATGGTCCGATTTCGCGCAAAACTTTTTTTCTAATAATTGTTTAGCATGTCCTATCAACATGGAAAATTTCAAGTCTCTACATCTAATAGTCAGAAACTTCCAAAAAGGCACCTTGCGGGCGGACAGATGGAAGGACGGATGGAGCCAAACTATAAAGGTTTCTTGTAACACTACGGAACCCTAGCTGCAAATGAATTTGCACCGCACTCCCCTTTGTCTAGATTTTCAGGAAACAAGGGAACGGGTGAGGAACTCCCCTATTCAGCATTTCACACTGCAATGGAGGAAATATCTGCCTCGTGCACTCAATTGTGTCGAGTCGTGGCTGAATGTCAATTATCTACGGAGAAAAAACCTGTTTGAAAAACTTTCTTTCAATAAAGAATTTATGATAGACTTAAAGAGTTTATTTCTAATGTGAACAATTTTCATTTATATTAGATAGCTTACAGTATTTAAGAGTGAAATAATTACTTTTAAATACTGTAAACTATTACCTTAAAATGTAGTGACTGTAAACATACAATATACTTCATTCGTACGAGAGTTAAAAAAGCGTTGCGTTAAATCTCGGCGTTGGCTCGGCGTTTTTAGCGTCGTCGATACAAAAATATATTCTATATGTACCTTTAATAATAAAACATTGCTCGGTAAAAAAGCATCGCGTTATAAAAGGGCTACCGTCTGAACATTAACTTGGGAATCCGTATGTTCTATTTGAACGTTTTTTTAACGCACGTCAAATAAACTCACGCGCGAATGAGGACTTAATCTAGAGTCAACACATACTCACTAACCCCTCATTTGCAAGAGTTAAAAAAGCGTTGCGTTTAATCTCGGCGTTGGCGCTTTTTTACCGTTGTCGATACGAAAATATAGCGTATATGTATAAAAAATAGAACATTGCTCGATAAAAAAGCGTCAAGTGTGAACAGATATTTGGAAATCCCTATGTTCTAATGGAACGCTTTTTTAACGCGCGTTAAAAAAATTTTCGTGCGAATGAAAGCTAACTTTTTTTTATATATTCTTTGATTTTATATAGTTTTATTTTTATTAAACTTCCGTTAAATCCCTTCTATTAAACTCAAAGATCGTTTCAGGAGTTGGACGGATTTGAACCGAGCACCTTGCACCGAAGCTTGTGTGATATCAAATAGTAAGACAGTTATTAAGAACATTATTTAAATCGTGTAATCGCTCTGTCAAACAGCGCAGTTTTTTTGCACTTAATTACTTTCTTGCAACAATCCCTTTCTAATAAATTTATTATGACAAAAATATCGTTTTTCTTCATAGTATCTTAACTTGAGTGCAAGAAAATTAAAATAAAAGTAAGTATAAAGTATGTATTCGTATATAACTTTACGAGTTTCAAAAAAATATCTATGACATAAGAGGAAATATTTGCCGATCGTTACAATATTTACTTTAACACTAGAAAACATAACAATATTTACTTACTTGTGCTAATATAGCAGCAAATAAAACGAAAAAACAAGATACCTAACAATTGACGATAGTAATAAAACTTGCAATCAAACGCTTTTTGCGAGAAAAGCGCGCGTAAATGTAAAAAGATTTTATTTTAAATTTAGCGCGAAGTGGCCACAGACCGACGCGAGTTAAGTCGTCCGTATCACGCGAAGCACTAAGCATTTTAGTTTCCTCCAGTCTGGGGACGGTGAAATGTTTAAATGGAAAACAGAAATGAAACAAAGTTTCCCTGCCCACTTGAACGAATACCACATGATTGCATTTTGTATGCGTTGGAACGATAACGTGTGTGGTGCGGAAACTTTTCAAATGCAATTTAAATGCATAGAAATTCTTTTTCGATAACTTCATGGAAACTCTTTGCCTGTATTATAAATTTTAGCGTAAATTTGTTTGTTTGTTACTTTCGCATCTTATCTATTTAATGGATAAATATCAAGACGTTTGTTGGCGCCATATGAATCTAATCTCAAATCTGCAAATTTCAGGTAAATTAACTTCAATTTAAATATAAAATAATTTAGTATGTCTTCTTCGCCATCTTCTTCTGTGCTCAGTTTAATAATCCTAATTTAAGATTAATTACAAAAGTTATAGTGTACCTCAACAAACGAACGCCTGTATTCGTTGTGAAGGAACTCGTTGAACACCAAATTTAACTGAAATTGAGGGCATCGTGTTGTAATCAAATTGAGGCGTTATATTATTTAAAGGGAATATATATTTTGTTCTGTGCCAAAAAATTGATATTAATATAATTAAATTTTTATTCATTCGTTTCGTCTAAGCCAATCTTTATACGTCGTCGTACCAATATAGCGAATGCGCTATGCGAGCGAACTTAGTACGAACTTGCGATCAAACAGTGATATCTAAAGAAGATTTACATTTGACAAGATGTTAAAGATAAGACACATTAAAGATATCAGATTTACCTACAGCCCTGGGATCTTTAAAAGCAGAGTGAATAGGTTTCTTCTAGTTTCACACGCTACATGCTAACTACATTGTTTTCTTCCTAGAGATACGAGTGCAGTCAAGTGCTGGTCTATAGTTAATAACTACTTAATAATAAAAAAAAATCGATTGCTCATTCAACCTCTTCTCTAGCAAATTCTTTAAGCTTTAACGACGTAGATCATTCTTTCGTTGTTTTGTCTACGTTCACAAATCATGATATTCTTATTTCAATAATTCTAAATTATTCCCATTCTAGTTTTTTGCTCGTTGCTATTTGCATGTGCTGCCGGTGTAAACGCTAATAACGAGTCTTCGTGTATAGAAATAATGCTCTATCTTCGTCCGGCCTAAAACCACCTTAAGAAATGTCCTAATTGAATAGCGATCGCATCTAACTTCAATTGTGATTTGGACACTACAACTTCGCAAGTTCGTTCGAACGAACTAAGTTCGCTAGCATTGCGCATTCACGTTCTATTAGGATGACGCCAGAGATTGCATTTCTAGCCCATATAAAGAAAAGTTAGTACTAACCGTGACATTGTTAGTCCATTGTTGTTTCAAGGTTGCTTCGTGCCTCAACGCACGTTTCGCTTCGACACCGAAGCATCATCAGGAGATAGACTCTACAAAGGTTATTCGTAAATTCAAACTCACCTGTATACCTAGTTACTGTTCTGTATGTCTAGTTTTAAGATTGTTACTTATTTATTTTTGTGTTTACTCTGTTATTATTATATTATGTATTTGTCATATTGTTTACTGTTCATAATGTTTGAATAAACGTTGTTTCTTCTTTCTAATATAAAAAAAATATTAGTATTTACACACCCTCCTTTATAGAAGCTATGATTGTACCAAATTTCGTACTCCTCCGTTCGCGCAATTTTCATAAAATGGTGAGGAAAGTTTTCGCATCATGTATAAATCTATAGATAAGTGGTTAGCTAAGTGACCACGTGACACTCATGGGCGTCGATAGTTGTGATAGTAGAGTCTAAGGTGAACGGGTCTCCCCTTTTGCCCCTTGATATTTCTATACATTTCATATATAAAGCTGAAGAGTTTGTCTATTTGTTTGCTTTAACGCGCCAATCTCTGGAAGTACTGGACGGATTTGAAACACTTTCAGTGTTAGATAGCCCATTTATAAAGAAAGGCTATAGGCTATATATCATAATGCTAGAATTGAGCTCTTTTTCTCACCAAATTTCACTCGGACGAAGTAACGAATAACAGCTAGTTAAAAATATATATATAAGAATACAGATGGATGTGAATAATAATACGTAACGAAAATATTAATTTCACATTTGGCCGTTCTATCTCATAAAACAAATACATTAATTGCGTTCATATATTTCCTAAGCCGCCATTCGCACGAGCGTTTAAAAAGCGTTGCGTTCAAACTCGGCGTTGGCGTTTTTTCAGCGTCGTCGATACGAAAATGACTGGCCCGTTGGCGCAGTGGGCAGTGACCCTGCCTTCTGCTCCGGGGTCGTGGGTTCGATTCCCGCCTCGATTGATGTGAATAACATATTACTTTTTATAACATGATTAATCTTAAGAGTTACGAGTACACGTAGGCACGAAATCACGATCACTGATCAATGCGAATTAAGCTGTATGATTAGTATATGCGCTGCTTCTTACTAGTTGACCACCCTGGTGGAAATACAATAGTACACGAATGGTATTATTACATGGAGGGCCGTAAATAGGGCCGCGTTCATTGCGTGATCTTAGACCAATGATAATATGTGCCCTCCTTCACCTTAATGAATTAATGTAAAAAAAAGCGGAATAAGCAAAGGAACACTTTAATTGTTTTTCTTATCGGAGCCCCTACGAATTTACGCGCCCCGGCCATTTAAATGCGTTTCTATAAATAAATACGTGAAGCGAAAATCTTTGATACTATTTTACGAAAAAAAAAAGCTTGTTCACAATTATATTTTATATAGAGATAGGTGTGTGTATGCTATTATTTTTTGTAAAATATGCATTATAAATGTAATAACTTATTAAAATCGAACCGCACGCACACCAATGCCAAACGATTTATACACACATTAACGATTTTTACTACAAGACTGTGTCAAAGCGTGGTCGTGGTGGAATGTTTATTAATTGTCAAATATAACAATGTCATTGTACAGATAATTAAAATTTAGTATAGAACTTTAAATAAAAATACGCAACGCTAAAGAATTTTAGTCGAATTTCGACTCTAGGTATCGTAAAGACGGCAGGATAGTCTAAAAGTTAATGCGAGCAAAATACGCTTATCTAGTTTGTCATGAACTTCCTAGTTGGCTTTAAAATCAACATCAGTGAGAGTGGTAAGCGCTCGGCGAGCCGCGGTTACGTCATCCACACACACATTTACACTTTCACTGTTAGATAATAGCACCACACCACGCCGCTGACTTACTTACACTTGACTTACTTAATAGGAAGTCGTAATGATCAGCGCCATCTAGTTTGCTTTTGGTGTAACCTTTTCCACTTGACATCATTGCCATCTTGCTATGTAGCTGCCGCTACAAAACAATTAGAACAATTTTTCGAATTTCTACAAGTGATATCTGCTTTTACGGTCAAACGAGTCATACACTCAGGACTTTCATTCCTTTGGACTTGGCTACATTTTTTTAATTTCTAGGGGATGGAGCCGCGCCCCTCTCTGCTCCCCCTTGGCGATGCCCTTCGAATGAGTAATAGGTGTAACAAAAAAATGTTCACGCTCAAATTACTTTTGTTACATTTTAAGTAAATTGTAGAAACACTTATACCTATTTTTCTATCAGACATCACTTATACCCATTATCAGAACCAAGAATATATTTTCAAATTAAAAATCATCTCTCCTATTACTCGAATAAGTTTGGTTGAATGTTCAAAGAGATACTACATACCAAGAAGTATCGGCAAGAAATTAATTGGCTATGAAACTTGTCTGGACAACACTACATACATTATTTTAATATTATCGTAGACAGTCGTATCCTCGGGAAGATAAACGACCATAAAAACCGCACTCATAAGAATGTTGCATAATAAACATTATAATATGTAATTTATTACACTTACACATTAACCGTCTAATACAATTGTATTTTAAATTCGCTTGGTGTTAAATCGATTTGTTACAAAATGAACATCGTTATTGTATTTTTATAATATCAACATCAAAATAACAGATTAATTCTTTATTTACGACTGGTTTGGACTCACTAAACGTGTTTTACTAATACGCGTATAAAATTAACACCGTTTTTATAGTTCTTCATTATAATTATTACGAGTTCGTATGGGATCCTTTTTGTTAAAATTAATTACTGGAAGATGCGTTTACACACTCCAGTCGACACTGAACCTGATACTCAAGTACATTTTTGTACCGTACCAATCAGTACCGCACTGCTGAATGAGCCACTGTTTAAGTTTCCGCTTAAAAAGTGACTCCTTCAATTCGTCCGTTATTATATTCGGGATAGTACTTACCAAGTTCATTTAGAAAACATAAAAAAGTGAAAATGGTAAAAGCGTGGGCTACAATTGTTCACGTGAGCACCATCAAGTTATTGTTTGCCTAACCTACTGTGCATAGTTATATAATCATAAAGATATGCCTATCAAAATAGGTATAATATAATGGAAAATGCCTTGTTAACCACACAGAAGCACCAAAGCATTGTAATACACAAATGGCTGACACTGGTTGGATGACTTATCCTTCTTTAATTTGCTTTATTCTTTGCTAATTAAGAAATTGAAGTAATATCTATAATTTTGATAAAGCCATTACCTTCTAAATACAATAATATAGTCAAAATTAAAACAAGGAAAAACAAATTAATACCCTCTATCTAACCAAGTACATACTTAACTACCATATAATAAATTAACACAACGTAGAAACTAAAGCTAAAGTTATTGGCATTATCAATAAATAAATAGAATTCTATAATTCGAACTTAACAAGAAATGAAATATTGTTTCTAATTCCTGTATAATTTTAATTTTGTTAGCTATGGATTTGTTGGCACTTCACCTTTGATATGTAGTTAATTTCTTAAGTAGTAATAAGTATTATGGCATATTTCAGTAATATGAAGAAAGAGGAGAACAGAAACAGACGCAATAATTGTATGTACTGAATGTTCAGAACCGATAAAATTGTCACTGAAAAAGATATATTTATAAAAGCATAGTAACTGATCACAGAATCTTGAAAACTGTATGCTGCAAAGATGAAATTTGGCAAGGAGGTAGACCTTTGCTAGAGACGAATTTCTTAGCATTCCATGGATTCACTGTGCGGGTGCCGGGTCCATCGTGTTGCAGAGGAAGGAACCATAGCAGTCAATGAAGATAAACGTTTTAAGGAAATACTAAACGGAAACAATACCGTAATAGGATTACAGCATCCGCCATCAGCTCTATCTCTTGGATAATATAGATGTTTTATTGATGGCACCACTCTAATTGCGAATTTCTCCTCTGCTCAACGAGTTATTTTGTTTACTTTATTATATCAAAATAATTTATAACATTGAGGCTTTCTCCTTTTATTTCTTGTCTTAATTATACATTCGTAGTTTCGCAATATTAGTCACGTTTTTCATTTATTTTACGTCATGAGAGATTGTATACAATTTGTTTTTTTGGTTCATCGGTCACTATTTTTGGATCACTGATCTGAAACTGAGGTAAAGTAAAATGCAACGTCCCAATATTGACTTATTATATGTTTATTTAGAGACTTTTATAAAAATCATATATGACAGTCCCATAGTAAGTTAACACAAATTCTACACATCACATTATCCAGTACATAGTAATGTAAACTACTTAATTTTTAAACTATTACACACAAATTCGAATAACGCTCTAGCTGAATCTGAATTTGGTTCAGCCAGAATGCTATTAAAAAAGCCAATATCCAATATATTTACGCAACATTTTCTTAAATGACTATTCTGGGTACATTCCATTAATATGTGTTGCAAATCTTCTACTACCCTCATGTCAAACAATTGAGTGAATATCATTTTCATCAGAAATGCAGACTCAATGAAATGTGCCCAGACTTCAAACTTAAAGCAGTGACTAGATGTTAATAATATTTAAAGAGTATACACACATTTCTCAAAGGCGAGCAACACATCTATGTGCCTCTGGTAGTGCAATTTTGTGTGTGTGCTTGAAGTTATTCAGTTGAACCGTCTGCCTAAACACGCAGACAATTTAACTGAAACGGTTCAACATCACAAAGAGCAAACGCTCTTTATGATGTAAAAAAGGTTTCTCAATGACGAGCAGATTTGCAAATCACGAATAATAATTCTTCATATACATATGTCCATGTGAAGTGAAGGGCAACAAGTAGATGAATGCCACACGCACGTGCGTACCATGCTTCACTTTAAAACACCAATTTCGAATTCCTATATCTGACCGATTATCATCGGTTAAAGCGACTGTCCAAAGCACTTATTTCTAGTTCATTTAAAAAGATTGCTATCGGTTAAAGGAACGGTTCGAAGGACTAATTTCTAGTTCTTATACTTTACCGATTGTTATCGGTTAAATTGACTATTCAAAGTAGTTAGTGTTGCTATATTTACCGATTGTATCGGTTAAACGAAAATTCCAAGGGGATAATTCATGCTCATAGACACTCATTGTTATCACATGAAGTGGCTATCCAAAGAACTAATTTCTAATTCCTATATTTTACCGATTACTATCTGTGAAAATAACTACCCAAATTTCGTATAAATCTGCAATCTTTCACAACGTTACGTCACTATTAAGCCGGTTTTTGTTATCTTCGTAAATATCAGCCTCATACGCCAAAAGCTATCACATTGTCGATGGACGTTTGAACTTTTGTCCTCTTTGATTCGGCGGCTATCGCTGTTCATACGAATTTCATAAACGATTCGACCCACATTACGTATAACAAGTAGCCATTCTCAATACAGAATATTTATACGCATCAAAAACACTGTCATCGTGGAAAAAATTTGAAACATACAAATAAACAAAAAATAGTAAGTACCTCTTTATTATTGTCTGAAATTTTAAAAAAACAGAAAAATACAAACAAAACAGGTCACGTGCATAAATATTACACAGACTTTGTCTTTGAGGCAAAATTTTTAAAACATTATCTCTTTAATATTAGGTTTTTTTTTATGTTACAAGGGGGCAGACGAGCAGGCAGCAGGCACCGAAGTGCCTACCGGCGCCCATGGACATTTCTAAAAGGGTCGCACCTGAAAATCAGCGCTATCGCTCTTGCGGCAGCATGAAATGCTGAGGTGCAGCCTTTTAACTTTACGGGCCGTAATAAAAAAAATCTGTACTTTTCGCTGTGTTTGTTACTAGTGTATTTAGGCTTTGTAAGGGAAATAAATGTTTATTATTATTATTAAAAGGTTTGGTTGGAGGGGCAATCAAATCATATTGATTTTAAGCTGTAGAGTATTTAAGAGAAGGCAATGTTAAAAGAAAAACATACACGTAAGATCATATCGACTTTATTGATTGTCCTGATGCTATTCGAATAAAAGACAGTCAACAAATCACAAATCTAAGGTTAATGATACACATAATATATACTCTGAATATGGAATCTATAATGAAATTTAAATTGATATAGGTACATTCATTAAGTCTAAAGTAGATATTATCCGCTACTGGTTCAATAGATTATTTAATTTTACTATATAAGTACAAGTATTATAAATATTTTTGTAAATATATCAATAAAGTGTAAGAGATATCGTGATAGACGTACTCTTATTTACAATATTATAACATTTAGACCAAAGAAAGACCTGCTATATACAGCCTTAGGCCATATTATTCCCCTTTACGTATTAACTAGTTGATCCCGCTTACAATACACAGTTTGATTGCCGCGTATTGTTCCGATCCACTCACTCACTTTGAAGTTTTTGAAATTGTATAGTTAAGACACTACGTGTAAGGCGCGCCTTGTTGCGCGCCGGCACCAGCAGGTTGCGCAGCGCCGCCAGCGCCGCGTGCTGCAGCCTGCTGACCGTGCCGGCGTCCGGCTGCCGCTGCTGCTCCTGCTGCTCCGACTGCTGCTGCGCCCCGAGCCCAGAAATATATGTATATGCTGTAGATATATATCGCACGCTTAATCATCAACTGACTGACTACGTTTCAGGTCTAAGTGGGTCACCCATCTATCACCCGGTCGCAGCCAGAGCAACTTAACTTAGCGATCGACTCAAATGCCGACCACTGATTAATTAGGCCACGACCTCCTCAAATTTCACATACCTACCTCTATAAACTATATTGTGCCAAATTTCATACTCCTCCGACTGCGCAATTAATATAAAATGGCGCCGAAAGTTTTTGTTTCACGTATTAATGTATAGATGAAGATGCACGTTTATTTTTATTAATTTGTAACCGACAGAGTTTTACATATGTATACATGAGTAACAAATTAGGAAGGGCTATAACGATTACACACATATATAATTGAAGAAAAATACAGTCTAAAACTTATACAAATTAGCAGCAAGCAATAAGAAATAATTTAACATGTGGAATCCGCTTAATTCCATTTTGGGAATTGCTGTGTTGAATTTATAATCTCTGCCTCTAATTGATGCATTTCTACGTTAGCGTACTTCGTTTACTCACACGCGAACTTCGGTCTATTACAGAATCTTTTGATCCCAAACATGTTTTCAGTCAACGGCGCACTCTAGTAAGTACTTTGCCACTTTAGAAAGAGAACCTTAGAGCCTCAAGTTGGTCGTTTATTCATACCTTTACCGTCGATAAGAATTCTAACTAGTATTTAGAGGCCTTCGTGGTTTTCAGTCTTTTTATAAACAGTGTATCTTAAAGTGTTAGAGTCCTCAACGGCGAAGGCTGGATGGACCCTAAAGTCTTATACTCTAAGTTACAGGTAACTTTGGTCTAATAAACACTTATTATTTTACTTATTATAAATTGTGTATTTAGGTTTAGATTTGGCCTATGTTATCTTTATAAAGCTTTTCTTTGATATTTAATATATCAAAGAAAAGCTTTGTGAGAAAATGTTTGCTCCAGTATGATCGACAAATAAAGAGCTCGTGTGAAATGTATAATGTGTAAGTAGTCACTTTGTGATAGGTGACCACCAATCGCTTTTTAGATTTTATTATAAAAGGACTAGTGTTTTTCAGATGCTCTTAACTTTTGAAATACGCCCCCCCCCCCCCCGTGTAATGTATGTAAATTTTGGCAAAATCTAATATATCTTCCAAAATATTATTCATCTGTATGTATTTGTGTCACTGAATTGCTTCTAAACGGATTTCATTGAAAAACCAATATCTCGAATGAGAATTTTAGATATGCCTAATAGGAAGAATGAAAAAAAATTGTCTTTGGATAACTTTATGATCAAAACATTATTTATTTCGCATTATTTTATAAAGTTACATTTTCAAAATAAAGGGAGGTTTTATAGTGGATATTTACTCAAAACACGACGTGCAGAATGTTTGATAAAGCGAGAGAAAATAAGTATATTATAATTTTGTATTTCTTTGTATAATAATTGATTTTGTAAGTTCAAATGTACTTAAAGCTTTTTTTTCCCCCCGAGGCTCTCTTTACTTGTAAAATAGATCATCATTTTGAAAAGATTTTCGTAGATCAGTGGTTAATGAAATCAATATGTAACCCCGTTTATGACGTAGGTGTAATTTAGGTTCCGGATAACTGAAATAAAACATATAAGTAGTATAATATGGTGTTTTATTTATTTTTCAATCGACTATAAAAAGAAGGATTTCATTTTCAAGAAACACAATTCCTATGTGGAATCCATTACCAGCGTCCGTATTTCCGAACGGATACGACTTGGAGACCTTCAAGAAAAGAGCATGCTCATTTCTCAAAGGCCGGCAACGCATTTGCGATCTCCCTGGTGCTGCAGTTGTCCATGGGCGTCGGTAGTCACTTAGGAGAATCGCTTGCATTTCAGATACAATTTTAAACAACATTTAAATTACAATACTGCCTCCCTGCCTGATGTAATGCTCGACTCTGTAGTGACGTTACGTTTACGTTCGTTGGCTTTTTCTTGAGAAAATGATTATATTCTATGCTTTATAGACATTTTTTGCAGGAGATAAAAAGCAACGCTTGTGCGATTTGTTGTTTGCAAACGCGTTTTTATCTAATTCGTATCGTAAAACGCGGTATTTCGTTTTTTTTTTTAATAACTTTTACTGAATTATATAACAGAACTTATTTGCAATGCGCATTTATTGTTCCAATATTGATTGCAATTCTTCTTTATTACTTATGTGCTAGTTTTTGAACAAAGCTTTAGTGTTAATGACGATTATAGTTTTCGAATTAAGATTAATGTAGTTTCTGTAGATTTAAAGAAGTATGCACCATTGCTTAGTTAAGCTTTTAAACGTCAAGTCGCTTTTTTTCTCTACTTAAAAGTAAAGAAAAATGCATAAATGCAAAAAATGTAACTTTTGGTTTTTGTGTTACAGATATTCACTTTCCTTTTTACAAGCTCTTTTTGAAAGTTTTATGGAAAGTGTCGGTGTGTATAAATTTATTGGACCCCCAGCTCATTGAAATCGACGCTTATTTATAACAAAAGAGTGTCGAATTCATAATTCAATGCAGACTGTAAAAAATATACGGTGGAAACCGTTTTATGCGTGCAAAGCATTTTAGAAGATGACCAAATGTTTTGAAAAATAAAGTCTTTTATAGATTACGAGAAGATGTTTAGAATTTCTAACCCCAAGATCTTGCTAATCAGGAGTTAACAACCTAATGCGCGGATTAGATAATTAGTAAACATACTTCTCTCATACATTCACGGTTTTATAGGTTATGAATAGTCATAACCCTATTACAAAATTAGTGTGTTAACAACTATATCTGCATATACTATATATGACTGGCCGGTTGGCGCAGTGGGCAGTGACCCTGCCTTCTGCTCCGGGGTCGTGGGTTCGATTCCCGCCTCGAGTCTGGGTGTATTCTTACCCACACTTTTATTCTTAACACATATATATCTAGCGCTAAAATTAAGACGCATTAGACAATATATCATATATTTTAGAATAAATTCAAGTTTTGTATAAAAGTTACCGTTTCGGAATCAGCAGTGCACAGGAAAACTGACCGTGGTTTCTGTTGAACCGAGTATGTTTTAGTAGTAAGATTCTCTTTAAATAACATTTAAATAAAAATAACAACCCCTTGATATGAGTATCATAAAAAATATCATAATGCATGGGGGCTACCTCTTTATATCCAAATAAAAAAGTCCTGATGTGGGTACTTAGCAGCACCAAGATTTTATCATGCTATGGCTTATTATGAATTAATCTAACTTAAAATGTCTGTCCCTTATTAGGAAGTGGGCTGGTTACGAAGCAGACGTTCGTGTATCCACGCATGATGTTACAAAAGAATCTGATTGTGAGGAGATGCTGAAAATGGCTAACACTATGGGTGTAGTAGAAGCGATATTCAACTTGGCCGTGATTTTAAAGGACGCCATCTTTGAGAATCAAACAGCAGATACATTTAAAATATCTTTTGCGCCGAAAGGGATGGCAACAATGAATTTAGATAAATTATCGAGATATTTATGCCCTAATTTGAAGTGAGTACGTGCAATTAAAATGTAAATATGAAGAAGTATTATATGTTTATTAACTGACCTTAGCTTGACTCATTGAAAGGAGTTTGTAAGACAGAAAGTTAGAGTTGAGAACTGTTGTAAACATTCGCGAAATATCAGCTCGAGGCTTTAGATTCAGTGGCTCGTCTTCAGAAGACTTATACATCGATCTTGTACACATCATTCTTCAGAGATTGTATTCGTGGAAACCTCAGTTTCATACCTGTGTATAACAGGCGGCTGTTACCTATAACACAGGCATTAAGTTGTCTACCTTAGGAACAGATGTCCGTGTGTCATACGGTAGTCACTTGGGTGAACCGCCTGCTCGTTTGCCCCTTGTTATATAAAAAAAAGTGATATTAAAAACAATTTAAAGCGCAATATTTGACATGAATAAGATCATTATAATTGGTGTTTAAAAATGACTTTGCATACAATTGGCTTAAATTTTATACCTCTGTTGAGTACTTGAGTGATTGACAAGTCAAAACAAGCAACTATTGTTATAAATATCAATTGAATATTACAGATAAATTCACAAGTATCACAGATGTTGCGGTAAAGTACACTTTAAAATAACGGTATACTTAAATCGACTAAGTTTTTACCTATTAAAAGCGCGTAAAAATTTTCTTTTTAAGAGTTTGTAAAGAGACTTGATAAAGTCTGGGACGCGACGAACGTAGTTCTAGATTCATCGTCAAGGGTCAGTTAAACAACTATATACTATACTAGCAGCCCCGGCAGACACTGTCTTGCCCGCTATTAGCCAGTTAACCAATCTCCTTTTCGTCTTTTCCATAAAAAGTATCACTGGCCAAAAGTTTTATGAAATTATAACTTTATACGGCACGCCAGTTAAAACGTCTAGCACGAACGTCATATATTTGAAGTATTTTGAAGTATCGAACAAATCTGCACTTTTTAGTAGTTTTTAATTTGTCTTTCAACTTTTTTTATTTCTTTTCTTTTAAACCAACCATGAAATAAGGGGAATTAAACTAACTAAACAAAATTTAAAACTATTTTCGATTTTTAGGTAGATTAAGGATTAACGTTAATCATATATATATATAGATATGTGTTTATATTAATATTTAAAGTGAAAGCTTTAGGTACCATTTGACGAAAATTGCGCGGATGGAGGCGTTACAAATTTGGCACAATAATAGTCTATATTGAGGATGGCGTGCGAATGCTAATATTTTTATAGAATATGCATTACACATATATTAAATTAATAAAATTTTGGTGTAATTCATTAATATCCCATATATAATTTAGTTACAGAAATTTTAATTGGTAGAACTGAGTTTTAAAATTTTAAAAAACATGGAAAGGTTATTCTTTGTCGTCATTAAAATAAATAAATATACTTTTTTGATTTTCATATTCATTAACATTAGTATGTTAGGCTCTCTAATAAAAAATAAAAAATTAAAAATGTTTAAAGGTCTGAGGAAGCAATATGGTTCGTAACTTGAACAGCTTTTTATAATCTAATATAAGGCACTTTTAAAATAAGATATTTAACTAAAAATTATAGAAACAATCTTTATTTTTCTTGTCTGGATTTGTTTGTAGAGTGATAATATTGCTAAAACGTATAAACATTATCTTATACAAGCCGATGCCAGCTACTTTGCGAATGTTAATAAACTTTCCAATATATAATATATTTTTTAATTGTTCCTAATTATGCAGATTGGTTACTTTCCCATAAATGCATATTTTTTATTCGAAGTTGTTGTTTGTACTCTAAAGATTGATATTCCGTCAGATGAAGCCAACATTCCACGAGAAAAGTAATTTTATTGCGGATAGGTTTGAAGCGGACGCGCGATCGCGCAGTGATCGCCTTGGCCGCTTCGCGATTACTTTCTGTTTTAACACAGAAATGCATGTATATGTGTGTGTATAATGTTAATGTCGAAATACTCCAAATTGCCCTATTGTAGTATTCATAACTTGAAAACTTTACAACCCCATAACTTATGGGTTTTATGGGAAATGTCAGTCTCCCCCGGCGGAATATCCACTAAATAGAGTGCAAACAACATTTTTGGGAAAAGTAAACAAACTGCATAATTACCAATACTTTTACTATATCTTAAGTCTATTTAAGCTTTCCCTATCCCTTTAAAAAAAAATTCTGGATTAAAGATATTCATTATCTTTTACAACACTCCTGTTAATAAGAAACTGTTAAGTATATAAAACAAACAAACAAAAAAAAAAAGAAACAAATGCACACTACAAATTCGATACAAGTGGGGCCATCAACGCTTGCAAATAAGAGACTGCTGCACGAGTAAGTCCCACTTTCCTATTCAAACAGTAGCAAGTACACAATGTTGGGTTTAAAAGAAGTATGGACTTTATTGAATTGACAATAAAGGCCATAGTGCTTTGTTGTTCGCGCTTCTGATTCGATGTGCAAAATCCCGGTCAACTGCATTGACCCGGGTTCGTCGGACGCAAATTAGTTTTCGACTCTGCGGTCCGGATGACGCGGATTCGGATTCTTGGTTGCCTGGATTTTATGGCTTTGGTTCGAGTGTGACATATTGTTAGACGTCAATTTTGGACAGTGTCTGGTGCGACAAGATTGTCCGGCGAAACCGAAACCGTAATTGAATGTTCAGCTCGTTCTTACGGTTAGCTCGATCACGAAACCGAATTCGAAACTCGTCGATTTACGGTATCTCGGTAAAAGTTCCGTTCTGAGCTTACACATCTGTATAAAAATTAGGTACATTTAGGTGACTTGTGAATTCATTAACAAATTTACTTAGGCAAGAACCATCGGCCGTGAAGACGTGCGTTAATGGGCACAGTAAAGGGATTCCTCTAAACTAAACGTGAGGTCAGATTCCCAAGAACTGCCTGAATTCGTCCCCTTAAAAAGCCGCCCGGGACCCGCATGGTGAACCCGTGGAATGTTAAATGTTCCCCCTCTCCTCTCAAATTAAACTGGGGTTAAAAACTGTAGTTATAACGACAAAATAAGATTAAATTTTTCGCAGATTTATTCGAAAAGTTCCCGTCAAGGTTTTTGTGACAACACGGTATGGCTATAAAGCAACAGTTTTATTTAGAAAAAAATGCTATGAGACGTGTCAAAATCGTGTCAGATATTTATAAACCTTAAAAATTATAATAAATATTATAAACTCTTATTCGTTCTTGACATATTAAGTTAAGGCACAAAATAATTCATCCTCGGAAATCGTTGAAAATGTTGGTTGTATGTATTTTTGCATTGGATCGTAACCGACAATTATGAATATTTATTTGTGCAAAAGTATCTGTGTTCAAAAAATGTCGAAATTTTTGTGCAGATCCTAGTCATCCGTACGTTTGATGAATAAGGTCGTTTAATACAAACAGCTTTGCCCAATCACAGTGGCCCAGATGTTCTTTAAGTAGATAGAATGTGGGAAAAAAACCGCTCTAGTACTTTATGTTGGTATCGCTTACGTAATGGCCTCGCGTATAAGGCTTTCGTCCACAATAAATATAAGAGAAAATATTGCGCTCTTTAAACTGCTGATAAGAGGGTCGTAAATTAGCCGTGGACGAGAAATTATAAATTACTACCCCCTCCCGCGGTTCCGCTTCTGATTTTTACAAGGAGGGCAACGTTTAGGAGTAATTTAATTTTGTAGCTCTTTAATTTTGTTGCCAGAGTGTAAGCTTAAAATGTTGCTTAATAAATTCATTTTAGAAGTTACGGTTTTTATGGGACACTTGAGACCACCCGCGATTTTGTTCAGGTTGCTAGCCGATGTAGATATTAGCTTCATAAATGTGCGGAAGATGTACATTAAGATTGTTAGAGAAGTATTTGTTTATTAAGTAATAATAATATTTTATTCTTTTAATCTAGATATTTAAAAATGTTGTATTTATTTATTCATTACTGGCAGACCCGGCAGATGTTGTCTTGCCCTAATTTTGCAAATTGAAATGACCATTGTATCCATTTATTCACTACTAGCGGACCCAAATGAAGAAATGAAATAATAATAAAATTAAAAGGATGAACCATCCATTTGAAGTAGCGACAAAATCTGCAATTTTTAGTATCTTTGAATAATCTTTCGACTCTTCCTTTATTTATTTTCTTTTAAATTTTCATTTTTTCACTTTTAAACGTCCAGCGGTTTTCGAGTTTTAGCAAGTATACAATTGAATTATATATATATATATATATATATATTGGCGCAGTGGACGGTGTACCTTCCGCATCGGGGATCGTGAGTTCGATTTCCGCCTCGAGTTTGGCTGTGTTATCTATATGTGTGTATTTATGTATTTCTACAAAAAAAAATGTGCATAACAGGCGTTCTGTTACCAAATGCACAGGCATTAAGTTGTCAACCTTAGGAACAAACGTCCGTTTATCATATAATCCTGTATATACTATTTATTATAGTAGCTTTTCAATCTTATGTGAATTTCACATAGGAAATCATGTAATTTTAGAGCAATGATTACGAGGATACTAAGTATACATATACTTCCTTATCTTTAGTAATTTTCCTGTATCTGAGCGTTGCTAAATACGAGTACAAATATCGGCTACTACAAGTTTTACAAACGGAAAACTTCCAATGATTTCCATAGAGATAAATCCATTTGTCTGAACAGTTTAAAACTCTTGAGTTATTGCTTTATGATAGCGTTAACTTAGCACGTTACCCCCCCGAGCTCTACCCCTACTGAATTTCACGTCACCTAGCCCCTACCTTACCCCCCTATCCCGATTATTCCCGAGTGCGATCTATGAGTTATAGATTTAATGCGCCCCAAGTTTAGTACCCGATTATGGTTTCTTATTAGACCTTTATGTTAATGTTGATATCTTTCACACGCTTACATTAACACATCTATATGTATATAAACAAAAGATCATCTATCACAAAATATCGAAAACCGCGTGATGTACAGAGATGAAATTTAATTGGGAGGTAGTTAATACTCTTAGTTAGAAGATGTCTGTTAAGAACGGGTTTTGCGACATTGTCAGATTAAGAAAGGCTTTTGCAAGTTTGTATGTAAGTCCAAAATTTACACGAACGGGTTCCCAACGCTCGGGAACAGCTGGTTATGTATATGACGATTCCGATACATTTTACTCTTAATGTTATGAACGGAGAGACGGCATGGAGTCTGACTTGCGCGAGCTCCAGGTTAGAAATTGGCAAGAGGTGACGCAGAATAGGGGCCGATGGCGTACCCTTGTCTCGAAGGCACGATTCACTTTGTGTCGCTGCGCCAGAGGAATAAGTAAGTATTATGAACGGATGTACTTTTTTGTTTATTAGGCATTGGGTACTTTTCCTTCTCTTTCCTCCTGGGCGAAGACATCAGAAGAAGCATGCCAATACAAGGTGGAAAGATGTAGTGTTAAAGGACAGGAGTATATGCCAACTATCAGAAAATAATTTTCAAGATAGAGGGAAGTGGAGAGCAAGAAGTAAAAAGGCTGATGGTGGAGGGCACCATGAGGAATATATGGCAAAGAAAAGATAGAGTAGTAAAAGATAGAGAGATGTATTGGGTACTTTTTGTGTCTTATTAATTTTGAAAAGATTGACTTTTATATGGATAGTAATTAAGGATTTACAGACTATTTCACAAGAGCACAATAAAGTGAACCGCAAACCACTATCGCATGTTTAATCTCGAATTCCGGAAGTGGTTTGTTCGATCTAGCAACTAAACTAATTTCCTCTTCTCTTCACTGACCAAAAAGTTTGCTCAATTCAAACTGAAATTTAAAGTGAACTCGTTTGTAGTGTAATTACATTCAATCCGTACTTTTACACTCCCACAGATGTTAAATATTAAACGTGGTATTATATCTTGCACATCTTTTAGATTCAAATAAAGTAGACGCTTCTATCTAAGATTTCAAACTGTCTTTCTTTTTAATCTCTATCTTTAGAGTGGTTTATTCGATTATGATGATATTTGCACTTAAAAATACAGACAGGATTATTCCATAATACCGCCACACCTGCAGTCCTTTTGATCTGCAGGTAAATTGTGCCGGACACACCAGTACCTTTTTTCACATAAAATCAGCGTAACGTATCAGCAATATTATCACGTCTAGTGATGGTATTGTTGTCGCGTTTCCTTCGGTTTGTGACATTTTCCGGAGGCCTTAGCCTCTGTTTAAAGGTCGGAAACGCATCTGCGAGGCCTCTGGCGGTGCAGGTTTCCATATGCTTCGGTGGTCACTTAGGTGATGAACCGCCTGCTCGTTAGATCTTCGTAAATTAAAAAAATGTATTTATAACAATTTGAGTAGCAGTGGCCGTAGTAGTAGATATTGGAAGCATACTGGGCTGAATGAAATTTGTCTTTTTGAATTTACCATTTTGGGCCTTAAGTGAGTTAATGATAAAGGCAGCTTTGTTACAACATCCTCTATCAGCCAATCTAAGAGTTATATCGATATCTCCGTCAACAGAGATACAGGTATTCTTTTCTTTTTAACTAAAATATCTTTTTATTTTATTTTCCTAAAAATTGGTTTTTTTGAGTTAGGTCAGTTTATGATTTCGAAGCTATACTGAACAATATATCTTTCTGTTAAAATATTAAGGCATTGAATTCGCATATACAGTATAGCGTTCACTGGGTTGTTTTGGCGTTCTGTTAGCGGTTAGTCTGGTGGACTAGTAACTAAACTAATTTGCGTTCAGGATCTCACTGAAAGTTTTGGAGTCACGTTAACTAACAGCCGAAATTAACTCTCATCTGATGGTACTCCACATGGCCGTATAATGCTAGGGCGGACGTAACTGTATGTTGGAAAAATTCGAGATATGCAAGGATTTTTTTCTAAATGAAAAATGAGAAGCTAAACTACTTTGCTTTAATCCGCGAATGAATACGAGGGAAAATCGGTGTAATGCTGCAACCCGATAGCTACACCACCGAATCAGCCACCAAAGCACAGCACTACACTGACTTTCCGATGTGCCTCAACGCACGTTTCGCTTCGTCATAAGTTTTACGGTATTAAAAGCGTCTTAGAAATAACTATGGGCAATGAATATGTCATCATATATTATACTTTATAAGCAAATATATTTCGTGACGTAATTTTGTTAAATTAGTGAATAAAAACGCATCAAAACACATATAAATCATTTAAGCGAAACAATTTTTTACACTTAAATGAATATCCTCTGTAAAGATATTTGAACCAGAGAACCAGCATTTATATATTTGAGCCTGTCTTCTTAGTTTGGTTATAATTTTAAAACAACATATCTTAATAGACAAGAGTCTTATAAGATCAGCAAGCATTTTATATATTTTCAAAATCACATTAGGTATTTTTCTAACAATTTGATATATTAAAGGTTATTTTAATAAAAGTTAAATAAAATAAATAAGGGCGATTGTTTTTATTGACTATTGTTTTATACTTTTATTATTTTAAGTATTAGATTTTACAGAACCAAATTTAATAAGCCAATGTTATGAAATTATGGAAAATTAATCCTGAATAAATGGGTACTTAGTATGGAAATGACAAGGCATAAT
The DNA here is from genome assembly GCA_024363005.1 of Charaxes varanes. Lineage (NCBI taxonomy): Eukaryota > Metazoa > Arthropoda > Insecta > Lepidoptera > Nymphalidae > Charaxes > Charaxes varanes. The sequence continues at coordinate 97,256 of JANCMC010006663.1, forward strand.
TATGATAGAATATAACTGAAAGTGGTTTTGTTATGTCAGTACTAATAAATTTGTTAGTTCATACTGTTAGAACATGCAGAATTTATATGTCTGTCATAAATACATACAGTACTGGTAATGTTACAAAAGACAATTCCAGTTTACACAATTTGTAAATTGCTAAATATGGAAGCCAGTCCAATCAGCTTATGTCTCGTTTAAATTTATAGTCACATATAACATAACTGACAGCAATTCTTTATTCATATGAGAGAATAAGTGTTCAACACTTGTTGCGATCAGTTCACTTTGCACTTATTTCACTTGACACTACACTGTGGTCGTATGATCACTGATTTTTGCCCGCTTGCTCCAAGGTTGGGGGTCAGGCCAACATCCAGCGCTCCTCAAAGAACTGCCGATTCGTCCAGGAACTTTAGCAGTTCGATTAACAGCTAATATAATTGCAGGACATTTATTATTAACTCTTTTAGGAAACCATGCGAACACACCATCGCCAGCAACAAGGACCCTAAAGCGGTCGCCTTGGCCAAAATCGGCCGAGACACACACACATATCTGGCATTGTACTACCATATCATATCATGTATTTAGTACCAAACGTAATTTAATTTTGATGCTACAAGCACACACTCCATCTTTATGCGTAGATGTATTAAATTAACACATATATACTTGTATACTTTACAAGATAATAAAATCAAAACGGGCCCCAAACGCTTGACCTTTTACCGAAAGTCAAGGTCACGCATAACACGTCATGGAAAAAGATCTAGGCTTTCGCCTTCTTAATGTAATATGGAACAATCAATATAATGATACCATGAATCAAATTTCTAAGAAGTCTATCACAGAGATCAAAATTATTTAAGATTTATTGGGAAATACTTAAGTATATATATTATAATTTCCAAATATATCTAAAGGGACGATCAAAATGCTTATAAAATAGTCGTTTTTAAAATAAATTTTGAATTTGCCATAAATCATATCAACTGAAGAAATTCTAGGAATATAATAAATTACCATAGCGTAGATAAAGTAAATATTTATTTAGGTTTACGTTTAAGTAATAATTCATGTCAATTATTGTTTAAACTTACACTTGTATAAACAAACTTTTAACGTATTATTACCCATACAACATCACTGTTTTGCAATAAAAATTTTGGAAAATATAAAAACAATTTAATTCAAACCAAAAATTAAGCAAATTAAATATACATAAACCAGCTAAAGTAAAGTGTTATGAAAGAAAATAAAATTAAAAATTATCGACGAGGATGGGATTCGAACCCACGCGTGCAGAGCACATTGGATTAGCAGTCCAACGCCTTAACCACTCGGCCAACAGGCGGCTGTTACCTATAACACAGGCATTAAGTTGTCTACCTTAGGAACAGACGTCGGTGTGTCATATAGTCCTGTATATTTATTTATTTCTATTATTTTTTGAGTCGATCGCTAGCTTAAGCGGCTTTTACCGTGAATGTGTCATAGAGGGACTAATTCTAAGCCCGGTTTTCAAATATCCAACCTCCTCTCGTCTTTCGTCTGGCTCGTTTTTGCCCAACCGTGGGATATTTAGTACCAGCATCCAGTACCAGTCCTCCCACACATTTGCAGCTACAGTTGTGCAAATTGCCCATTAAAATTGTCTGCAAATATTGTGTGCAAATTTCGAAACACGTCAACGACCTGTCGCTGGCCGGATTGGATTGTCTGCGAATTGTATGGAACATTGTGACGAATTAACTTTTTCTATTCTAGATTTTAAATCATCTACTATTTGTATCTTTGGCCTACTTTCGAAATAGGTTGTACGCAGTTTTGAGACACGAAGGAGTCCCGCTTAATTCTTATGATTTCTATAGTAAAATTACTCGTATCTTTTTTCTTAAACGGTTGTCTCCTTTGTTCTCTCTTTCTCTTTCTCTTTCTCTTTCTCTTTCTCTTTCTCTCTTTCTCTTTCTCTATCAACAATGACATGAAAGTAATAATTAAACGAGCGAAAGCCCTTAGATATCCTTATATTCCTGGTTCTGTTGCAAAATCGGCTCTTAAAAGATGTCTACCAGCTAGAAACTACCTACGTGCCAGACTTCATCTTTGTACGTCTCGCGGTTTTCTACCTTTGGCTGTTATGTATCGAAATATCTCTACTTCCTAGCGTTATCCCGGTTAAGTACCAGGGTCCGCTTAGATTGCAGAGGATTTGGCAGTGGGGCGAGTTAAGGTGACCGATTGCCATCTGACGTCATCCTCGGAACCCCCACGATCTCTACAACCTTACGATTAATATATATATATTTGAATTATAAATTACGAATAAGTATATAAATAACTAGTTGTTTCCCGCGACTTCGTTTGCGTAAAATTAATCTTGCGAGAGCTTAAGAGGCCTCTTTAATTTGGCCCTATCAAAAAATCCGTTTTTAGCGGATCTCAACTAACTTTAAACCACGTCCCTGCCAAATATCATCTTTGTACATCACACAGTTTTCGAGATTGTTTTATGGGTGATCTTTCGCTTTTATGTTATTAGTAATTATTATATATATTATACAAGTGTTTGTTACATGTAAAATACTAGATATAAAAATTCGCTAGTATTTTTATAAATGATTTTCTTAAATGAAAGACGGACCGAAATTTTACCAGAAAAATATATTCCAGGCGTACATATAATATTCCCAGCGTGCTTTTAAACAAAATAAAATATTTTGTTAACTTTAGATATATCTGTATAATAATCAACCATTTATAATTTCTTATTATTATTTAATTTACATTGTTATTTTACATTTTTGCCTCTTTGCTGATAATTATTTGCGTCCGCTTCTCAGAATGATTAAATCATCGTTCGATTATCTACATATCTTATCATTGATTGATTTTATCGCAAATTTAATTTGTTAGGGATTATTGAAATAGGTTCAATGATTTAGTTTCGTTGACTTACCGCTTTTGATGACGGATGGTTTCTTCTGTTGAGATGGCCTAGGGTCTGCGTGTCTTATATTTTTCAACTCTTCCAAATTACCCATCAGTTCTGTAAAGGGTCTGAAAAATAAAAATAATAACTTTTTTACAAGGGAATAACTTTTATAACTTAACAGTGCCATAACTCTTAAGGTCGATCCCAGATTCTGTTAGGGTATTTTCGCGCCAATTTGTAACTCTATGACAATCTTAGGCATAAATAAAGTAGACGATGTCTGAAAAAATTCTGTCACAGATAATATTTTGCGTTGTGACGTAACGGGCGGTGCAAATGTTAATTTCGATAGAAAAGGGGCGAACTGAAAATCAGCGCTGTGCTCTGGCACAGCATGGCTGAGTTTTCCACCATTTGTCATGCGCACAGGCGTGCACGTAAAACTAAACCTATGACCAAAATTTGATGTCTGGAAGTATTGTTTGGCAATAAATATATTCTTAACCTTCTTCTTGAATCAGCCTGTGTAATGTTGAAAACCGCATTAAAATGCGTTGTATAGTTTTAAGATAAAAAAGTACAAGAACTAGACTTTGTTGTATACTATACTAGCGGACCCAGAAGACGTTGTCCTGCCCGAACGTCTGCTTTTTTATTTTATTAAATTGTGCGTTATCTATTGTTCTGCCTCCCTATTTTAAATCTCTTATATCTTCTAAGATATTAATTTTAATGACATACTGTAAACGAATATTTTGATCTGCATAAAATGTAAAAAGTATCTAGCGTATTTAAATGGACAAAGTTTAATATGGTATTCTTTAAAATAGCTTCGTAAATAGTTCATTATTTTTTTGTAATATATAAAAAATAAAAATGGTTCCTGTGAGTTATACTTATGAGATAGACATATACTATTGCAGACTCTATTATAGATCTTTTTAAGATGTACAATTCCGTAATACATTATTTTGTTCTATCTCGTAAGCATTAGCCAGCGCACGCGACGTTTTTTACGACATCTCGCTACAAATCATTGAAATTCTCGGTTTTCATCTTCTAAAATATAAATGTTTTATATATATGAACCTTTCTCTTGATCTATCTACTAAAAAAACCGCTTCAAAATCCGCGGCTTAGTTTTAAAGATTTAAGCATACATAGTGACGGACATACAGAGACATCGACTTTGTTTTACACTTTGAAGTGATATGATGATATGATAAAGATATATAATTATGTAGTAAAAATAGTATACAGTCGCAAATAAAAATGAGTCGCTGAAATGTATGTATGTGCATAACTTTCGAACGACTACACCAAATCGAATAATTTCTTTTTTGTTGCGTTCGTTATTGTTAAGACAAGGTTTTTATGACAAAAAAGGAAAGGTAAAGCGAAAAGGAAATGGAACGGAAACAGAATGGAACGGGGAATAATATTTTAGGATAATAGGATGTAGACAGCGTCTGCCGGGTCCGCTAGTAATATATAATTTTATAATATATATAATATTACTTTCTCGGGATCGTACGAACGCGTTGTACGAGAATAATCCTACAAAGCGTTTTCCTATAACGTGGAAAAACCTACCGTATTTTTTTTCGCATCAGAGTAATTATTTATCGTATAAAGTCAATTATTTCCTTGAGGACGGTATCGTGTATGACGCGGAAAATGTTATAAAGAGGTAAAGTTCTTGAGTTTGTATATTCCATGTCGACAGTTCTACTGATCCGATTTTGAGAATTCTTTTACCGGTAGAAAAGCTTTCACTTTTTATTTTGGATCGTGCGAAGCTGGGAAGGGTAGTAAGTATCATATAAGCTTGCCATATAACAATACTATAAGGGTGGTGTAAAGAGTTTTGATTTTTTTTTAATTAATCAGCAACCGATCTTATATATCACCTGATAGAAAGTGTTCATAGTCGCCCATGGACATCTACAGCATTAGGATCACCTAATTTAATAATTTTATTCTATTCTCGTTTAAATATAGATAATAGCATCGTTTAATTTTTATTTTGATTCATTGTTTCATCTGAGCTAGTCCTCGAAAAAGCTAAACTGATTATTATGAAATTTAAACTAAAAAAAAATTATTTTACGAGTGTACACAAAGAGCGTTTATTCCAAATAAGTAACATTCGAAAAAAAAGTATAAATTTACGTAACGTTAAACATTTTGGTGAAAAAAATTAATTTTGATGATTTTGGTACTCAAATAAGCACGTCCGCTCAATGCGGGCTCCGACCACAAAATGCCATTGTCCAATGTCCATTTCGACGTCGCAATTATTATGGTTAAATGTATACTTTCTAAAAACCTCTGTAAAGTTTATCTCTTGATGATACTTTACATTTTAAAGAGAAGAGTGAAGAGAAGAGAGAAGAGAAGAAGAAGAGAAGAGACGTGCAAACGAGTGCGGTTCTGTGCTCCGGCAGCCATGTTAGTGTTGTAACATTCAGACTTACAACATATCACATTTTTCCCTCTTTTTATTCGAGAATATTTGGCCTTTATTTCTTTCTGTTTGCAATAGACTTTGGAAGAGTTACGCCAGATACTGTAAAGTGTAAGGAACGTATTAATTGTTTCTGTGGACAAATAGCAGTGAAAGTTCTTCCTATACATATATATGAAGAAAACCTCGTTTTAACGTATATACCATATGTCCCGCAGACATTTAAAATGTATGAAACAATATCTATTCTACAGAGATTAATTTACTAGAAGCTTCCATGCACTTAGCAATATTAAATGAAGTTACAAACTTTAGTCAATTCGTTGCTGCGTGACAATGACATGGTTAAATATTTACCTATTGATTTCCCCAGGGGCTTTTTGGATGTCTGTCATAATTATAGTTAATTTAATGCGACAAGCTACGTGACAGCATGCCGTTAATAACAATTTATTAAATTTGATCAAATGTACCTGGAAAATTTCATTTAATAGTACAGCGTAAATGTAAAGGAAGCATTATGCTGTTAATGTAAAAAAAATGTAAGGAAAAAAATTAACTTAACAAATATTTTAATTAGAGGTAGCGCCATGCTTGAAGCCGAATTGGGCTGGCGTGTCCGGGTACCAGTACCTCTTTCTCACATGAGATCGGTGTGAAGTGGCGGCAATGCTGTCACGTCTAGTGATGAAGCAACGATAAATACTTTAAATTATAAATACTTACGAATAACGAATTAAAATTCTACTATTAAATATTTCTTTGGGCTGACACTAGTATACACTATAAACAAGTAAACCAAGCGAGATAGCACTGTTGCCGTCCTACTCTAGCAAGGCGTACCTATCTCGCTCGCTAAATGTATACTAGTGCCAGCCACGTACAGTCGTTCCCGTGAGGTCCACGATGGTAGACGTCCCCATGCCGTTCTTGTTTCATCTGTCCGCAACAAAATTAATGGATATCGATATTTACAAGTTTGTTAATGTTGAGTTTCATATCGACAGTAGAGGTGTTGATGTCGATTTCGCTATCGATGCAGTTGTAATTATCGACATCAATGCCGTCTTCTATATTATTGTTTACAACAGCCTCTACGTCGTGTGTCGATGGCTACATGCACATTAATATTGAAAGTGTTATCTTGTGGACGCTTTTAGGAACTTAGGAAATGTTGCTGAAATTATTATAAATAGTATACATATAGTATAAGTAACATTGTAAATACGAAATTCGATTTTTAAATCTAAATTGACTTATAGAAATATATAAAACCATTTATTTGACATTTAACATTATATAATAAACATGAATTGATAATAATATAATTTGGTAAGACATAAAATTAAAATAACTTCGAAAAAATGTTTTTACAAATGCCCTAGCAGGGTAATATGTAAACATTAAATAAATAAAAATTAAAATAGTCTACTGTAAAACCTACGTCTTTTAAAGACCTTAATATCTTAATACACTGTAAGCGTAAATTGTAAATTTAAAGATAGTACCAAGATAATAAAAAGGGATAGATTTCAAATAAAACGAGGTAGAATTCCGTAATACAACTCCTACTCTCAACCCACGTTTGGTGGTAACAAGGGTAAAATAATATTCGTGTTATATCCGCTCCCAACCTAATTGCAGCATTACACCGATTTTCCCTCGTATTCATTCGCGGATTAAAGCAAAGTAGTTTAGTTTCTCATGCATGTCCTTGAATTCCGCAAAGTAACGCCTGATTCTATTAATTAAAGTCTAGTAATTAAAAAAGTAAAAGGGCCGATTTTACGAGTGCAAAATTTTTCTTTTCTGTATATAAAATATTAATTTCGTTTGCGCAGCATCTCTAATTTTTCCCGCTAACACTTATTATTTATTCAGTAGACGTTACAACGTTTTCAAGCGCGAATTTATTCAAATTTGAATAGTCCCGGTCGTACTAAATTTTTTAAAGGCGCTATCATCGTTACATTCTCAGAAGTACCTCCATTAACTCGAATAATAATCATCTTGTTTGTTACAGTACGGAGCTCGAGCGCGGCGCCTACATTAAATATAATGCTGTTAACACTTTCCCTTCTCCAACTTTTCCGTTACTCAGTGCAATTAATTACGTGATAATTAATACTGTTGTTACCTTATTAATAAAATAATTCTGAAATTCAATGTGTTTATCATTTTGTTACTCATTTCACGTACCTTCTTGATGACAACTCAGTTTTTCTGTCTCTATGTTATACCAAATTGACACTGATGAATTAACATTATACCCAAAAGATAATAATAATTAATTTTATCAATCAGCGCGCCGGATAATTATTGTTGATATAACTGTTCCACATGGCGATAATCTCATTAGAGCTGAAAAAGAAAAATTAACTAAATATTTAGGCCTTGTTCATGAGATTACTGCCATATGGACTGTTGAATCAGCAGACATTGTCCCGATCGTTGTCTCAGTCAATGGTCTTACAGCGAAGAGCCTTAATAAACACCTTAAAAAGCTCTCGCTTGATTGTTGGGCTAAGAGTCGGATACAGAAGGCAGTATTGCTTGCGACGGCACGTATTGTGAAGAAGTTTCTCAAGCAGATGTCCATGGGCGCCGGTAGGCACTTCGGTGCCTGCTGCCTGCTCGTCTGCCCTCTTGTAACATAAAAAAAAACAAAAATGCAACGAACTAAAAAGCAAAAAATAAATAGTACTTTCATACGATTTATTAGACACTTACTTATGTGTTGCAGTCGGTACCAACCCAAATAGGTTCTCCGCTAAATTGATGTAGATGGCACCGACTTAAGAAATTAACTCTCTCCGTTATGTTTTCACATCTAAAAAGCTGAGGCAATTTTAATTAATTTTCGATATAGATTTAGATTGGACTTCGGAGAAGGACATAGGCTTTATTTTGTTGCGAAAATGAAATTTGGAGGGGGTGATATAAGAAACAAAGACGGATAATAATTTTAGGGCTATTGGTATATAATAAATACATAGAGAATTCCAAAAAGGAATTCTAGAAATAGCAAATAGGGTATTAAGTTTTCTTCTGCTAAAGATTCTTACGTTAAACTGCAGTAGTAATAGTAGTAGCAGTAAATACTTGTTTACAGGAAATTCTCACGTCCGAAATCCCGCCCCAATTCAAAACAGGCAATCTGTAATGTAAATTTGGACGAATTCATTACGGCTAACTCGACGCGCTTACAATTGATAATACAGATATTTGACAATACTGAATAGAGTATGATTGTATAGAAAGGCTTTTGTAAAGTTCTACTTAACTCGGGTGAATTACATAAAAGAAACAGTGATAGAAATAACTCCTTTGAAGTTGGACGCCTCGCGTTACAAAGCCGGTAAAGAATTGGACCTGCGTGTATTGCCAATTGTCTTGACTAAAATAAATCACCGCAATTCGTAACGACTTTGATATTTATTGCCATGGGGCCTTAAGACTTGTGCAAGTTGGTAATTATTAGTGTAGTGAATATGAGAGCCATATATATGGCTGGCACTAGCATAGGGCCAACAGAGGGAAAAATTTTGTTAATAAATATCTATGAGAAAAGTTGCATTTTTCGTTAAGTTGTGTTTTCATACATTCATTAGTTTATAAAAAAACTTTTTTTAATACATAATAGTTTATTCGTTTAACGGTTTTAGCGATTTCAACTGCACGTGTTATAAAGGGTAACTGTCAGGTACAAAGTATGTGATACATTTTGATATATTAAAGCCACGGCACCTATAAGAGTTCTACTATGTTAAGGCATATCACCCGTAAAATAAAAATAAAACTTAGTTTTATACGTGTCTATGATTGTAAGTGTAATAAACCTACATATGTGTAAAGGCGTTGATTTAGTCTGACGAAACAATATGTAATTTAATGGTTTTGTATTTATATAGATCAACTTATTAAGGAATTGTATTGTAATATTCTTTGTAGATAATAAGGTCAAAGTGCGTAATACATAAGCTATTTTGTGCTCTTTACTCTATATTCGTCATACATACATAACTTCGTAATTACATCTTAATCTTCTTTATTAGTTTTGGCTTGTCAATAATTAGGGCCCTCTAAGCTTATTTCAGGGCCCTAGGGCACACAAGTAATATTGGTCCTGTAAAACAAAACATTTGTCCTATAAAACAACACATGTTCTTATGTGTCTACATTAATTAAATAAATAAAATAATCTTAACTATATTTATTTAATTTAATGCACTAATTCAAAAACCTATTTTTTATAAACTACTACCAGTACTGACTTCTACTACAGCAAATTATTTATACGTTAATAAAAAAAAAATCCTCAGAGATTCCTCATCATAACATAAATTTTTATATTATTATTTTATTTTTAACACGACGGGTCTTAAGTTGTTGACTAATTTATCCGTTGAGATATAGTTACGAAAACGTATTAGGTACACACCTAAGTCAAATTCTATGTCAATAAGAATCAGTAGGTATTAGATTATGTTAAGAACTTTGCCATTGCAATCATTTGTATTTTATTACATTTAAAATAAATAATATGTAAGCAAGTATAATAATAAAGTTTAATATTCTTTAATAATAATAGTTTTAAGATAATACATATATTGTTTGTGTTACTTTGTCATAGCTAATCCCTTGTGAAAAAAAATCTCGGTCCGAAATCTTCCAATTAATCTGACTTTAGTTTTTGAGACTTTGTAAGACTTTTTCAAATTTTATAATTAAATAAAAAAAATCTTAAATTATTATTACTTTGTGTATAAATGTAACCATTATTTTTTTGAATTGTAAAATCTGAAAAATTATTTATGTCGCTAAAGAAGTCAGATTTATTGGAAGATGGAAGAAAATTTTTCAACAGGGGTGTATTATATTAATAATGTTATATTTTTTTTTATGAGTCTCCCCCCAATATATGTTGCAGTTATGAAGTGATTTTATAATTTTCACAATTTTGATGACGCTATGGGCTAATGCATAATACTAAATGCACGGACAGTCTTAAGGCCGAACCGGTTTGAAATTAAAATTTAGAAAACGCAAAACCTTAAGATATTGCATGTTAAATTATTTTAATAACAGTATATAAACTATTCCATATCCTTTTCTAATACTTTATCGAATTTAACTATACAAAGATAGATTTATCAATTAAAATTGAAGCTCTAAGCAGTTTCAATGTTTTAAATTTTAAAACCAAATTAATTTACGATTAAACCAATAAATTCCATTTGCGTGAATGTTTGTTATATTTCGAGGACGAGAATAATTATTCGGCCAACATATTTTATCTGAGATGTATGCATATTTCAATAAAAGGGTTATATGTTGTCATGAATAACAAAGCCGCGAACCAACTTGCCATTTTGATTGACAAGATGCATAAAATACTTCAGATAACTGTTGCAATTTAAGTCATTATTTATTTTTCTTAATCTTTAGAAGCAAGACCTTGCTCCTCTAATAATTTAAAGAAATAAGACTTGGTGGACGAATAAAAAAATATTTTCTTAAAGGACAACATTATACATAGTGTAGATATTAATTTTCTAAGCTAATAATTAAATATCTAAGCCTATAGCTCGTTTACTCTCTTAAACGTCTTTATATGTTTAATATAAACGCGTATATCCTGCAAGAATAAATATTCGTGTAACTACGAAAGCTTACATTTGTAAGTCTGTCGTATTTTTCGAATAGACTTTCAGCATAATGTAGGTGTTCATAATAAGTTGCCATGTCTAGAGTACAAGACAGAGATATATTAACAAGATGTAGTATTGAAATCCATAGTGTACCTGATTCGCTTAAGAATTGACACTCATTATTAGGGTTGCCAAAAATACTATATAATGACGAAAAAATGTATTCCAAAATTGTTTTTTTTTATATAAAAATTTTTAACGTTTCAAACGTTTAAAATTGAAAGAAAGCAAAAAAATAATAGCATTTACTAATAGCACATAAAAATACAATGAAAAACTTTTTTCAAAATACGTTATTTTTACTATTCAAATCATTTTATAGGTTTTTTGTAAAAAAAAAGTTGGCAATCCTGCGTTAATATCACTCACTACTGATACAACTCACTTTAATTTCTGCTGGAATTTAGGTACTTATCGATATTTAATCGTTTACGATGAGCTGTTCTTGACTAATATAACCACTTTTCTACTAGATTTATGCTTTTGTTGATAAAAAAGTTGTACAGTGCTTATAGCAAAAAAAAAAACTTATGTTCATACATAAGTTTTTTCTTATCGACAAGAGTATAAAACAACTTTACATCATTGTAAAGTTGAAGTGGTCCCCCCTCACTATGAAAAGAATATATTTTTGGAAATACACAATTATGATTCACTTAACGACTAATGTGATAATATATCTTTCTCTTCTCTTTTTTTAGGTACATAATATATTAAAATATCAAAGAAACTAATGTACTATTATTTGATGATTTCTATTATATAAGTTCTTGTCACAGACAAAAACAATAAGGGGACTTTTTAAATAATAACACTGAAATGTTGATTCTTTTTTTTTTTATTATTCAAAATAGTTACATAAAATAGAACACTTTGTTTTGCTAAATAAACCAAACTTTTCTGCGATCCAATAGGCTGTGCTTAATTTGTATAAATTCTTTAAGTTTTATGTTGTTTTATTGAATTTCATGTTAAGATAATTTCGTGTTACATATTAATATTTATATGTTAAATTCTGTAAATGTTATTTTTAATTAATCAAATTGTTTATGAATTAAAATACAAATAAATTATAATATATAGGCATTTTATTTCTCAAATATACAAATTAGAATTAAGTATACTATTAACGTTTGTGTTACAGCTTTCAATTATTTCAAATTTTTGTAGTATCTTTTGTACTTCATCTGTTTGATACTCTTCAGTATGTTCCACATAGTACACAAGAGTTACAGCTGATAAATTTAAATGCTCTCTGAGAGTTGTCACTGTAAACATATAACAAATGTTAATTTAGACATCAATCAAATAAAAGATTCAAATACTATCTCTAGAGACTACTAGGGATG
>JANCMC010006663.1:109820-131975 GCA_024363005.1 Charaxes varanes
GCTTGGATAATGGAGTTGACGTACTTATAGTTTTGATTATTAATGGTGCATATGTGTTATTCATAGTTTTGTATTCAGAGAGTGGTTTAGTCTGAATTGTAACAACATCTTTGCTTTTCAATAATATAGGTTTCAAGAGCTCAATAACTTCACTGCTCTGTAGTAAGTCGTATTCCTTTATTGTACAAACATAGTTATTTAATGATTTTGTTTTAAAAATTAATAAATTTACATCCATGATAGAGTTAACCAAATGTAAATGTTCCTGAGATTGCATCTTTATACACTCTGATAAAAATTTACCTTCCAGAATAAAAAGCACATCAATGTTTTCTATTATTTCTAATGGTTCTCTCCATTTCAATCTGTAAATTAGAAAATTTATTATTATTATTTTTTTACATAATAAGCCGAACGAAACGCAACATCAATACCATCACATGACACAACAATATATTACCACCACTTCACGCCAATCTCATGTGGTAGCCAGATACGCTGGCCCATTACAACTGCAGACAAAAAGACTAGGCTACCTCTAATTAGATAAATAGATAGCAACGGATCAAATGGTTATAAAGTTAGGTGAAAAGGGAGAAAAAGAATACGGATATTACTATCATGGGCGGTAATGGGGTAATGACAATAGCAGCTAGAGTAGTCTGGGTGTCATATGTGGGGTAAAACGAAAGATTCACCTCTAATTCCAATTTATGGGGCATTAAGTAGTGCAGCACATTTCTTTAAGATTACATACTTACGTGGTACAATTAGTGTCTGCACTGTCGTCATCCCAGTCTTCCCAAGCAGTTCTGCTCCCTGGTTCTACAATTTCTCCAAATGAACTCATATTAGTCAGCACTACTAAATAGTTTTTGATATAAACTGACGCTAACTATTTTGGTTCTAATTTCTTAATTAGAATATTTAATTGTAACTTAAATATTACTAAAATAACGTCATAAAATTTAAATATTTGCTTCAGCTTGTGTATATGACGATTGCAGGTATTTACTATTTAAGTATCCAAACTTTAATAATGCTAAAGAGAGAAAGTAATTATCACACTCGTCATTTGAAAAAACTTATTAAATTTCTGTTTTCATGTTTTAAAAACTTTTTGGGCCAAAGATTTTGAAATTTATGTTAATTGTTAAATGTCAATTTCGATGACACCGACAAAACAATTTTCTTGCAATCGAATAAATATTTTACATGGGTGGTCTGCCTGCATCTAATATTTTCTTAACAATGTGGTCCGCCTATCTCTAAAATTCTTATGCCGGAACCAGACAGCTTCATTTCAATGATTATGTAGTGTGGCCGGGGATTTTCTGTAGCCGCGCAAAGTTTTGTAGTACTTTGTAGTCTTCAAGGACAAAAATGTACAAACACTATGCCTGGCTCCGGCATTAGACATGCTTCAGAGTTCAGCCAAATACTTTCTACTTTCTAAATTAAAATTGAATAGATGTAGCCAACATTATTGACACCTTAGGGATGTACGTTGAAGATCCAATTATATGAACGTAACCGAAAAAAAATCATTAAAAATATTTTACTGAATACTGCACACAGAGGGAAGTTTTCAATTGTATTGATATGTGATATTATAAATTTCAGTCCAGTTTTTACATAAGACAGCATGATAAATTACATTCTTTCAATATCGATACCTTTGCATCGACTTAAAATATCGGAGTATTGTAATATAATAGAGAACGATTTAATTATACGTCACTAATATTTTGTCTGTAGTCTGTGGCTCTGTGCTTATCCAATCCATAAAATTTGAGATTTCACTTTGGTATCCATTTTGTAACTCGGTTCCGTTCGTGTATCTTTGTCACGCATTTACCGTTTCTGGATAGTTTAGTGTTAGCATTTGAAAAAGTAGTAATAATCATTTGATAAATATGAGGCGTGGTATGAATATGAACAGGCAAAGAGGTGGTTATTCGAGCAGCGGTGGCGGCAACGAATCTCATTTATCAAATCAACTTCATGTAAGTGTTAGAAATTGATCATCTTGTTATTCCATGGGATGTAAGAAACAATATAACAACTCGCATACATATTTTAATTCTAGTCTATTAAACTGATGTATTATCAAGAAGATAATTATTAAAGATTTATGTTGTATTATTTTCCGATGTGCCTCAACGCACATTTCGCTTCGACACCGAAGCATCATCAGGAGATAATACTATCTCCTGATGATGCTTCGGTCATATCATGTCATGGATTTCCGCAAAGTAACGCCTGATTCTATCAATTATATTTATAGCTGTTTTCAAAAAGACTTTTGCTTGAAACATCTATATGGGCCAAAAAAAATCATTCGAGAAATTAAAAAAGATCACATTTAGTTATAACTGAATGTCTATTAATTTCAATACAACCTTTCTATCACTTGTTTATTGGGGGCACGCTGATCTTTGAATGTTGTAACTCTATTATTTTTTTTATTTATGATAACAGCATGACTAAAGTTAAAAACAAGTGTAACTACAACCGACTCGACAGGGTACTATTTTTCAGATTTTATAGCAATTTTTTGATATTTTCGAAATTTCTGGGAGGCACTGTGTCCCCTCGTGTCGTGCGTCCCAACAAAAAAGCCCTGAATTTATAAAATAATTAAAAATTCACAGGCTACAAACCTTAGAAGAAAATTATCTCGTTTAAAAATACAAACTAAACAGTAAATGATGATACAAAGTTTAGTCCAGTTCAACAATAAACAGTTTGATAACACGATGAAAACATTCAGAAAACAGATAGCGAAGTTAAGAGTTGGATCAAACGTGCTCAACATCTAAACTAACGCGGCCATCGGAAGCTGTTAGTCACCGCCCTTCAGCGCTTCGGTAATAAATTAAAGAGGGGTATCTATTGAACACTCCGCTCTACAATCGAGATTGCAGCGGGAGATTGCATAATGTACTATCGAAACTTCTCGAACATAAATTATGGACTTATTCCGCTAAGAAGTTGCCCGATGTGACTAAGCTGTCCCCGAGCATTAGCGAATCTAGTTGAATATCAATAGATTGTGTTGAGGGGATGAATAATTTTTACACTCCTAATTTATGGAGTGGATCTGATCAGTTTATGATATTGATACAAACAAATATGTATATCTTAAAGGGCAACGCCCTTACGTAAAAGTACCAGGGTATCAGGACTGCAAGCGTGGCGTTATTTGAAATAAACACTTTCAGTTTATAATACTAGCAAACTCAAATCTTGTATCTCTGCTGGGCTTATAAATTATAACTTATTTTATAGCAATTGTTCCCCATCGTAACAAACTTCCAGATTATCCGGGAGTTAGATTCAAAACTTGTTGTTTTGCAAGATTTATTCGATTTAGTAGTGATCCTGAGATAAGCAATTTTCTAAAGTCTGTTTTGACTTTCAATTTGCCGATCTTTAGAGTAAGAGAGGTTAAGGGATGAAATAATTTAGATAGACTAACATTATTAACCGTCTTTTCAACGTCTACAATGACACTGATCCTACTTTTGGTGATGACAAAAATTTTGTCACGAAATAAATTTTATTCTTTTCTTAATAATGATTTTTAAATATATGGTATATGTCATAATCGTATGATGATCACAAGTGGATGTAAATAATTTATTTATACCATACTGGTGGTGCCCGCGATCTCGCCCGCGTAAATTTAGGCAAAAAAAAATAGAATCGATTGTAGTGTGATGATATATAGCTTATAGTCTTCCTCGATAAATGGGCTTTCTAACACTGAATTTTTCAAATCGGACCAGTAGTTCCTGAGATTAGCGCGTCAAAGCAAACAAACTCTTCAGCTTTATATATTAGTATAGAAGTATAGATTAGTATAGATGCAAGACAACAACTCGACAAAAGCCTTTCAGATAAGGTATGCACTATAAAATAGTACAAGTCGTTGATCTTTATCCCCTTTATCCTCATAGGTTACTCTTTTGTATTTGCAGGAGAAAGAACGAGTAGAAAAAGAATCTCCTACAACCCCCAAAGAAGAGCCTAAAGTAGAAGAACGTAGATAAATAAAAGCTGAGAGAGACGTCCTCCCACTCTCCACGCTCTCTGTAAATAAATCATGGTCACGTTTGTGCATACGAATTGGTGTTCGCGGCGAAAACGCTCGGAAAACACTCGCGCGGATGTGCCTTGAATGCAGAGTGGACGAATGGATACGCGAAACATTTCCACTAAAAACGCTTCAAAAATAGAACACTAGAAATGCTTTTGACGTTAGGCCTAATATTAGACTATGTCATATGAATTCAATTAAGTTTATAACTAAATAAAAGTGATATAACAACAGAGTCCCAGCGATACACATTTTAGTGACGTTTATTATTATAAAACTAAATTTAAGTCGTAACGATATACTTACTATATTATAAATAGATGAACGCCGGCTGTACGCATGTAAAAGCACGATTCACTGTCACGTTCCGCTTGAGCCGAGCGTGGAATCTAGACCGTGGACCAACTATAATGAGACACGATCGGCCTAAGCACTCAAAGTTATTACGTCAAACTTTAAAAAAAAAACAATTTTTTATTTCGTAAAAGGCAATATTAATATTCATTCCCTTGATAATAAATATCCCTGACATGTTGTATATATCAATCTTTAAACCTTAATCGAATAGCAAGTGTATAATTAAAAATTATAACAAAAAAACGACTTCAAACTGTCAGAACTGGACCAAATTTAAACGGGACTACACTGAAAGCACGAGCTTTCGAATAAAATAAAAAGAATCATCAAAATCGATTCAGCATTTGGTAGTTCTGAGGAAACGAAAATTTAAAAAAGATATAAGTAGTATTAGCAAAAGTCTTTTAGAAGCTTTGTCATCCTTTGACTAATGCCATTTCAACCTATTTCTTTTAGAATCTAAGTCTAGTTTTATTTCTTTTAGTTACAATCCTCATATGTCATATCGGAGTCCTGGTGCCTATAATACAGGTTCATTGGCAGAACAGGGGTAGATTGAGCCTTCGCTCGTCCGATAAATAAATAAATACATACAGGACTATATGACACACGGACGTCTATTCCTAAGGTAGACAACTTAATGCCTTTGTTATAGGTAACAGCCGCCTGTTATACACAAATATATTTTTTTAGAAATATATAATTACATACAACGGATAATACACCCAGACTCGAGGTGGGAATCGAACCCGCGACCACCGGAGCAGAAGGCAGGGTCACTGCCCACTGCGCAACGGGCCAGTCATGAGGTAAATCGTTCGCCTTTACAGAATACAATTTGACATTTTACTTACAAAATGCACTCTTACTTTATTACCTAAGCACCAAGTTAAACCTAAGTTAATGACGTCGTTTACACTATCGGTGAGCAGCTTTATTTCCTTGTTGACTATCCATGATTGATGCGCGGTCCGGTGTGGATTTTACTTTAGAAACTGCAGCTTTACGAGTACAATTCATAAACAGAGTATTAAAATAGTCTATGGTTTTTAATCTTCTTATACTTATTTAAACGCAATCAGAAGAACACACAGTCACGTGAAAACTATCTTCTGTTTAATGTAGTTATAAAATAAAACTAGCTATGTCCGACACATCGTCAAATTTGGTTTTAAAGAAAGATTAAATTTTAGCGTGATGATATATAGCCTATGCAATCCTCGATAAATGGGTTATCTAACACTGAAAGAGTTTTTCAAATCGGACCAGTAGTTCCTGAGATTAGCGCGTTCAAGCAAATAAACAAACAAATAAACTCTTCAGTTTTATATTTTAGTAAGTGTAGAATATAGATTATAGACATTTAGGTATGTTACAAAATGCACCCGTATTTTATTACGTAAGCCCCAAGTAATACTGAAGTTTATGACGTCGGTAACACTATCGGAAAAGCTTTATTTCTTTGTTGACTAGACATGATTGATGCCTCGTATTCATTCGCGGATTAAAGCAAAGTAGTTTAAATTCTTTCAATGTTTGATAGCCCATTTATCGAGGAAGGCCTTAAGAACAGACGTCCGTGTGTCATATAGTCCTGTATACATTTATTATTATTATAGTTTAATGGCATTGGCCCATCGCTCATACACGCACTAAAATTAGAAACGTATGCTTGAATGTATGCAGTTTTTTTTATGCAAGCTTTTTGGATGACCTGGATGCCTTTGCAAGGAGTATGGCAATTAGGGAAGCCTAGAATTGAAGAAGAGTTTACCGTTATTGATCTAACCATAGCCCAACAGTGGGACACTACAGGCTAAATAAAAAAAAACTAATGCAAATAATAAATACATATTGTATTTAACTTTTACTTTAGAAGTAAAGGAATATAAAACTTACACTCTTAACCGTAAGTAGGTTTTATAAAATAGACGATAGAGTTATTGAAATTACCAGCTGATGCCGACGACTTTTTTGCACAGAAAAAAATTGAAAATCGCTTAGTGTAACTCTCACCGGAGAGAATAATTCATATCAGTCGAATCACGTGGATAGATTCAGATAGATTTCCCAGGGGGAGGCTGTTACTGATGATATTTCATTGAATGCTCTCTTGCAAATTAAACTAGGACGGCTTAGTGTTAAGGCCTGAACCGGAGGCAAAGAGGCAGAGTAAATATTAATACTGCAACGGAATATTAATATCGAGCCTGATCGGAGAGACGTAATGAAATTGTTAATCAATATTTGCCCAAATGGCTAAATCTTGTAACCCTGTTGACACTCAATGGTAAAAAGCTGAATATCATGTGATATTCAGGTCTAAATATAAACACATCTATCATCCAATCTGTAGTGTATACATAGATGAGGGTAGTTGTTCATAAGAGTATAAATACAGACACAATCGGCGCTGCGAGGTAGTTGTGTTACGAATATATTTCTTATGCTTTCGTAATTTGAAGCAGCAGCCTTATTTTGCAAACACTTAAGTTTATTTGTTACTTAAGTGCCTCTTAGATTACACGACTTCCTCAATGCAATAATTATCTATTTATAAGAATTGGATTTCCATTTAGAAAACAGCCGCGGGCCATAAAGAGAGGGATCGCGGGCCACTAGCGGCCCGCGGGACACGCGTTGTCGACCGGTGACTTACGACTGGTTAGGATTTAAGTATTGTGAGAATGATCTTTTTCTAGTATTATCCAACTAAATTTAATAGCAAACTTAAATATGAACGGGCGAAGTCTTAAAGGGAGTTCACTTTGTATACATTTTGACCTTTTGCGTTTTATAACAGTAATGATGACACCTTCAGGTACCTGAACTGATGGATTAAAAGTAATTAAAGGTGGTTCTTTGAAAGGCTTCCAAAGTGGTGTCATTTCACCCCATTATCTGATTACAGACACGATGACGCCCCTTTATTATGATTAGCTTTACGTTGTACGTATTAAAGGTATGTTCCGATATACACTGCGAGCACTGCTCAGTGCAAAACTTCGAAAGTTTCAGATTTTTTCAATTTCTTTTGCTTTTTTTTCAATTTTGACAGAGCTTTTGACACCCCCTGCCCGATCTCGCATAATGTCACATTTTGTTGATACTCTACCCCCTTGACAAGTTACGTTATTTTTGGACGACCCCTTAGTTATTTAAAAAAAAGTAAATAAAATACAATCCTAGAAATGGGATGAAAGCAAACTCCACCTTTACGTATTAATATATATGTAAACGAGCCATCCTTCTTTATCTTTACTAATATATAAAACTGAAGTTTGTCAGTTTTTTATCTGAACGCGATAATCTCAGGAACTACTGGTCCGATTTGAATAATTCTTTCAGTGTTAGATAGCCCATTTATCGAGGAAGGCTATAGGGGAATTTGGGGTTACACCAATTATCGTGGGCGGTATCGATATTTTGTTGTAAGGGGAGTGGCGGATTCGGTGGTGTAGTTTTCGGGTTGCAGCATTACACCAATTTTCCGTCGTATTCATTCGCGGATTAAAGCAAAGTAGTTTAGTATTTCATGCCTGTCTTGATTTTTATTTCTAAGATTTCTAGCAACAACATCACCTACTCTTTTAAATTTATATCTATTTTTTTGTACATTAACAAGATTTTCATTTCTGTAACACAAAACAATTTAGTAATAAAGATTTAAGTCGTCATATATCATTGCATTTTGGAAACATTTTGATCATATCAATTCAAGCAATGATTAAAAAAAAATAATGCAGAATATTTTAATAAAAGAACAGAAATTTTAATTACAACCGACAACTATGCGTTCTCGATATTTTTCAAGAAAGTTTCCGTCCACAAAGCCGGCGTTATGAATTTTTTCATTAAGCCCAGTGAGTGTCCCAGGCGTAGATATAGCAGCAGCTTAATGTCGTTGTGGTCATTTTCATTATAGCGTACAGAATTACTGACCTCATATTTGTACCCCTAACTGAAATTATTCTCCTATATAAGAATAATTTTATTCCTCTACATTTATATGAATATAGAGAAATAAAATTGTTAAATGAATAATATCAATTTTACCGACGAATATGAATATCTCTGGAAAACGTTTCCTGGTGCTTACCATTAAGTTACTTGGCGTCAAGTTCTGTAAGTAGGTATTAACTGGCCCGTTGGCGCAGTGGGCAGTGACCCTGCCTTCCGCTCCAGGGGTCGTGGGTTCGATTCCTGCCTCGAGTCTGGGTGTTTTATCATATAGATAATACACATGTATTTATTGATTTCAAAAAAAAAATATTTGTGTATAACAGGCGTCTGTTACCTATAACACAGGCATTAAGTTGTCTACCTTAGGAAAATCATAAATACGTCTACGAAATACGTCTTATATAATAAGACATTTTCTAATAATTAAAATGGTTAATGTAATTATGAATTGGTTCTATTCGTCTTAATTTTGTTTTCTTTGAATAATTTGTTCTTTTGGTGGCTTATTAGTGTAGTCCCCATTCGACCATATTGAAAATTTATTTTGTATAAATTTATATAACCTTGTAATAAATTTTTATAAACGCTTTAGGGTTAACTAATAAATAAATAAAATTTTCTCTTCAACAAAATTCCTCTTGTTCTTTTTTAAGTTTATGTATGTTACAAAAAAATGAAGGTAATTATCGAAGTCGATTTTATAATTTCGAATAGATAAATTAATTATACCTCTTTATTGATATCCAAGTATCCGCATTTGGCCGCAGGCGAACAAAAATGTTAACAAACCATGGGGTTTGCCGGTTCTTGTTGATGATTTTAAAAACTTGTTTACGATTTTTTTGTACAACACTGGCGTTTGTACTCGTAAGTTAGAATAGTTTTTATTACATGACAAGAGACTGTTTTATGAGAGATATCTATGCGCTTGACGGAAATTGTACTTCTTGGTAAGAGATGAAATAGAACGCACTTATTAGTCTAGTCAACAAGGGCCTTAAGGGTCAAAACTTTTTTGACTTATTCCAAAAATATGGTTGAGGTGTTATTCGATTCAGTTCGGCATTCTAACATAACTATAGATAATTTTCCGAAATAAATAATTGAATTATTATTATTATTTATTATATTAGGTTATAAAATAAATAAAAACATTTTTTTTAAATATTTGAAGTACTTTATTATTATCTTTAATTAGCAGGGAGGCAAAGGTCTCCCCCCTCCAATTCTTTTCAATGTTACAAGGGGCAAACGAGCAGGCGGCGCGGCGGTTCACATAAGTATCGACGCCCATGGACCACTAGAAGGGTAGCAGATGGTTTGGGCGGTAGGCATACATTGAATGTCATTTGGATTAAAGATACGTAAACCACGAGTTCATCTTATTTATAATAAGAACAAAACAACTTCAGTAGGTACAATTTGGGTATAGAAGCGCTTGGATCGCTGTTCGGAGTAACACTGGCTACCTTAAAAGAATAAAAACTATAGCTTTCTTCAGTCTAAGAAGACTCCACTTCATCTAGAATTGGTTTAGCATGTTTTTTTTACCTTACTATACCAATAGTACCTTACTATACCAATTCTAGAGGAAATACAATGCAGGCGTGCTAATATAGAAGGGTTATGATATCTGGTACGCGATAAAGGTATGTGTTAACTAATTTCAAAAGCTGCAGTCCAATTTCGCTTTAAAATTATTTTCCTGATGAGTTTTCAGCATCTATCAACGTAGAATATTTCAAGTACTGGTTTGAAAGTTCTGAGGTAGGAGCATTTGTGGGCGGATAGACGGACGGACGGATCGAGGGATACTATAAGGGTTTCTTGTAGGACTACGGGACCCTAAAATTTTGCCTCAGTAAGCACACCAATTACTTCAAATCGAGATTTTAAAACAAACATTATCCTCGTTATTCATGCAAATTATGAGATTCGTTAAACATTGTTTGTTTTTAGGTAATGAGAAAAGCTTGTAAAACTAACAAACAGCCATCGATCATAATTTCTTTCAAACACATCACACACTGTTTACATTTTGCATACAATCTTGACCTTTAAAACTGCGCCAAATAATTTGATTGCAAGAAAAATTAATAGAGTAATATCCGGTTTGCAAAAAACGTATTGCATAATTAAATCATGGAGATTTTAGGATGTTTTTTTATTACAAGGGCAAAATAGGCTAGCGGTTCACTTAAGTGACTGCCGACGCCCATGGAAGTCTGCACCACAACGAGGCTCTCAGATGCCTTGCCGGCCTTTAGCCGAGGATGACGTCAGATGGCAATCGGTCATCTTAACTCACCCCACAGCCAAATCCTCTGCAATCTAAGCGGACCCTAGTACTTAACCGGGTTAACGCTAGGAAGTAGATAGTATGTATACATAGATAGATTTATTTTTTTACTAAACGCAATTATTACATAGATGGTATAGTTATGTCTTACACAGTCTTGTACAGTTACTTTTACCTATAAAGGCGTACAAAAGTCTTAGGCAATTACAATAGAAGATATATTCAGCCAGAATTTACAATACAAACTTTTATAAGGGAACACTTTTTAGTAAATGATATGCTTTTTCCTTTTTCCTAAGTAAGAGATATATTATCTAAGCTTAAATTATTGCAGGTTTTCATTTACTTTCTGTTACCTATATATAATTTCGCACAGACATTTTGCATTGCAAAAAAGCCTATATGTGTAAGCAGTCACAAATTCAGGACCAACAAAAATGTTTGTTGGTCCTAAACTATATTCCTTACAATCTCAATGTTTAATTAATGTTCTCAAAAATTGTAGGTAAAAAAGGTTATTTCACTTCTCTCTCACTCGCTTCACAAAGTCTTATCTTTGATCAAAAATATGTGTAATTCAACGAATAAAAACCATTTAAAACAAGTGTACTAAACCAAACAAAGCTATCCGTAGTTAAGAATGATTTTAATTTATCGTGCAATTTCCTCTATTAATGTATCTGCGTAGTTTCAAAGTACAGTCAAAACTCTAAAGTATAATTATACCAGCGGATCCGGCAGACGCTGTCCTGCTCGACCGTGGGGTTACAACATTCTATAATTACTTACTATTTACTACATCCCATATCATTTCCTTTCCCGTTCCCTCTCTCAATCTTGGCGAAAATTACCCGCAACAAACAGACAGGCAGACATTCTAAAGCATACAAACCCTGTCCCAACTATAATGAACAAAAAAAAAAGAATTATCCAATTTGGTGAAGTCGTACTGAAGTTATGCGCATACTTCAAATAATGTGGAAATTCAATTTAGTTTAGATGGATTTAAAATCAATGGCTCAATGTTTTTAATCATCAGGATAAGAAAAATACAGTCTAACATATGTTTCGAAGCTCCTTGGATTCTTAAGGTTCTTGGAGTCGAGCGAGGTGATAATAAAATATGCTTTCTTTCTTATGCGACTTTATATTTCACAATAATTTCTTAAAAGTGACTTAACAATCAAATTTCCTTGGTTACAACATAATTCATGAAACATTCTATTTTAAGAGACACGAAAGAGGTTAATTACGCCTAAACAACATATCCTTATTTTAAAAATTATACATCTACACAGATACTAGGTTTCTAATCGTCAGGATTGATCGTAATAAGCAGTGTGAGAGATTGTCGGGCTCGGGAGGACGACCGGTTGCCTTCGTCGAGTCTACGGACTGCAATAAAAACTAATTCAGGTTGTCGTTGTCTGTATCATATCGACGCTACCTCGAACCTTTCTATTGCTTATATCTATATACTAGCGAACGCAACAGACGTCGTCTTGTACGCTATTATCTAATTAACCAATCCCCCTATGTATTTTGCCCGTATGTTTTATGAAATAATAATTTTATAAAATCAGTCAAAAGGTCTAGTACAAGTATTTGGAATATTCTGAAGTTTCTGAAGTAGCGACCAAATCTGCTTTTATTAGTATTTTTATTTAAACAATCTTTCGACTTTTCCTTTCTTTTTCCCTGGAATAATAAATAGAAACTAAATAAATATAATTTAAAACGGTCCAGTGGTTTTAGAGCTTTAGCGAGACCAAAGAACAACCATTGATTTTAACACACATATATAGATAGATAAGAAGAAAAAACATATTTCATAGTATATGCAACGTTTTTTTCTCCTCTTATTGACTAAAGAATTTTTTCTCTTCTTTTTTTTATTGTATTTGACGGACTTCAGTAACATTGATAAAAAAAATCTAAACAGTTTTTTTTATCATACACTAACTGTGACCGCAACTTCGTCCGCGTAAAATTGGAAATAAAGAAATTAATAATTCATATATGGGCATAGACATAGATTCATAAATAAAGAACAACGGCTTACAGACAATCAATGTCAAATGAGATGCAATTTTTCCTTTAAATATTATGGGCGAGATTAAATAATTTAGAAACATTTTTTTCATACCGTTAGGTAAGGGCATACTTGAATTCAATTTACTGCATTTACTTGGATATGGTATTTTATTGTAATGGCATTAAACTGAATTGTAATGTAGAAGAATTCATACATATGAATGAGTTTATTCTCAGATACACAATTAACGAACGGATAAAGAGTAAAAAATTGTAGTTCTTTACGTTTACCTCAAATTTATGTCACTACTAATATATAAAGTTGAAGAGTACGTTTGTTTCTTTGCTTGAAGACGCTAATCTCAGGAACTAATGTTCCGAATTGAAAAATTCTGTGTTAGATAGCCCATTTATCAAGGAAGGTTATAGGCTACATACTGTCACGCTAAAATTTAATATATTTTTTTTAGCTAATAGTACACGGACAAAATCGTGGGCACAGCTTGTTTTTCATAAGATTAACTTACTTAGTCTAGTTTCGACAATTGGGCAAAAAGTAGTAGATAATTGGAATATGCTTATTTTTAATTAAAATACAGACAATAGAGATAAAATATTCTACAGATCGCAATTCGTTAACAAATCTATAGATTTGCGTACCATATTTAAAAGTATATACCAACTTTTAATTCTTTTTACAACGACATTGTTATTGGTATTTGACACGATCTTATAGTCAAATGTATAGATGTGTGTGTAAATCGTTTCGCGTTGGTGTGCGAGAGTTTTTATTTTAATAATTTAATATATTACTCTTGCATATTTTGTAAAAATATTAGCATTAGCACGCCCTCTTCTATATAAAGTTATGATTGTGCCAAATTTGATACTCTTCCGTATGCGCGTATTTCGTAAAGTGGTACCGAAAGTTTCTGCTTCACGTATTGATATATAGAAATTGTTTGCGAGTCATTATTTTCAATCATCTTAATATGAATTCGGTCTGAGTGTTTGACGTCACATCGGGAGGCAGGCGTCGTACATTTCTCGAGCGAGTGCACATGGACTGCTTACATTGAACGAGTCCTGTATATGTTGATATTTGAAGCGTGTACCGTAAATACATCTTTGCATTGTGGAATTTTCCGCAGCTTGCAACGAGAGACTATGTTGTCAATTAATTGGAATTGAGGACCTAAAGTGCAAGTTAGCGTTTAAAAGTAAAATATAGATTATATTACTAACTAGCTGTGCCCGCGAATTCGTCTGCGTAAAATGAGGTGAATATTTTTAGCGTGACGGTAATAGCTTTCCACGATAAATGGGCTAGCTAACACTGACAGAATTTTTCAAAGAGGACAAGACGCCCTAGCACGAACATTTCGAACCATTCGAATTCGAAGATTCGACTGTAATTAGGGTGAAAATATTCGCGCTGGGTCCAAAGGAGGCAAGTCTTTATCGTGTCACGCTTTAATTCAATGCTATCCGCATTGACACTATAGAGGGTCCGATGTGCGCCCTGCAAGATTTTTTTCAAAGTCGAATCGTGGACAGGAATGGTTCGAAATGTTCGTGCTAGTGCCTCAGTAGTTCCCGAGATTAGCGCGTATAAACAAACAAACTCTTCAGCTTTGTCTCTTAGTATAGAAGTACAGATACTGTAGAAGAAGTGCCTTAAGGTTAAGGTTGGCATTTAAAAATAATGTAGCTTATTATCTTCGTCTGGAATTTTCCACTGCATTATTAATTAAACTTATTGCTCTTTATAAGTTGAACCTTAAGTGCAGGTTGACACTTTAAAAGAAATATAGGTTGGATGTTACTTATATGCTGTGGTTTCCTAAAGACATAAATATACCTTAAATTCGCAGTATTTCTTGTTTCGTCTGAGTTAAATATTACTTAACACAAGCGGAATATGGGGGGGGACCTTACCGGCAGACAGACGGACGGACGGACAGAACGAAATTAGAAGGGTTCCTTGTAGTACTACAGAACCCTAAAAAAAGGTAATACTATTTTTCTAAATATTTTCAGACAAACAGAACCAAGCCAATTATTTCCAATTCCTATCACACGGCACGACAAGCATTTTTGGGGCGTAAATAAATTCAAGCTGGCTAGACGTATGGGTATTTTAGTTATAGTATGAGAAATTCTTTCACGTGAACGAGAATTTGAATATTTATAGGCTATGCAAAATTTGGCTTATTGCGGCATTTTATGACTATTTATGGACCACGTTCTATCCATAAATAGTTTGTTACCTATAACAGAGGCATTATGTTGCCTACCTTAGGAACAAACGTCCGTGTGTCACATAGTCCAGTTTTTATTTATATTTATATATTTTTGAGAAAAGCATAATGCAATAATGCACATTTTTTATGAATTCGAATGTATGGTTGCGGGACAAGTTGGCGATCGAAGAGACATGTCAATTATACTATAAAGAGAAACCTGGGACACTTAACAGTGGGAAAACTGATCTCTCCATTGCTCATTACAAATTATCGGCGAAAAAGTTGACTGGCATCATTCCAAATCGGATACTATACATCGTGTCAACAAATATAAAATTAGTTAATAGCTTGTGTACCGCATATAGAATCATTTGGCGATAGAGATAGAAAAATGTCGTGCGTGTTATCTATGCCAGTCTATTATCTATACTAATATGAAGAGTTTGTTTGTTTGTTTGCGTGGATGCGCTAATCTCAGAAACTACTGGTCCGATTTGAAAAATTATTTTAGGTGGTGGTGGTGGTGGTGGTGGTGGTGGTGGTGGTGGTGATGATGATGATGGTGGTGGTGATGATACAAATTGTACATGACATCTACAGCATGTAATACGTACGAATAAGTCTTACACGACTCCAAACAAATTCGAATAACACTCTAGCTGAATGAGAGTTTGGTTCAGCTAGAATTAACATTCTATTCGATCTTTAATAACTTAAAGACGCCAATATCAAATCCAGTTACGTGACACAGTTGTATAAAAGGTTTTCTTAAATGAATATTCTAATTATAATCCAATAGGTGTTGCAAATCTTCTACTAACCCTAGAAGCCTTGAGAAGTGAGTATTCGTATCACTTACGCGATAGTGGAGTTGGCAACTGTTTTCACAGATATGTGTGTGTCGCAAGGCAAAAAATTCCTACATAATTCCATGGTTTTCAAATTGGAACGCCCGCTTTTGAACTTATCCTTGATAAAAGACACATAGCAGCTGCACTTAGTAAAAAAAATATTTCTTAATTCTTCATCCATATCATGGATTTCCTTAAACTAACACTATTCTATTCTATTCTATTAATCATAGAAGTTTATTCCAACGTTACAAATAGTTATTTCAAATTTATTTATTTGGATAGAGAGAAAGGATTCAAAACCTATTTTGGGGAGTGTTGTGTTATTGATACGATATTGGATTTATTCTGTCGTGTGTCCTGTTATTTTAGGTTAGATTATATTTATTTATTTCCACATACAGTTTTGATTTCAATATATTTTATTCATACAATTGTCGCCAAAAGGTTTATTTACATTCAACGTTTATACTGTCAGATTCAATGCTTGCAGCCCTTTTGGTCTGCAGCTGAATTTGGCTAGCGTGTCTGGGTGGTTTACGATGAGGAATAATTTTATTTATTGTATCAGAAATTTTTTTCTTTGTATCATTTTTTTGAGCTTTTTTTCTGCAATCTAAGCGGACCCTGGTACTAGACCATAATAACGCTAGGTAGAAGACTGTATGTCAACTAATAAATACAACCTAAGTACATGTATGTAACCTTAAACAATAATACACCTTCAGCTCTCAACCTTGAACACTTCAGTTCTTAGCCTATTCCTCCAACAATTGAAAAGCATCAAAGAACTTGAATTATTCAAACATCATCAATCAGCATTTCTAAAGATACTCCAATACAATTCGTGTTCTTGACTCTTTTGTACCAAAACTTATAGAAAAAAATTGTTTCATAAATTCTGGTGAATCAACGATAAGTATTTTACATACTTCCACTTCTAATGCTCCGGCATTACTCCGGCCAGACACTTCATTTGAATGATCATTTCAATGATCATGTAGTGTGACCGGGGACTTTGTGTAGCTGCGCAGTTTTGTAGTACTTTATAGTCTTCAAGGACAAAAATGTACAAACACTTTGAGCTATGCCTGGAACCGGCACAACACGAATACTATGTTACAATCGGAGGTTAAAACCAACTGATAAGACGTACATCCATTGATAAATATTTGCAAAAATGTGCTTTGTCGTGTTACAGTTTAAACAAATTTTCACAAAGTAAAGATGTGGGTTTTCTTTTTGGTCAGGTTCTGGTACGACCAGGATCCATATAAATAGATTGAAATATCGTAAAATCAAAATGAATTATCGTGGCACGTACTCGTTATAAATAGACCATAAGGTTTTGGTACGATTTGATAGAAATAAATCTGATATTCGACCAAACAAACTGCTAATTGATAGAATCAGGCGTTACTTTGCGGAAATCCATGGCATGCATGAGAAACTAAACTACTTTGCTTTAATACTGCTACTTGCTGAGATATAAATTGTTTCCTGTGTTTTTACTAATCACTTTACGAATAACCTTTGTAGAGTCTATCTCCTGATGATGGCTTTCGGGTTGCAGCATTACACCGATTTTCCCTCGTATTCATTCGCGGATTAAAGCAAAGTAGTTTAGTTTCTCAGGCATGTCATGGATTTCCGCAAAGTAACGCCTGATTCTATCAATTACTTGATAGCAACAATGGCAAATAATAGTGCATGTACTAAACAAGACTTCCATTTAAACATCACCAACATACATTCAGTTTTATTTATATCTATAAAGATTAAAGCGAAAGGTTACCAAACACGAAATCTCGAAAAACGCGAGACGTACAAAAATGAAACTTGGCAAGGAGGTAGTTTAGAGATCGTAAACATCCGCTAAGAACGGATTTCTCGATATAGCTCGGCCATTTTAAGTAATTCTAAGGGCAAGTTTAATTTTACGCGCAAGAAGTCGCGCGAAACAGCTAGTGTATAGATAAATGCATGTTTTATATCGTCTATTAAAATCAAAGATGACATACTTTTCCAAGAATGCGTCTGTTACAGGGATCAACAAAATCTTCAAATTTCACATTAACCGTAAGAGCTGGCTCGCACGCAATGCGCCAGTTAAAACGCTGTCACTTTGTCATTATGATCCAGGGTTGATACAATCGGGCGTTACCTTATGAAAATTCAGGACAAGCAACAAGCAAGGGACCTACAAACAAAGTGTATATTAATTTCGCAAAGACCGACAACTTATTGTGCAGTTGTCGATAGTCTCTTATAACCGTGAGACCAATTGTTCCTCTGCTGTTATTTTTTTAAAATAAACCGGTCAAGTGCGAGTCAGACTCGCTTACTAAAGGTTCTGTACTATCACGTGACACTATACTAGGTTCTTTTAAGATTTACACCTTTCATAGGATTTTTTTTCATTTGACAGTGACTGCAATTTCTTTTTGTGATGTAACAACAAGAGTTTGTTTGTTTGTTTCCTTGAACGCGCTAATCTCAGGAACTACACCCTTCCGCTTCGACGGTTGTGGCTTCGATTCCTCGAGTCTGGGTGTATAATCTATATGTATGTATGTATTTCCATATTTCTATTAAAAAAATTGTTTGTAACAAGGGCGCTTGTTGTACATTAAGTTGTCTATCTTAGGATCAGACGTCCGTGTGTCATAAATTCCTATGTATTTTCATACACATAAATATTACACCCAGACTCGACACAGCAATCGAACCCTAGAGCGGAAGGCAAGGTCAGGGCCAAAGGCATCATCGGGCCAGTCTCTTGCACTCCTCATCACTTTCAACGAGCAATCAAATTATACAAATATGTAGTTTGAAAAATCTAAAAGTGTGTGACTACTGATGAAGTGATGGCGTATTGATCGGAATGTCTTTGTCCTCGAAAAGAAGAAAGTTCTCCGAGAAAATATCTTTGCCGAACATTCGAACATTACAGATTAATTTAAAAAAAAAGACCTATAATAATGTGTTTATGTTTGTAGCAAAAATATCAAAACCGCAGTTATTCGTATGACACATCCTCATTTGAATGAATAATACAATAAACTAATCAGTTCGTCACACAAGTAAGTACCAGTGTACGAATATTGATTCATCAGACGTGCGAAGCGTCGGTTTCCGTCGTTTTGTTGTTACTTACAATTCTTTGAACAAACAGTAATTCGACAACAAAACCGAGAATTACCAGAGTCTTACAAAACGTACTAATAATTCTAAAAGAAGCTGTAGGGCATTTTAAATAATATCATTTTTAAATCAGCCTAATAATTGACTGGTCTTAATTTTAAATGGCCCGTTGGCGCAGTTGACAATGACCCTGTCTTTCGCTCCCTGCGTTGTAGGTTCGATTCCCGCCTCGAATATCTTCCCGGTGGCCTAAACTCGTCATTAAGGGCCGGCAGCGCATCTACAGGCCTTCTGGTCGTGCAGATGTCCATGCTTTAATGTATCACATGTACTTCTTTCATCTGATGTATCTAAAAAGAAATTGTCTAGTTTAGAATCTTTTGGGTACATTTTTGGAGGACGTGCGGGCAGACCATATAATATTCCCACGAGCATATGTAAAAAATCTATTGAATATTTTTAATGCGGAAAAATGATTATATATGGACGGGGTAGATGACGACCACCAGCCGCATGGTGAGAAAATATGAGAAGAGATATTCAGACATTGAACCTGAGTGCACAGACAAGCTAGAATAGAGCGCTCTGACGCAAATGTACATGGAGACCCGACCCCAGGACGACCATCAGCCACATTGCAGGAAAATATGAGAAGAGATATTCAGACAGTGAAACTGAGTGCACAGACAAGCTAGAATAAAGCGCTCTGGCGCAAATGTACAAGGAGGCACGCCTCCAAATAATCTGGGAAGAGGGTAGGCAAAGAAGAAGAAGAAGATTAAACGGCATCAGACCCATTCTTAGAATCATTTACAAGGAGAACTTTAAAGTGCTATCTGCCTTGTTCCTTAATATATTGAATGAACGTTGTATAACGTATAACGTACGCAATCTATTATTTGCTTAAAGATAACGGTACTTGCTTCCCTTATTCATACAATTTACGTTTTGATAAAATGAATCACTCTAACGCGTTGTATAATGCCACATTTTATACGCTTTACGCATATATTTGTACATAAAAATCAATCTTTCTTCGTTAGTCTCGTTAAAAATCCAAAACCCCAAGGTAGTTTTAAAGTATGTTTGTTTTGTTTCATTTCCCTTATTTTAGGTAAGTTTTAAAAGAAAAGAAAGAAAACAACAGTTGAAAGATTATTTAACAAAACTAAAAAATGCAGATTTAGTCGTTACTATAGAATACTTCAAGTGATGTTGTTCTTATACCGGAGCCAGACATAGCTCAAAGTGTTTATACATTTTCTTTGCAATGTTCTAAATGAATCAATATGATATTACACTAGTTAGTATATTATTTCTTTAGTATTAAGCATCGAAAAGCAATAATAACAATATAAACTTTTCTACCGTTAAAATACTTTAATTTTAAAGAAAGAATGAAATAATAGTACATTGTTGCTGAGGTGCAGAAAACGACCAATTGCCGGACGGAGTAGAGTTTAAAAATACGAGTTATACAATTGTTGTTTCTGGCGAGGCTTACATAGTGTTTTTCCCAAAAAATAAAATGCAAGGAAGTAAATGAAAATTTTGAACGTTCTGTTACTATTTCCGCGCATATTTGAGAAAAAACTTTAATAGATTTTAAAATTTCGAATACGAGCATTTAAATTAAATCTAAATATATTTAAATACTTACAACAGAATCTGAACATTCAGGGCAGCTCAGCAAATGCCCATGTTTAAAGCAATTTTGACACGCGGCGCTGATTTTCAACTGCAGCCTATAACTGAGGTCCTAGCACGAACATTTCGAACCGTTCGAGTCGAAGAGTCGACTTAAAAAGTAATCGTGCTGGGCCCACAGCGGACCCTCGTAAGTATAAACGCGGGTTGCATTAGCATTGATGAAGAGCGGGACACGATAAAGAATTGCCTCTTGTGGGCCTAGCACGAACATATTCATCCTAAAAACAGTCGACTCTTCGAGTTCCAACGGTTCGAAATGACATTGCGAGGGCCTGTAATTTGAAGAGATTTGTTTTCCTTTTTTTTTAAGTTGAAAGAAATAAATAAATCACAAGTGTAAGTTTTTTGTATTTCGTTAAGTAAAATGTTTTCCCACAAATCTTGGCTAATTTCCAAGTATCGCTTGACAGCTGCTTTGTTGATGGGGTTAAAACGTGATCGCAGCATTAGTTTTGTTTAGAAAGGTCTCACAAACTGTCTCAGTTCCGGTTCCAAGGATAATTTAGTTTACAACGCCATCGACCGACCTTCCATAGAGGTGAATGTGCTGCATTCAAGTGCACTCCTTATAGTGCATTGTCCCATCGGTGCTTTACTGTTATCATCAGCGTTCATAATTAATTCCTGTACTTAAGAAATGTAATTAATCTTAAATAGTAATTATCTTTTTCTATTTATGAATTTTGATTTGTGTTTTGGATATTAGTGTGTTTATGCCTAAATAGGTCATTTCTAAATTATCAAGGCCTCGACTTCTGATGGTAAATGGTAAAATAGATTTTGGTTAACGGTGTATCCGACCAAGGCACATATATTGGACTAAGGTATAGAGTTTGCGAAATTAGGGGTTGTAAAGTTAAAAGCTTGTTTCTACAAGAGATCAGATAATTTTTGGACAATACCAGCCATATAGTCATGTATTTTTAAAGTTATAATGATGAATATTGAATATGTATTTCTACTAGCGGAAGAAAAATATTTAAAAAAATTACGGTTACACTCGCAAAATTATTATTAAAATCAATATAACCGTTTATATCACTTATAGGCAGGGTTATTTATAAATGTAAATAAATTATAAAAATACTGAATAACATTTCATAATGTTCCACATTCTTGCAAAATAATCTTTCTTTACAAATATTTTGGATTGGATGAATTTGTTATTGCAATAAATCATGATGAAATATTCGGACGGAATTTCCTAAACAATAAATAAGAGATAAGAGCAATTCAAAATATCTGCAGTCGATTGCGATATTGTTATATACTTAAGTCTGAAATCTTGCTTTTCCTTAAAATTGAATTTATACTAGCTAACGTATGCTATATACTAACTATGCCTACCTTTAACATCTATGCATATAAGAAGTAAGAACCAATCACTGAGAGTGTTATTTATTTATTTATTTAAGGTAAACCTACAGATGTTACACAGTAAAAACTTAA
>JANCMC010006677.1:0-14312 GCA_024363005.1 Charaxes varanes
AGCTGTCATACTACCTTGCCTACGCGATCGTGTGACGTCACTTGACCACGCCTCTTGCATAGTAGTTTTATTCTAAGAATATATAATTTATTTTTAACATTATTAAGAAGTACCAATTGGAAAAACATTAAGAATGAGGCCCGAACTAAAGGAGGCAAATATCCAGCAGCGAAGTTAGACACGACAAAATCTCAGATACACCGAGGTTTAGACTGGCTTGTTCACTGCCGGAGGACTTGTTTTCTTTGTCTTCAATATTTTGATATTTATCATTTTAAGTTTTTAGTGTGATATAGTCACAACTGTCCTCCTGTAATGTGAGATGAATGTTTTCTTTATTTTATCTCTAAAATAGGTCCTAATGAATAGCTATATACCCAGCTTGATTCGCATTTAGTTAAATAATCTCATTCACTCACATCCGCGGAACGTTAGCGCGCGCCGAAATCTATAGCCTCACAAAAGTCTCGTTACGTGCCACGTACTTGTATCGGTATTCCACTCGATCTATATTCTTCTAGTCACTGAATTTGTGATTAAAAACTCACAAAAAAAAAAACAATTTTATCCATTATCATCATCATCCACAGCCCTTTCTCTCCCACAGCTGGACAAAGGCCTCTCCCGGCTAATAATAGATAAACGATTTTTTTTTGTAGGTCTACCGTATATTCTCGTAAGTCACTTCAAGAAACTCACCTGGTAAGGCGAACTTTCGTTTTACAAATTTACCCGATTTGAAAAGGTGATCATGTTAAAGTTGGATTAAACTAAAAAGGTTATTAATTTTATCACGACGTATTTATCGACTGGCCCGTTGGCGCAGTGGGCAGTGACCCTGCCTTCTGCTCCGGGGTCGTAGGTTCGATTCCCGCTTCGAGTCTGGGTGTATTATCGGTATATGTATTTATATATTTACAAAAAAAAAATATTTGTGTATAACAGGCAGTTGGCCATTTTTACTTTTTAATGTTACAAGGTGCACAAAAGCAGGCGGTTCACATAAGTGACTACAAATGCCCACAGACATCTCACCACTAGAAGGCTAGCAGATGCATTGCTGACCGTTATTGATTGTAGAGATTCTGGGGAATGACATCAGACGGCAATTTGCGCAGACCCTGGGATAAATAGGTAGGTGAAGAATCAGGGTAGTAGCTAAGTAGATGATGTGACTTTCGCTAATTCTATTTGTGGTTCTCTACTTACAGACATACATAAATAAATACATACATATACAAGACTATATGACACACATACGTCTGTTTGTAAACTAGACAACTTAATGCCTTTGTTATAAGTAACAGACGCCTGTTTATACACAATTATATTTTTTTGTAGAAATGTATAATTACATACATATAGATAATACACCCAAGACTCGAGGCGGGAATCGCACCCACGACCCCCGAATCAGAAGGCAGTGTCACTGCCCACTGTGCCAACAGGCCATTCACTGAAACAGTACTTGAAGTAAACATATTTAATATTCAGAATATTTGGTATATAATTTTTAATTTTGCTTAGGTTTATTGTTAAAACTAAATGATTGTCAATTTAACTTTACTAGCCATAAATGTTATATTTCTGTTTGTTTTTCTTTATGGGTAATTTATAATTAAACTTATAAGTGCAACAACCCTAGTACATATAGTATGTATTTCCGAACGGATACGACTTAGGGACCTTCAAGAAAAGACATACTCATTTCTCAAAGGCCAGCAACGTATCTGCGATCCACCTGGTGTTACAGTTGTCCATGGGCGTCGGTAGTCACTTAAGAGTACCGCCTGCTCGTTTGCCCCTTGTTATATATATTAAAAAAAAAAACATGACGTTGATTTAAATTTCTGTTTTAGTTATTGCCATCGTTAATAGAGTGTTATGTACTTAAATGGGAAATATATAAATACATACATATAGATAATACAGCCAGACTCGAGGTGGGAATCGAACCCACGACCCTCGGAGCGGAAGGCAGGGTCACTACCCACTGCGCCAACGAGCCAGTCAAACACAAATCACATACATATAAAAAGAAACAACAAACTGTCGTATTGAGAACCTAATGATGTATGACTCCTCTTTTTTTGAATCAAAAATACCCACGCAGGTTTCCAAAAATACGCCAATTCGGGCTCTACGGCGACGAAACAGATTTTCACAAATTCGTACATTTAATTCGGAATTGATTATACAGGAACTCTAGTATAATACATAATGTGCGTGTTTTACTACTTGCATAGATGTAAAAAGCGTTTATCTAAAATTTATGCGCATTCTTAAACCGTTCACGATTTTATGATCTTGACCAAAGTAGTAAACATTCAGAGAAACGGTGGAAAAACATCATTTCACATTGAGAACCGACGATCGGAAATAGTGAAGCTTAGATAATAAAATTTTTACAAGAAAACACAACGACATTCATTCCTTGTATATGGACAGTCGTAAATTTAAGATTGCGTACATACATTTTAAATATACATGTTTTTCGTACAAACTTTCTCCCTGGGGGTGAATCTTCGTTTATCTGACTTTAACTGGTCAGATCCACTATGGATACGCGCTCCCGGAGCACCATAGCTGCTATTGTCTCTACCCCTATACCGTCCTTGACAGTAGTATCTGCATCCTTTCTCTCCTCCCCATCTACCTTTACATCCTTTTACTCCATCCCTTTTTCTTACTCCTGTCTTTCTAATTAGATGTAGCGCCATGCTTGTAGCCGAATTGGACCGGCGCCTCCAGGCACCAGTACCTTCTTCTTACATAAGATCGGTGTGAAGTGGCGGCAATGCTGTCACGTCAAGTGATGGTATTGTTGTCGCGTTTCGTTCGGTTTGTGTCTACTTCAGACTGCCTTCTGACGTCATCCCCGGAACCCCCACAATCTCTGCAATCTCCCAAGTAATATAACTCACTGACATTAATCGGCACATACCGTTTTTCGTGCCTTCCGACATTTGAAGGAGGTCGTATATTAGGAAACCAGTGTTAGAATGGGTCAGCCATCTATCACCCGGTCGCAGTAGGAACTGCTTAACCTAGCAATCGACTCAAATGCCGGCCACTGATTAGGCTGCGATCTCCTTAAGAAATCTTAACTTAAGTGGTAATAATAAAATTAGACATTTGTGATTTAAGGGAAAATCCCTTGTACACATCGGTAAAATCATTTAAAAGAAAAATCCCCCAGATATAATAAGATTAACACATTATCTATAAACACTCATAATTTCATAATACAGCGTGTAAACCGGCTATACCTATTCCCAGCAGGTTTCTTTTTTTTTATTTAGCCTATAATGTCCCAATGCTGGGTAAATGCCTCCACACTCTTAGACCACTCTCCTCTATCCAGAGTTAAAACAATCCACTCCTTTCCCGCAAAGCGTCCAAGTCATTGCGCCACCTCTTCCTTAGCCTACCTGGTCTACGGTGGCCATTGGTGGGAATCCAAATAAAAATGCTTTTAAAAACAAGCAGTGCATTATTTGTTAAAATAATTCGTTTTAGCCCATTGTTTTTATTGCGAAAATGGCATAAAAATAATTATTTTTATGCCTTTCTCGCGATAAAACAACTTTGGTCTAAAGGACACCAAAGTGCTAAAAAATTAAGTAATTATATAATGTTTATTCATATAAAAATCAGAAAATTCTTTTTATAAATATATTGATAAATCAGTTATTAGTATTAATTTTACAGATTTTATGATACAATTTATTTTAAAAGTACCTGTTTTAACACTAAATATACAAATAGCCAACTTCACCCACACCACCCACCTACCACCAGCTCCACACAAGACCGTAGATTTGGTATTAAGTTCTACTTTATATGTCCACGCATTCCTGAGAAAAAGGGCCATGACAGATATGTCAGACTTTGTCAAATTAAAAAAATATTTATTAAAAGTATTAAATATAAAGTTACCTGTTAAATTAGCCTCTAACGGTACGGAATCCTAAGTGCGCGAGTCTGACTCGCACTTGCCTGGTTATTTTTTCTTTCTTAAAGAATATTAACAATACTTTTTAAGGTATATCTAATATCCCGTTTCCCCTCCTACTGAGTTTAAATTAAAAGCTTGTGTCAGGAGTGGTTGAGACAATACCCCAGCACAGGGGTCGGCAACCTTCTGTGTTGGAAGATTAAAAAATAACAATATATAATAAAAGTTCAAAGTTGCCAACAATTAATAAAGTTTTTGATAAAAAAAAGTAGTCTAATTATGCCTAAGAAAAATATCTACTTTTTATTCATACATGTAGTGTTTTATTTTCAAAACAAATTAGATAATATAGTATTATTCGATCATCACATAATTTCGTATGTAACTAAACAGCCACACCTTTACATCTAAAGAGCCGTTGAGTTTTCTCTAACTTCTCTTTCGTCTTCTTTCACCTCTTCCGTTGAGGCCCCTGAATAAAAACTTTCATAAATTGATTTCGTACATTTGTTTTAGAATCTGGAGAAAGTTCTGGAGTTGTTCTGCGTGCTGTTGGCTCAAGTGGTGAACGTGGGGGGAGAAACGGGGGGGCTGCGGTCCCGGCTGTCGGCGCTGGCCGAGCACGTGTCCCGCAGGCTGCGCGCGGCCGACGCGTCCCCGCCGCCGGCGCTGCTTGACGCCTACACCAAGCTGTGCAAGCTCTGCTCATTCTTTGATCAATTCCACAGCGATAACTACGAAGGAGCGCTAGAGGTGAGTCATTTGTATAACATTATGTCTATGTATAAATAGGAGCGGAGCACCAATGAAGAATGTTTCAAAATCGGGGGTTCTTTTTCCCATTTGAGAGTTTCCGCTGCGTGCGCTGCGTAAATAGTTAAAGTTTCGCAAAAGTCATGTACGACAAAATTGTTCCCCTTTAAAAGTTCTAAATAAAAGTCCGCGACAGCATATGTCTAACTTTTAAGGTTGGCTCAGTATAACCTTTTTTATGCTAATCAAATTTGTTCTAAAATAATGCATTATTTGTGAAGGTCCTTTTGTAAACATAATATTAATCCTTACTCAAAAATTATTTTTAAACCTCTAATTGATGAGAGTGGCACACACGGGCGAAGTCGTAGGGTACAGTCAGTTAATAATATAGCTAAATGTTATAATTTGTACGCTCTGACACATCAAACGGTAATAACCGAACGAGCAAGTCGAATTCACGATAAGAATCGCGAATTAAATTAAAAGAAATCAAGTTATTTGATAACACAAATAATAGTAGATTGTTCGGAAACACTGAAAGACTTTACGATGTATAGGCGATCAAGAAATATAGATAAAGAGTTAGATAAGATGATATGAAGGAATTACTTAAGTCTTAAGACGAAATTCGTCTTAAATGGTAAGATCATGTGGCATGTAATGTGAGGAAGATAGGTTATTGGGTTTTTTTTTTAAGATACAAAGGGTAACCGAGCAGGCAGCAGGTACCCAAGTGCTTACCGACGTCCATGGACATCTGCACATGAGAAAATGGATATAACGATAGATGAGGAGGGCAGATAACTATATTATATTTGAAAACCTGTGAGAGTTTTTGCAAGATATATCTTTGCACTCCGAAAAATATTGCATAAATTTTCAATATGTTTGTGGCCAATTTATAAGCAAGGTAAATTATTTTACAGGAATATTTAAGTACAACATTTTGACTATACTTTATATGTTTACCACACATTGCTTTGCGTAGATTCGAGCCATCGATGCAAGTCCAGATTTTGTAAGTTTAATTATCCGTTTGTATTCTGACTTGGGATTTACATAGCAGATATTGTTAGTGATTCGGATAACCCAGTTTGAGCCGGGTACTTACAGATTTTAGTCTACATATTCTACCGTTAAGTTACTTCTACGCAGCGTTATATCGGTGTAGTATCAGGGTCCGCTTAGATTGCAGAGAATGTGGCTGTGGATCGAGATAAGACGAAAGACTGTCGTCAGACATCATTCCCGGAACCCCCACAATCTCTAAAATTTCACGATTTATATCATCCCGTGACATTAATTGGGACCCACTCTCTTTACCTGCCTTCCGAAACACGAAGGAGTTCGAATATTTGAAAAAAATTGTTATAATGGGTTACCAATCTATCACACGGCCGCGCTAAGAACTGCTTAACCTAGCGATCAACTCAAATGCCGGCCACTGGATTAGCTATGATCTTCCTTTCTACCATTAAGAAATTGAGGCTTTTCTTAAAAAAAACTAATTGAGTAAACTTATCCTTGTAAAGCAGAATCAGGTTTTATGAAAACAGTTAAGTGGTTGCATATAAAGAGATATTGTATGGCAAACAGACGCGCGGAAACTTTGCGCCTCCTATTATGGTAAATTCTGCTTCTTTTTATTCAGACGTGACTTAATTTACGCACTTATAGCGAATGGACCACAAAATGAAATAAACCAAGACATGCTAATTTGTTTCTAAGGCAGGTAACTACCTACGTGTGTCATATAGTCCTGTACATATTTATTAGGAACCTGTGTTTATAGGTAATAACAGACTGAGACACAATTTTTTTTTTCGGTAGAGTACTTACTGTCTAGAGAAATATTAATAAAATGTTATAATTTTATGATTCTACCAGCTGACCTGGCTACATATTGCTGTAGATGAATGATTTCGGAAGGATTTAAAAGACAAAAGTAAAATAGGCCATTAATCAAACTCCTTAATCTAAGGAACTATTGCTCCGATTTGAAAAAATATTTCAGTGTAAGATAGCCGTGTAAGATATCGATGAAGGCTATACATCATCACGCTTAAATTGAATTGAATTTTACGCGAATTTCACCTAATGTCACGCGAACAAAGTCGCGAACGAAATGCTAATTTTTTTTTAGAGTTCATTGGAAACACACTTAGTGACACTGGATTTTTATATATTAAGATGTTTGAAGTTTAAGTTTAAATCGATTTCGCTGTTAACTTGCACCGCCACTTGAAACTGTTCCTTGCTTATATCTTGAACATATTGCAACTTGCTAAGTGTACGTATTTGTAACGTTGTATCTGTTGAACTAGTTTTATTGGATAAGCCCCGTTGAAGTTTTATAATATCCGGGCGAAAGTAATTCGCGTTCGTTCTGACCTTTAGTATACAAAAAGTTTTCTTATAAAAAGCAACGAGCTGGGGAAATAAAAGACTACGAGGCGACTTCTAAATTGTTCTTTTATTCGGTGTTTG
Source organism: Charaxes varanes (assembly GCA_024363005.1). Lineage (NCBI taxonomy): Eukaryota > Metazoa > Arthropoda > Insecta > Lepidoptera > Nymphalidae > Charaxes > Charaxes varanes. Next base: position 7,202 of record JANCMC010006677.1, read on the forward strand.
AGTAGAGCTGAGGCGTAAAGTGCGCAATTATACGCTTATTGAAGGTTTTTAGAGCTCTTCGCTAATTTGTGATTCTTTGAGAGCGCAGACTACAAGTTAACGGTCAGCCATCGAGTTTATAACGGAAGTTAACGTTTAGACGTAAAGTTTGGACCCAAATTCGATATAATCCTTTGCGAAATTCCTTCTCAGCCATCTTCAAGATTCTATAAAAAATAAGTTCCCTATTGTAAAGAATATCAAAAGCAATGTTAGAATTCTATCAAATTTGGCTTGGCAGGAGGGGGTGTATGTATTTTTAAAATAGTTAATGCAATAGTTTAATATTTTTTTTCCTCCTGGCTTTCTACCATTATATCCTTTTCGCCCTTCCCTTTACTCTAATTCTATTAATCTCTAGTAAAGAGTTAGCGTCATGCTTGCAGTCCTTCGTGGTCTGCAGTCGAATTGGGCCGGCGCGTCCGAGTACCGGTACTTCTTTCTCAAGTAAGTGGTAAGATGGTACAATTGTCGCATTTCGTTCGGTGTGTAGAGTTCCCTTTGGTCTAAACCACTCTGAAAAGGCCGGTGTCGCATCTGCAAGCCTTGGTTGTGTAGTTGTCCTTGGGCGCCGGTTCACTTAGATGAAGAGCCTGCTTATATAAAGACAGGAACATTATGTTGAAACACTCTGCAGAGTTTTAAATCGTTTTTTAACAACTATTACCTTGGTCCTTTCCTTATTTTTAGTTTATTTACAACTTGTGTTATGTAAGTGACAGGCGTCCCTGTCTTATTACTGCCAGTATGGACACTAGCGCTAATGGCTTCGAGTGGAAGGGCGCCCCGCTGACCTCCGCAAATAATAGTAGTTTTTTAGTCTTAGGTGATAAGGCCTTTTTATTTATTTATTTATTTTACATGAATAGTTTATAAGATTGTCTCATGCTACTTTTTGTAGTCATCCTGTATTTGTCACAGTCGCTAATAAATGTTGTTTCTTTCTTTCTTTCTTTTTCTATATGCATATATATAGAATTATATTACATAAATTGATTGTTCCTCTTTAGTATTTAGCTGCGGCGTTTATTTAATTTAGATTAAGACAGGAAATGGCGTGAAAACAATTTGCGGGTAGGTTTTGCGGTTCAACGTACACGTTAAATGCAATTTCGTTGGGAACTTGGCAAGAATGGCTGATAATTTAACTAGTGCTCCGACCAGACTTTTGTTGAAGTTTCATAAGTCATTTTAATTAAAGACAGCAGCCGGGTGTGAAATGAAAAACGGCTGGCTGCAACGAATGATTATTTTACAGAAATAAGTTAAGAAAAGATAGTTGTATTTTTAACTATCAATGTTCTTTGGCGCTTAATTTTTGTATATTAACTTTAAAAACAGAAGAGTTAGCCGGGTATTATTTTAATAGTGGTATGAAATATTTAAACTAAAAATGTTCGTGCAAAAATTTACGAATAGCCTAATGGAACGAGCAGTCTCGCGAGGCAGCCTCGGGAGGCATATTCCTCGGTCAATCAGTACGTACCTGGCTCGAGGAAAATGCACGACCTAAATAAAAAAGTTGCGCGGCCAACGTCCGAGTTTGCCGCACGAGGCTGCCTCGCGAGGCTTCTCGTTCATTAAAGACACGGCTACTGAACATTGATTATCCCATTTCATAGTGAAATGTGCGCGACAAAAATCAGTGCAGTCCTATTTACATATGAAAATAGTATTTCTATTAGGTATATATATGAATTTGTACTTTCCTTTAAAAATAACATGAAATTCACAATACAATAAGCAATAGCTAGGGACACGAGATGTTTTGATAAAAATATAAAGAAATTTTCCGTTTCGGGTGAGACAAATAGGTCGATTGTCTTAGCAATAAAATACGGGGTTTATATTAAGCACAGTCCCTTAGGTAAACTTGGAATGTTTTCGATTACTTTCCGCTATTCTTTCTATCTTTTTCTGATACCCTTTTAGAAGTTTTTTTTTATATAAAGGGCAGATGGTATATTTCATTATAAATGACTCTCGACGCCAATGGACAACTAATAGTACGCAAAGACGGCCAACGTCTTTTGCCCAATTTTGTGAAATGAGTAGGTGAAGGTTGCTAGGTCGTAATAATTTGACAACACCGGAGCTTCCAACTGGTTCCACAGAGATAATATACAATGTAGGAAATTCCTTCCAAATTGTATGGTTACGGAATTTTGACTATTGGATGGCGGTGTGGGTGTTTCGAATTCTAATGCAGTGTAAAGTATTATTAACTTGCTGTTTCCTGCGACTTCATCCGCCTAAAATTAAGAAGCACTTAGATCTCTTTAATCTCACCTTATCGAAGAACCCGTTTTTAGCGGGTCTACTAATTATCAAGTTCAACAAATTGGAAGTTATAAATAACTTCAAATATGCAAAATATTTAAATAATGTGCTAATTTCGGTTTAAATTGATTTCTGCATTGCTGTGCAGTGTTATATACAAGAATCTAATAAAAATCGTGATTAAACCGACGCAAAAAGAGGGGTGTTATATGTTTGACATGTCTGTCTGTCTGTGTGTGTCTGTCTGTCTGTCTGTGGTATCATAGCTCTCGAAGGGATGAAGCGATTTCAATAGTTATATACTACAAGTTATACACTATTTAGGTTGTCTAGTTAGCTGTTTCTAGTATTTATAAGGATTAAATGATTTTCCTTCTTTCTTTCGTTCTTTCTCTCTCTTTTCTTTTCTTTTCTTTCATTCTTTATAGTATTTAAATGACAGATGGAACAGTATACTTGTAAATAAAACTGTTTTAGAGTTTTCGCCTCATGTATGTACTCACTAACTTAACCCATTTTGATGTACTCCAATATTATGATTCCTTGTATACCAATCTTTACATAATATGGTATTTTACTCAGGTATCTTAATAAATATTTATATTTTTATAGTTTCTTACGAATCTCGAATCCATGGCATATGTATACCGTCAAACAATTCATCATTCCAATACATGGCATACAATATTTTCGGTGTACAATATTTGGAGTACGTATAATTGATTCATCCATCAATGTAGGTGGAATACGCATACTCTGTACATACATTATGCGACGATTGTAGATAGCTCTACGTTGATCATTTGATTGATTACAATGACGAAGGCTAAACCATATGCTTATTATTTTAACTGACTGGCCCGTTGGCACAGTGGGTAGTGAGCCTGCCTTCTACTACGGGGGTCGTGGATTCGATGCCCACCTCCAGTCTGGGTGTATTATCCATATGTATGTATTTCAAAAAAAAAATATTTGTGTATACAGGCGGCTGTTACCCATCTGAAGTCATCCTCGGAACCCCTACGATGTCTACAACCTTACGACTAATATCACAAAGAGACTGCTAGAATGGGTCGCACATCTATCACCCGGTCGCAACAAAAGCAACTTAACCTAGCGATTAACTCAAATGCCGACCACTGATAAGACCATGAACTATGAAGTTCAATAAAGCTTATTTAAGAAATTACATATATATATATATATATTGCGCATTTAAACCCACTCAAAAGGTTTAAGTAATATACCTTCAGCAGAATCCCATTCAAAACACTTTTAGCAACGTCTTCAAAGAGAAATCTACTCATACTCTACATCTCATGAAAAATAGTTACGTTTTCTTAATTTGTGGTCGTTATGATCCTCTTAGGAACGAAGTAAAATCAACAGCAGTCTCTCCAGCGCTCACATCTGCCACTTCCCACGGCGCTGAAGCGATTCCCCTGAATTATAGTGTTTTCGGCCGAATTTTCGGGACACAGGTGCCAATAATGGGTTCTCATGAGGCTTTTTCTCCTTTCCCGTACTTTGTGTATTTATTTCTAAACGAATATTAACAAAATTAGTTAGTTGCAAACGTTACTCAACTGAAGTGAAATTATGTTGAAAGACTCTATGGACTAAAGAGAAGACAATTTTTAATAAATTCCCATATTTGTCACATTTCTTAAATATTAAGAAAACTATAGGCATGTCTCATATTCTCCTTTCGTCATCAATTAAAATTAAAAACTTGTTCTAGAAGTGGATGAGAAATAACAAAGCAAACACAGAGTTTAATTCTGTTTCTTTTTATAGATATATAATATTCGATTGTTGTCTTTTTGTGTAAGACTTTTGAGTAGCAACAAATTAATAAAATAGGTTAAAACTTTATCTTTTGCGGACATCACAATACTGCAGCAGCCGGTGTGGAAGAATTAAAAAGTTGCGTTCGCCCCATAAATGCAACCAAGTACTTTAATTTAACCATTAACGTAAGTAGGAATTTAGGTCAAAACTTTCTCTGTCTGTAAAAGGCCTTAATATTTCTATTCGGCTTCTTTTTTAAGAGACTTTATAAATTTTGATATCATTTAGGAGACCCATTTTGCTTTAAATCATTTATATTAAAATGTGAACTTAAACTTAACCCTTCTAAAAACTTAACCATTTCATTTTGTAGGGTATTTATCATGCTCAGAGAGCTACCTCGTGTTGGGTCTACCCGATATTTATTATGCTATAAGGGGAGTTTTCACATTTATTCGCGTTTATAAATTTGTACTACACATCATACCTGCCCATGCACGGATGGCTTTGTATTAGCGATAACGGCTACTATTAATAGTAATAAACAAAAAAGCCCACCTTAGTACCATTATGAAATTCAATAAAACACGTCCTGAAAGTAATACGTGCTCCAGTTTTCATTCATATGGCAAACTGCCAGCGCCGACAAGTTTTCACCAGTCACTAAACCCACTAACTGCTAACTGCTCTAACCTGTAATGACCTTACTCAAGTCCAGTCACATCGGCAAGAAAGATAAAACCTGTAATAGTGCGACTTATCTTCACAATAACAACGTTTAGAAACATTTTTTTTCTTTGTTTTGAATACATTTTTCACATAAAAGATAACTTCTCTTATAAAAATAACTACCTCTTTAGAAGAGTAACAGGATGGACTGACAATAAATAGCATCCTTAACCGCACACTAGTCTCTTCAATCTCACTCATTAGTTGGTCATAATAATATGTAAACGTCGTCGAGTGGAAAGATACACCAAAGCAAAATTAGATGGCGCTGAACGGACGAGGTACAAACGCTAACGCGTACCATACAGAATCCAACTCACGCTAGCGAAGTTTTTACATACGATCACTATATATTGACCTCCTAACCAACATCTCTTTAATCCGCGAATGAATACGAGGGAAAATCGGTGTAATGCTGCAACCCGAAAGCTACACCACCGAATCCGTCACCGAAGCATCATCAGGAGATAGACTCTACAAAGGTTATTCGTAAACTCTCCGCAAAGTAACGCCTCATTGCCAAATTGTCAATCTATCTCATTTCTGTAAACTCTACCTCATCGTACATTCAACGCAGCCCAGATCTTTCTTTGATGAGATGAACAATTCCACAAGTAATGTTGTGACGAGTAGTTCTCGTTGTAAATGCTTCTGCTCCAAAATTAACTAACAGAATCTTGCAGATAGATCTTAAATACCAATCTACCTCATTTCTGTAAGCTCTATCTCATCGTATATTCAACGCAGTTTAGAGCGTTCTTTGGGGATGCGAATGATTCCGCAAGTGGCCGTTTGATGAGTAGTTCACGTTTGAAGCTGCTGGCACACATCCAAGGGACCGCACATGGGGCCTTTGTGTGTCTGTCTGCCTCTTTGTCTGCCGAGCTCGCTGCCATAACAGCCGCGGCTTTGTTCTCGCAGGGGCGCTGTATGGATTATTTATGAACGTCGTACATCAATGCCACCCAGTAGAGCACGCGATAATTGTTACTGCTTATCGTTCATAATCGATGGATTGTTTATATAAATAAAAAATGTATGAAAAGTTACGTTTTTTAAAGTTGGGTGGTAAGAGTGAAGTTGAGTGGTAGATATAGTTAATTACTGTAATTTCGTGCGCATTGCCACCCCGAATGCTAAACCCGTTATTGCTCAACGGTGGACCTTCAGCTCAAGGTTGTGCTGAAATCTGTAAGGTACCCGATCTGATCAATATATATATGGCGCTCTGGATCGTTTAGATTCAATTATTCTTCTTCATAATTTTGATGTTTATGATAATTCTTCTGCTTCTTTGATGTCAGCTTCTTGATCTTCGTCGAACACATTTACGTTACACCCGTTGTCGATACACTGGTAAGTGTTAATTAAGTCCTACTACCGTTAACAGGGCAGACAAACCTTTTCATATCATTTCTATACCAAGATATTAAAATATTTTCTTCCATGTTCCATTATCTTATTCCACTTTAAAAGGGAAAAACTATAATACATAAAACTTATTTTTCATAGTTTGCATAACTTAATAGTTAAACTACAAATTATTATTATTTAGAGTCTATTTTTTATCTATATAGCAAAGGCCTCCCTACATTCTTTCCATATGTTTCTGTCTAAGGTGTATGCTCTAAAAAAATTGTACACATTTTCATCTAATCTAATCTAATCTTATCTTTCATATTCATATTGAGTTCTGGAAACAGCAGTCAATTTTTTGTTTAATATCTTACGCATTAATTAAAACGTGTACGTACAAACTTATGGTTCTACTCTGCTTATCTTAAATGCTGCTGTAGGGAAGATATATTTATATTTTTGTATTTAGATATATAAAGCACAGCTACCACAGGCTTGCGAAACCTGCTCCTCTTTAAACGAGAGGAGTTTCGCCGGATTCGGCTTAATAATTCAAATATATGTGGGGGCGGTGCCAGGGACCCTTAGAGGCAATTCTAAAAGCCGTCGCCGCCTCGTGAAATCGGCGAAGGATAATGTTACCACGTCTTTGCAATTTATGGACTAGTCCCGGATTTTATATTCTGAGACGTTGCGAATTTTCATTCATATCTGAAAGCAGAGACGGATTTCTTAGCTTTCCATGGATTCATTGTGCGGGTGCGGGTCCATCGCGTTGAAGACGAAGAAACCATAGCAGTGCCCGGGACTTGTGATCCAGGTGTAGGTTTAAGAGCGCGTTCTTTATAGTGATCACACATACATTATTCTATGATATCATATATAAGTAGAAAATTTTTGAGCAAATCAGTTGGTA
>JANCMC010006684.1:0-14312 GCA_024363005.1 Charaxes varanes
AAAAGCTTGTATTAGGAGTGGGTACGACAATACCCCAACGGCGGTGGGGTTTGAACCGGGTACCTTGCGGATTTCAGCCCATACCTTATACCGTTGAGTTATTGAGGTTTAAAATTTTCATCAATTGAAATAGTAAATTGATCGCAGATCGCAGAGATAATACTTTGATATTATCATAGAAAAATAATATATTCTAAAGTCGAGGGTACATTCAATGTTAATAAAGATATACGCGTATTTACATGTCTTTGTTATTCTTTACTCTCACGAAAAAGGCATGAACATTCTTCAAGCCTTATTGTACGCAATCTGAGAATATCATTGCGTGAAAGAGACTTATTATTCGTGATATATGTCCTGCTATATATCTTCGGGTATCATAATAGATAAAACCTCATAACAGCTCAAGCACGCGCTTGCTTTTCGTCTTGAAATACTGCAGCTTAAGACTGTTACACTTTAATAAGTACAACAATTTTTGTAGCCTGTATTACGAGAATATTTAAATTACTTTTTCTTTCAACTACGCCGTAATCTCATTATTAATCACTACAACCTATTACAAAGGACATTTACTTATCACCAGAAAAATCGAAACGATTCCGTTTTTTTTAACATGTCCCTAAATACACACATTTTTCAGATATTTCTTACAAAACATAAACTTGCAAGGTGTTTCGTATTTTCTGATGAGATATTAGAGTACAATTTTGGCTTGTAACCCAAAACAGTGTAGAATTGTCTGAAATCTCATTGTTGCACTGTTTTTATTTTAATATACATTTACCACAGAGGTTGAATATTTCCCATTAGGTTTCATACAAATTGTATGCATTGGATCAAAAGGATACTGACTGAGAATAAAAATCGACTGAATAAAACCGTCTTGATGAAAAAAAAAAGGCAAATAACGCGAAAATAAAAAAATGGAAATGGCGATGTAGTTGAATTCCAGTTCCTCCGCGAGGAATTGCAGTATGACAGCGGGTACGAGAAGAGGCAGCGTGCCTTCCATCACAACGATGACATGCACATTTCTGTCAAGGAACTGTGGGAGGCGTGGCTGCGTTCCGAGGTATTTTACTTCTTTTTTTACTTTAAAGCAATTGTTTTTTTTTTGTACTAAGTTTTTGACGTTGGTCGTTTTGACCTTCAGCTAGTGCTGTTAAGGTAAAATCAAATTGAGGAAAATGTATAGTTGTCGAAAATAATCCGAACCTGTGTCCTTGGATAAAATGCGCTCAGAAATCTGATTTTGTCAGATTGGATTTTGAGAAGTTAAAGATACCACGCTTATAAGTACACTTATTCTTTTATATATTGGCTTCTTCCTCTCTTTTTCCCATTTACTTGAGGTAGGGTCCTCTTTTACATATATCACTAGAGCTACTTTAACTTTTCTTTTAAACTTTCCCACAAATAATGGGAATGAGACAAAAAGAATCAGAATTTAAACGGTTCAGCGGTTTTAGACTTTTAGCGAGATTAAGCCCTCATTCGCCCGAACGTTACAAAAGTGTCGCGTCAAATCGCGGCGTTGGCGCCTTTTTTTAGAGTCGTCGATGCAAAAATATGGTGTATTTTTTTTATGTAGCGTTGAAAATGAACATTGCTCGATAAAAAACCGTCGTCTTATAAAAGCGCTGTCTTGTGAAAACCACCTTGGGACTTCATATGTTCTATTTGAATGCTCTTTTAACGCACGGTAAAAAATCTCTCGTGGGAATAAGGGCTAACGAACAACGATAGATTATTAACCGAATTCAGAAAAAGAAGGAGGTTGTATATTAGCTTTTTTTTAATAGTTTTTTTTTTATTAGTTTTTTTTTCTTATTTATTTTATTTATTTATTTATTTAACATTTTAACGAGACATTACAATTATTCTGATCAATATAGTTATTTTACGCGGACGAAGTAGCGGGCACAGCTAGTCTGGTATAATCCGACAAGTGCGGCTTTAGTTGTTGCCTTTCTAATAAAAAACTTAAATAATTACCTACTTAAGTATGTAAATCTCAAGTTTTATATTTTTCGTTATGGATATTGTACCTTATTGTATATATTATTTGACTTGTAATTTATTACGACTACATAAATATAGAACCACAATAATAACCGTATAACCTTAACACGAATTGAATTCAGTTGTAAAATACCTAAAAACATTCCATACAAACAATGTAACAATTAAAAATTTATCAGCGATTTCCACTTAATTCAAAAAAACGCCACGGCTTTGATCGTAATAAATGCGAAATTAATGCGTATCGCCCGGTCGTAAATCTATGGAGCTTTGGTGCAATAAAACAAAAAATGAGCATCACCAGTTTGATAAAACAAAAAGTTTGTTTCGGCAAAGTTCCCTGGAGGACAGCCTGCCTAAACCGAAGCTCTGTGCCTTGGCCGGTTTTTGTCCAAAACATTTTCAGCACAGCCTGTTTGTTAGCGCCTCTGTACAAAGGCATGTCAAGTTTGCGCCTACATCTTTGTGGCTGACCGTAAAAAATACACGCAAAAATTATTCTGAGCTTACTTATTGATCTCACCTAAATTTGTAAGGCGTGAAATGAACACAATATTTTTTTTTATATATTATGTTATTTTTTATGTATGTTTTTTATGTAACTAGAGGCAAACGAGCAGGCAACAGACAGCTAAGTGCCTACTGACGGCCATGGACATCTGCACGACCAGGAGGCAAGCAGATGCGTTGCCGGCCTTAATGACGAGTTTAGGCCACTGGGAAGTCTCACAAACCAGACGAAACGCGACAACAATAGCATCACTTGACGTGACAGCATTGCCGCCACTTCACGTCGATTTTATGTAAGAAAGAGGTTTCGGTATGTATAGTAGTTATTCTTGTAACTTAAAGAATAATTTCGATACGGTCCCGTAAACAACTGAAATATATGGCAAACAGTTTTGAGGTAGCATCGCACTCACACTCTTGTTTCGGGTCACTATTACGGGCAGTTTGAGGTCACTATGAAGTCTCAAGTTGCGACGTGTTGTTTTGTCCGTTAATTCTGTATGAATTATTAATTTTACATAGAACTGTGGTTGTACTATTGTAGAGTATTTCTTAATTACGGCTCGTTTGAATTTAAATACGTAATAATTGATGTGGTTTTACTGAGTGGTAATGTAATGTTTAAAATTTATAAATTTAATGACATTCATTTAACTGCTAAATGTGGAGTAACTAAATGTTGAAAATATTTTAAATTTAAATGTAAATAAGCCGCTTTATCACGATTTTTGGGTGTCAATCCAACATATCCATAAGTTTAGATAGCTAAACTCTGTGGCTTAGTGTAAGGAATCTCCGCTCAGTTAAAGTGCGTATTCTGGCAAAGCCAGCTCTGAGCCAGCGGGTCTATTTGTGAACGAGATAGTACCTAAATACATTTTCGGCTTCAAAAAGGGAAAAAGTGGAATCACTCTACAAATATCAGTTGCGTTGAGCTACCGAGACTTTAAATCTTCGTTAATAAAAAACCAGGTTCCCCATATTTCCCATAAAATTGTAAGAGCCCTTAGCCCAAAAACCTTTCTTAGGGTATGGCTACTAATAATAAACTACCCCCTTGCCAAAGTTCACCCTTGTAAGTCCCGCAGTTTTCGAGATTTTTTTATCTATACTAGAGGTCAACGGCTAGTCGAAATTCGCCCACAAACATTTTTATGTACTACGACATATATTGTTCTATTCACAAAATAGCATACTCATTTCTCAAAGGCCGGCAACGCATCTGCGAGCCCTCTGGTGTTGCAGTTGTCCATGGGCGTCGCCCACGACCCGTCTTTTTATGGCCCGCGATGGTTTTTTAAATAACAATATAATTCTGATAAATAGATAATATTTACATTATACGAATACAAAGTTATGATATCCTAAAATTTAAATAAAACAACATATAGGTATGTACAAAATTAAGCTTTGTTAACAGACAACTTTTAAAAAAAAAATATCTTTCAATGTGCGGCCCGCCTACAGTATTATTTTTGATGATTTGCCCGCGTACATCTAACTTTTTTCGATGTGACCTGCGCCTGAAAAAAGGTTACCGAGCATTGAACTAAAGTATAAACAATTAATTTACTTATGAGTTAATGTTGATGTTGCAGATGTCACCTCGAATTTAAAAAAAAATGTACTTAAAATTCTACCCTATACGTCCTCCCCTTAACGTATCTGTCTCTTTCAAATTATATATTCCACACTAAATCCAATCAACAGATCAAAGCAAGATATGTTTTACTAAACTAGAATTTTACAAGCTATTTTGGATCGCCAGTTATACTACCACTACATGTATACTCTTTTACTGCTACTGTAGTAAAAGATTTATTCTGACACGTTTTCTCAAGTAGGCTTATAACGCAATAAAGAATTTGTTCCGAAAATTAGGTGTCCTAAGAAAAGTATATATTCGGCGATATACAATTCAGAGCCATCTCTTAGACTATACTGCTTTACAATACAGAAATGTAGGTAGCGTTAAATCAACAACTCGATATAATTTTCCGTGAAACTATTGTGGCCCGCGTGTTACAGTATTTTAACACGCTGTTACATGAAACCACTCCACTACAATACACTATATGTAAATATGTGGGAATTCTAAGTCAATAGTGTAATTTTAAATATATATACATACCTTTTTTACACTATTTGTGTAACTTTGTGGTGACTAGTCAAAGGTAGTCAGTAAAAAATTAACTTTTTAAATGACCAGTCGTGAAGTGCATCATTGACTAACGGTAAGTAAATCTGAATACTAGGGAAAAAAGTAATAATAGTAGATTATTGCACCCCATTCGAAAAGGAAACCAAAACCCAAAGGTTTTAAAGGAAGTAGCCTAAAGGTACTTCCTATTGACCAAAAATCATTTGAAAACGGTAAATTTGTAAAATGTAAATAAATTTTATGAAAAGTATAAATCTTAAAATAATCTAGTAAAGTGACGGTACGGAACCATTAGTGCGTGACTCCGACTCGAACTTGACCGGTTTATTGTTATGTTTCGCCAATAAGTAATAACTATGGATAGTCAACACTTAACTTTACAGCATTTCGAAAAAAAATCCAATCCTATCAAATATTATATTGGGCAAAAAGTCAATGATGTTGCTGTTGGTGATGACAATGGTGATGGCGATGACGGTGATGATGATGAGCCATTTGATTTCAACATAAAACTAACTGCTTCGTACCGAGTGGACACAACGCACATGATTCACAGTTAATGCTAGATTGTATGGGGAAATCAGTACCTCGTGTGAGTGTGTTTTATATTCTTCATATCTAAAAGTACAACTGAAATGGAATTTACTTAATACAATTCCAACTTCCTAATCTTGCTACGCATCAATAATAGCAACATATTAATAATTGCAAAGGTCAATGGGGAGTAAATTGCTCTAACCGTGTCTGAATAATTGTGAAATGGCGATAATAAAAAAATACCCAATTGAGTTTATTGCTGACTTTTCTCAGTGCAGGGTACGTTGGAACCCTCGTAAACTTAGCTTTTAAATCGTAGAATTTATCACCAAACGTTATTATAGTGATTAAAAAAAAATACTAATTATAGACATGACGTTGATGTCTTTATGAATAAAACATTTTTGATTTTGACTTTGAAAATAGTAGTCATATTAGTCGTATCCGTTCAGAAAAATCGTAAGAACTGCTTATTAAACTTGCGATCGATTAAAATGCCGACCACTGATTAGGCCGCGATCTTCTCAAAGTCAAGTATGAACTATAGAATTCAATTATTATATAGTACCTATTTATATTAGGTCACGTTTAAAAAAAAATCACTAATCGGAATTTCCTGTCGATAGTAAAGTACTATGGCATATCTGAATAATGGATTAGAATTTTCAAATTTAAAAAAGCGATGTCATCAGCACCCGAATATATTTTTTTTCATATCTTCTTTTGAAGAAATCTAGATAAAGGTATATCAAATGATAAGATTTATATTTATATTCCTTGTGTAGTTGATTTTCCACCAACTCGCACGAAGCGCTTTGAATTTTCCTTTATCATGCGAACTGCTTAGGTGTGGAATGCTCTTCTTGCGTCAGTGTTTCCTGACAAATATAATCTCAATACCTTCAAAGATAGACTGAATAGGCATATTCTTGGCAAGCGCGCTACTTCCTAGACTGCATCATTCCTTCTCGCCAGGTATGATTACAGTCAAACGCTAACCTATCGTACATAAAAAAAATATTACCAATATATTTTACGCTCTATGTACCAGGACCTTAACAATTTGTAATCTGGACCTTTGGTAATCTGTAAATTTGCGCCACCATTATACTATTCAACAATTTTAAATACATTAGGTGATATTTAAAAGAGGTTCAGAACTGCGCAGTTCGTACTGCACAGTTAAATCGCAACGATTTATCGATACGTGTGTAGCGGTCAATACAAATAATTAAGTCGTGACATATAAAATTCTAACAGAACGTTCTATTTTTAAATGCATACTATTTGACAGATGATGAAAAAATCTGTTAGGTTAACCTTAGGCCAGTCAATTTAGATAAACGAGCTTCCATTAATTTGCACACAGCTCAAAATTATATATAAGTAATATTGAAGTGTTTACTCGCATTACCGGCCTTTAAAAAGGGGGTTTAGGCCACCGGGAACTCTCACAAACCGAACAAAATGCGACAACAATACTATCTCTTGACGTAACAGCATTGCCGGCATTTCACGTCGATTTTATGTGAGATAGAGGTACTGCTACTTGGACGCGCCGGCGCAATTCGGCTGCAGACAAAATGGACTGCAAGTGTGGCGCTATCTCTAATAATTATAATGCCTTGTGACGAAATGAATTTCTTAGCAGCCCGTGAAACCATAGCAGTGCTTGAGACTGGCAACCTCCTCTTAGTTGTAGGTTTTAGAGACCTCTATAACATGCACACGAAAGCTCGCCTCCGATCCATGTATTTGCTCCCCTTGCTAGCTAAATTTGGCATGATCCTACAATTGTTACTTTAGATATTGGTTCTAATAATAATTCTTTTAGCTTTTAATACTCGAAAAACAATTTTACTAATTTACAGTTTTAAAATGAAATAGCTGACTTACTTTTCTTTACTAATAGATAAATCTAAAGAGTTTGCTTGAACGGGCCTAACACAGGAATTACTGGTCCAATTTGAAAAATTCTTTCAGGCAGTAAACGTACTTACTATATTTATTTATAAGAAACAGCTGCAGTCTAATCTAATCGTATAGGTTGTGCAGGAGATCTGATGCAAATCACATCGATTATGTTTCTTACGCCAGCTGAAAAAAGTAGGTCAGAGATATACCGACCGTACGTTTTCTATCAAGACCGGACTTGAATATGTTGTTGGTTCTTCTCAGATTATGGCGCAAGAAACCCTCGTAAACTTTATCATTCTCATACAGCTAGAATGTTTGGAATTTTTGAGCTTGTATTTCTGATGCCCAAAACTAGAAAGAAGACAATAAGCAATAAATTGTAGTTACGAACCATGTCGTTCTCATGCGTTTTAAAAAAAAAAACTGCATTAAAATCGGCACATTCGGTAAGGAGCTGCGATGCCACAGACAGACACACTGATCACCAACACCCTTCCTTTGGGGGGGGGGGGATACATTAGCATATTATGCCCATTTCTACATATTTCATAAGCTGAACATTCATTTTGTATTAGTAGTATTTTTACTTCCATGTGCTTTTAAAAGTGCACTCATGGTTGGACACACGAACGCACACTCGTTCCCACACACAGACATGGCTTAGATGCACGCACAAATACGTACACACATACACAAACGCATGGCTTATATACGCGCATGTAAGTACACTCTCACTCAAACATGGCACCCACATAGGCACATAACCACACAACTACAAGTCAGCAATCATCAACACACGGATACGATTTTCTAGTGTAACTTTTAAATGTTGAAAAGGATAAGCTATTAGAAAATTACTAAACCATTTTTACCAATTATAGTCACTTTTGTAGTGTGCTCTCTACCAACAAAAGCTTAGTAATTCCGTGTTAAAATACATTGATAAGGGTTAGTCGCAATTTGCCCTAACAATTACTTAAACACGCAACGTGGTGTGGAGTGCTTATGACGTATAGCTTTTAACCGATGATAGATTCCTATATTCGTTTAACGAATCGTTTTCTAAATAATGATTGGTAGAATTAGGAGTTACATTCCGGTTGTCTATGACAAACAGGAAAAGGGAAAATGTTTTTAAAAAATGTCTTTATATTTGCACGCATTGCGTAATCCATGCAGTTTCAAATTAAGAAATAAAATTTAGCAAAACCTTAAATAATAATTATTAGGTGCGCTAGGTTATAGGCTGTATGTTGTACGCTCGTTGCTTTTTTGTAAAGAAAACAGTACCGGAAAATTGTTTTGGCGCGAATTGACAGAAATTTTAAAAATACGCCAAAACGCCGTTGTACACGTTTAAGGTTAAATTTTTGAAAGGGAAAGTTATTTATGGTAGATCCGCTGGTTTTCTATACTTTTATAGTATTTCAAATAAGTATTGCCATCTGAGGTTACAATTGTGCATTTGTTATATTCTTTTTATATTACTGAAGTGAAAACTTCTTTACGCACGAGGCGCATTTTTGGAAATGGGAATCATCGTCACCGAACGCTCCATTTTGACTTGACTTGTCCTTGACGTTATCTCTGACGATTCCCGGAGAGCCAATATTCGTTTTTTGTCATCACATTTTTAACCAAATAACCTCACGAATGTTCACTTTTCCCCGCCTTTTCAAAGCGAGTCAAGAATCGCGTACCAAATATTTCGTTTAAATGTAGTGCTTGTCGTATATACGCAGAATTTAA
This sequence comes from Charaxes varanes, assembly GCA_024363005.1. Taxonomy (NCBI): domain Eukaryota; kingdom Metazoa; phylum Arthropoda; class Insecta; order Lepidoptera; family Nymphalidae; genus Charaxes; species Charaxes varanes. The sequence continues at coordinate 8,900 of JANCMC010006684.1, forward strand.
AATTTGTGAGCGATTCTCAATTCTATCCCTTCAAGTTAAGGTATATTATTGTTTCATTTTCTTTCGTATCGGGCGACCGTTCCCGAAACAATGGCTTCCTGCGTTGAAATTTATGAAATGATACTTCCACGCAATTGCTTTTACAAGGATTTTTCACCTTTTTCAGTATATAACATACTTTCTAAATTATTTTAATTGTTTTTTTTTTTAATGTAACTAAAGCTTGTTTGAATTTTTGTCATGATAACTTCTTATAAGTCCATGACCGCCGGTTGCATGGACGACAAAGCATAACTTATTGTCACGTTCCGCCTTAGCCGAGCGTGCAAGCGAGAGCGCGGAACACGCTCGAACACGATAGAGAGGCACGATCAGCCTAAGTTTTCGGTGTAGTCACGTAAAATTATCGTCCATAACGGTTTACGGACAACCAGTGTTTTTGTACCATATGATGGTCATCAGATAGTCGACCTAAAAACCAAACAGATGTTTTTTTATGTATTGACCTATCGACACTTAATTTTTGCTGTTCCGTATTATTTATTGCTTGTCTTTGTTGCAGATATGCGTTCGAGGCATGAGAAGGAAGTTTGAAATTTAATTGAGCAACAGAATTCAAGATGGCGGAAGCGGAAGGAGGTGCGAGCGAGCAAGATGATGTTTCATTCTTGCGTACGGTAAGTTTTCTTTAATCTGTTTTACTAAACAAGTGATTCCCAACCTGTGGTACGCGCGACCCTTGGGGGTCCCATTCGGTTGCTTGGAAATAATATAGGTAATGGCGGAAAGACTGATAAGTTAAAACCAAGTAAATAATTTGTCATTAATTCTCTATAGACAAATCTTCAAAGGCGGTGCTGGGTACATTTCAAAGTTAAGATAAATACAGCTCAAGAGAAACGAGACACATTTATTTTATTTTATTGTATTAAAAGCTTACGTTTCGTACAACGGATTTTAAATAAACTTTAGTATTAGCGTATTAAATAATACGTGTAAGTCCCACTTAAAAGCTGACTCAATGTTTATAATCTTAGTCAACAATAAACTAAAATAGTTAAAGTAAAAAAAAAACATAAAACAGAACTAAAACCAACTAATTAATATTATTATAAAATTTATAGGACTAGGTATGGTGTTACTGATCTATATATCCCTATTTCTATTTCTTTTGGTCACGGCATCACGCGTGGACGGCTTTACCGATTTTGCTAATTCTTGTTTTGTTGTTATTGTTATTATACGGAGAAGGTTCTTATGAAAAAAAAGATAATTGCGCGTAAAATAAGAAAAATTAAGAATACGTAACCACCATATGAAATTGTTAGGAAAGGGAACGGGATCAGAAATGGAGACAGGAACAGGAATTATATATTACCAGGAATTGTATATAATTATAAATTATATATTATATAACTTTCGGGCAGGACAATGTCTGCCGGGTCCGCTAATAAATTATAATTTTTTATTAAGGGGTACGAAAACACAACAAGTTTTGGTAGCACTTTGCTAAAACAAGCAAGAAGTCATCTAAATTATTCGGTAAAAATAGAATACTGGAAAAGTGTTCCCTTTCATCTTTCTATAGGTTTAAATTCAAAATACATATATACATATACTCAAAACCATTAACCTTTCTTTGCAACAGTTGCTAACATCAACTTCAGTGTACAGAGATGATACTCGTCTGCCAGTCTCAAGAGCCCCTGTACAAAATTAATGACTGGGAAACGTGCCTCAAATTCAAAAGCTGTATAATCTGTCAAAATTAAAAAAGAAAGAGAATGTCCTATATATATATAGATTATATTTGGATAAGCGAAAGGGCACTTGACACGAAATTTCGAAAAATGCGGAACGTACAAAGGTGAAATTTGGTAAGGGGGTAGTGAGCAGACATCCGTTAAGAACGGATGTCTTGATAGGAACACAATTAAACTTTTGCCCTTAGATTAAGGAGGTCTAAGAGTAAGTCTGATTTTACGCGGACAAAGTAGCGGGAAACAGCTAATCTATACATATAAATAAAATGGAAGTTTCTGTTTGTAACGTGAACATTATTTCTTGTAGTGATTACATATATACGATACTACAGGTAACGCACAAAAATACATGTTTTTTTGTCTCTCTCTATCTGCCCGTTTGTTTCGGATAACCTCCGAAAGTGTTGGGTCTATTCCTACGGAACTTTCAATGGTAGATAGCTGATGTTACAAAGAATAAAATAGTATGCTTTAAGTTTAGTAATATAATTAAAATTGCGCACAAAAAGATACGAAAAATTTAACAAAAAAACGGAATTCACGCGAACGAAGCCACGCAGAAACAAGAAGACTCTACTCTTACCTCTCCTTTACAAGCATGACGGATAGGATAGTCGAAGGGAGGTGGGTTACTTATAAAACCATACGCGTCTTTGACACTTTACTAAATAAAAAACTGAAAGTTAGATTCCCTCCCCTAAAAACCCTTTTTAGGGGAGGGAATCTAACTAAACTTTATATTTAGTACTATTTATCCTGCACTCCAGGAAAGCTGGAAGAGATCTCTTTTAGAGATAAGTTTTGAATTAGTCATGAGGCAGGAGCACTAGGACGCTTACCTAATGATTTGTTTGCGTCGATAGTGTATATTTTTCATGCCCCGTCTAGGTAAATAATGGCAGGCGGCTGTTACCTATAACACAGACATTAAGTTGTTAGGAACAGACGTCCGTGTGTCATATAGTCCTTTATATATTTAATATTTATTATTATTTGAATCAGCAGTCTTTAATGTGATAACATTTACAATAAGAATCTAAAAATTGAATAATCTTAACTATCGATAAGCTCCTAGCAAAATTGAAGCAATTTACATAGTAATAAATACTTTTCTCGCCCTCTGTTCTTTTTTTACTGTGCAATTTACCCACGGGACCATTCTTACCCGTGAAGATAAAACATGTCAGTTGTGACAGATGTCATGACATTTACAAGGAACATTAAAACAAAAAGTGTAGGTATTGAAAAACGTATATTTTCGACGACTGCAAAGTAACTTGCAAAATTGGAACAATTTACGTAACCATAAATACGTTTCTAACCCCCCAGCTATTTTTTTTTCCTTTGAAAGTCACCCACGGGGACTTTTTTACCCCTGAAGATAAGACGCGTCCCGGTGTGACAGACGTCATGACATTTAAAGGCCACATTAAAACAAAAAGTGTATCGGAAAAGAATATTTAACGAATGCAAAGTTACTTGCAAAATCGGAGCAATTTACATTGTAATAAAAATACGTCTCTATCACACCAGATCTTTTTTACGGTGAAAATCACCCACGGGGCCTTTCTTACCCCTGAAGATAAGACGTGTCACGGTGTGACAGATGTCATGACATTTACAAGGCTCCTAAAACAAGTGTTGCTCACTTGACGTCCAATTTTAAGTTTGTCTGGCTTTTGATATAACTTTTCCACCGCATCTCTGTATACGTTCAATTTCAGCTGTTGACTCTGGTTTATGGTCTGAAGTGGAGACTTTAGTGTTGAAAGAAAATAGATTAAATTTTGTAATAATTGATGACATGAAAAACTGTAGCAAAAAAAGGCTTTGCCGACCGCTACTCTAACCTAGTCTTCCACTCTTTAATTACTCTATCCACTTTCAAACTCGAACTTGACATATTAATTCCTGAGGGACTAATTTTAGTTAAAGTCAAATATACGTCCCCTGTCCAAATATGCATAAAGAAGTAATGAACATGACCATAGGCGGTATAATGCTTCGTGGAATTCCAATTCGCCGAATGACAGTACAACATCTGTACGCAGTCATAACTGAACATTCGCGTCCAACATGATTTACAAACATTTCAACCGCGAACCATTCGTGTGACGTATCTGCAACAGATTTTCATTTTTTATTTCCACACTCATTGAAGAAATGAAAGAAAAAACTCAATAGTAATTTTCGCTTAGAAGGTATGAATCATGGATAGAAATAGTGTAATTCGTTGTCTTAATTACATTGTTAAATCCAGGCAAATAATGGTTAGAAACAATCTTCTAGTATACTCAGTCATTAGCTCTACCATATCAGCAAAGTAGCAGTCTTTTAGTAAATAAGAGCTTAAAAAAAGCATGAGAAAACGATGTAATCCTATATCGAGCACTGGTCGTCTCAACAGTTTCACCTAGCAAAAGATATTTAAAGACTCCAAGAAGAATACGGACGTCTTCTGCCTGGAAGATGTCAAGGCGTTATAGTACATTTTTATTACTTTAATTAGGTGAATATTTGAGCACGTTTGAAACATTGGAGTGATCATTTCTTGCAGTGGAGGATTCTGTCTGAAATAGGATATCAAGGAAAAGTTTTGGAAATAATATTTTTGTTAGTCAAATTGCTGAAGTGAATGAAGAATTGAGCAAGTTTGAAACGTGAGGTGACCGTTTGCGTGATAGCGTGGGGCGCGGACGCGTTAGTTTGGATTCCTCAAAATGCCAAGAGCATCAAAGTAGTTCAATAGAAACTGGTTACTTGGCAGGAATTTCAAGACAAGCAAATTGCATTGAACAACTTTTTTTATATGTGACTAGCGGACCTAACAGATTTTATCTTGCTCAAATTTGGACTCGTCTTTTATTAGCCTAAACCAATCTCTAACTACTTATAGTCCATCAGAGACTAGTAGACTAATGATCCACCAGAAGTCGATCGCAAATATTTTGCCGGCCAAAACTGGTATGTTCTTTTTTGAAAGTCTCTAATTCATATCGGTTGGGAAACATCGGAGCTTGCAACTCCACGCAGATATTTTGAGACTGATCAGGCAGTTGTCGATGTTTGGACTGTACTGTATTTCTTATGTGTGCGTGTGTGTGTGTGTTGCCCAGAAGAAAAAGTACTGATTCCGTGAAATACAATTAATAGTATGTTAAGTCAAGTAAAGCGGTTACTAGTTATATACAAATTAATGACCATCTTAAACTTACTCTGAACCACCAATCGTGTGGCTTGATATGGAGTCCGTAAGATAACATCCCTCGATAATGGGAGCGGTCAAAGGCAGTTGGAAAATTTAATGACGGCCCGACGGAGCTCGGTTCGGACAAATTTAATTATAGTATTCGGAAATGGGCTAGAAAATTAAATGTACGGAGATATCGCGGCGAGACGCGTAAAACCTAATTGATTTGGGGAAGAATGCAATGGTGTTGCCATCGAGGATTATTTATTATTATTCTTCTTCTTATGTAGAGGTAATCTATTCTAAGCTCATAATGAGGTTTCCAAATCGATCAACTTATTTTCTCTTCTACCCTTTACAAGACTTACCTTATATATTTATACAATATGTAATGAAGGAAAAACAATTATATATATAATAGCCATCCAGCAGGAGCGAGGAAAGGTCTTTTTAATTTGTA
>JANCMC010006691.1:0-11761 GCA_024363005.1 Charaxes varanes
TTTCATAGAAGCGATATCGGTTAATTCCACACGGAAGGATCTTTATTCCATTCGCTTGAAATCCCTTTTATAAATAACCTATAATTTCCCACAACTGGACAAAGGCCTACCCCCTTCTCTCCCACATCATGGCCAAGGCCTCCCTCTTTTGACACCGCCGTGCAAAGGCATCCAGATCGTGACGTCACCTCTTCCTTAGCGGTCTTTAGTAGGAGATCCCTTAGCAGGCCTTATGTATTAATTAGCTGTTCCCGCAACTCCGTAAAGGTTGAAGGACTTTCAAAGAAACTTTCGGGACCCCTTAAACCCCCCTTAAGCTAGTCCTGCGCAAAAAAATCCGTCCTTAGCAGATGTTTACTAAGCCATAAATAAACCATCTCCTGATAAATTTCATCTTTATACGTCACGCGGTTTTCGAATTTTCGTGATAGATGGCCTTTCGCTTTTATATTTATAGATCTATAGTGCCAGCAGTATCTGATGGAAAATGTAGGTGTTATTTGAGATAGAGTAGATCGTGGCCTACTCAGTGGTTGGCATTTGAGTCAATCGCTAGGTTAAGCAGCGCTTGCTGCGGCCGGTGGATAGATGGGTGACCCATTCTAACAGCGGTTTTAAAATATCCAACCTCCTCCGTGTTTCGGAAGACACTAAAATAGTGTCCCGATTAATGTCACTGAGTGATATTAGTCGTGAGGTTGTGGGGGGTTCCGGTGATAACGTAAGACGGCAATTGTCATTATAACTCGCCCCGCAGCCACGTCCTCTGGAATTGAAGCGGACCGTGGTACTAGACCCGGATAATGGTAGATAGGAAAAGAGACAAACAAGGTACTTTAATGGGTTGTTTAGCTGATTCCTGTTTTTTTTTTCAATAATCCATCTAGAGCCTCAATAGCTCAACGGTATAAGGTACTGAAATCCGCAAGGTACGACGTTGGGGTATTGTTCTATGCTTCAGCATAAATGCTGCAGTGTATGGGTCTACACTGCAGCGCTGTTTTTCGAGCATGACCTTTAGTGTATCTTTAGTATATCTATCTCTCTATTAGCCTTTAATCGCCTAGTCCTAGGTATACTCCTCTCTTTGCTTCTACACTCTCCCCTATTTCTCGCAACTCGCATCCAGCCATATCCCGCCACTCTTCTAATGTCGTCAACCCATCGTGCAAAAGTTCGATCCAGATTTCTCCAACTCCAACCAGGCCACCACTCAGTAGCTTGAGTACACCACCTGCCATCACTGCGTCTAACTGTATGTCCTGCCCAGCCCCACCATGAGTTGGATATATATATAAGGACACTGAAATACATATATAGAAGATGCTTAGTTCAAATTCGCTTTTATTTCGTTAAATCTTAAAAAAATCTATCACTTACGCCGAAAGGTTGGATTATCTTAAATAAAATTGCAATAAAATCTGTTGTTATTGTCGATATAACACGTCATTTGTTTTGTATCTTAAGTGTGTATGTTGTTGTTTTGTATAGGTTTCCTATAGGTCTGATTTAAAAGCAAGATCGAGAGAGCGTTGGTACACGTGTTTGCATTGCCATCACCATACTTATCGATCATCTCCCTGTATTCTAACGAGCCAACGTGCGTGAGCTAGCCTTGGATTTTATCCGGATTGAACACACCCGTTAAAAGGCGCTTCCGTAATGTTAGGCTTACTATATGATAGTGCTAATTCTATATAGCAACATTTTTTTAATTCTTATCCTTTCAAAGTAACACGTATAATGTACAAGCTGTTACCCGCAAGTTTGTCCGCGTTAAATTAAACTTGCCCTTACACATCCTTAATCCGGCCTTATCGAAAAATCTGTTATTAGCGGATGTCTACTAACTATAAGCTACCTCCTTGCCAAATTTCATCTTTGTACGTTCCGCAGTTCAGGAAGGTAGTTTGATGTAATAGCTTGTAAACGTTAGCTAAGAACGGATTATTCGGCAGAGCCTAATAAAGTCTATCAGGTCTCGCAACTATACGCTTACGAAGTCGCAGAAAACAGTTAGTCTGTTATATTTCTTGAAATTAAAGTTTCGGAGACTAATTATTTTTATCCGTATTAGTAGTTAGCCTTGTTTTCGGCAAAATGCCGATGTGCGACAGCTGGCTCACGGATATAAATAATTCGTTAGTAGGAGTACCATGTCTCTCTCTATATTTAAACTAGTTCGTGTCCGCAACATCGCTCGCATACTTCTGGATGTCTCAAAGGTCCTGTCAAACTTTAGGCAGGTAGGTTAGGATCTTTCATTACTTCATCATCATCATTCCCCTAGTCTTTGTCACGGGTTGTCATTATCGGAATCCCCTCCCCCTTGGTGTGACAACACATAATCAAGAAAACAGCAGTTTCTTTAATAACTTTATATAGTATGGTAATAAAAGACAAAAAGTAAATTGACATGTCACGATATACTGATATATTAGTTGTGAGATTGTAGGTGTTCCGGGGATGATGTTAGACGGCAGGAGGCATCTTAACTCGCCCCAAAGCTACATCCTCTACAATCTAAGCGGACCCTGCTACTAGACCGTGGTTGCCGAACTAGAAAACTGTTGTCCGTAGAAAGTTGTGGTTATGGCCACTCTCCGTGCACGTGAATTCTTTTATAGATCGCGGCACGAGACCGCGAACCATTCTATTGTCTTTAAATATCACAACTTCTACAGAGTTGCTCTTTGTTGATGCATTTGTAGTGCGCATATTGATTTTTAGTTTTAGTGTCTGTTTTACGACGATTTTGAAATAAACAAGGCAGAAATGGAAATCTCCACGGATTTATAAAGTTAAACTTGACGGAACTTCGGAACATTTTGTTTTACCGGCGGAAGTCTTATCTCTACTCTACCGGACCCGGCAGACGTGTTGCCCGATTTTTGGCTCGTTTAATCCAGTCTAAAACGCCAGCCCCATAAACCAATCTTCTTTATGTCGTTTCCATAAAACCTGACACTACCCTTATGTTTTATGAAATAATAATTTTAAGTAGCACATCGATCAAAGGTCCTACTACAAATGTTATGTCTTTTATTCATATAGACTTTTTTATAAGCTCTTATGAACGTCATATGTATAATATTATTATGATTTTTTTTTTTCAATTTATTTGAGTACCGTCTATTTGAGTAGCCACCAAATATGCAGTTTTGAGCAATCTTTAGACCTTTTTAAAATCTTCTCCAAAATGAGGGGAATGAAACAAAGCAAACAGAATTTAAATTCAGTGGTTATCGGGTATCGGCGAGACTAACGAACTTTATTTTTAAATATTATGTATATATATATATATATATATATATGTATATGACACGATTAAGACTTGCCTCTTTGACTTGCACAGACATTTTCTTACAGCCTATTGAAAACGATACAACAAAAATTAAACCTGTGACGCCATCTTATAGGAAAATGTATACATGTGTGTGTAAATCGATTGGCATTGGTGTGCGTGTGGTTTTATTTCAATAATTTGATAAATTTATAATGCATGTTTTATAAAAATGTTAGCGTTTGCACACCTCTATATCTTTATCTATACTAATATATAAAGGTGAAGAGTTTGTTTGTTTGCTTGAACGCGCTAATCTCAGGAACTACTGGACCGATTTGAAAATTTATTACGGTGTTAGATAGCCCATTTATCGAGGAAGGCCATAGGCTGTCATCCCGCTAAAATAGAATCTCTTTTGCTCCGAATTTAACACCATCTCATATTTTTTGATTTCATGCATGTATTTAAAAATAATTAAAAGGAATTTACAGTTTCAAATTTCTATTTGGATAAGCTGGTGCGTAAATTAAACAGTTAAAAACAATTTTAACCACGCCGCTGGTACAAAAGCACTTTGGTAGCGACTAGCGACCTCGTATATGGACCGAGTCCAAACCGCAAAACGTTACTTCCGTAATAGAACGTCCCAGTTCTATTATTATTATTTCCCTTACCACACGATACTGGGGAATCGAAAAGTAAATAACATACTGGTTATAGGTCGTGATGATCCAGTGCCTTTGGCCTGTGAATCCTGTCAAAATGCCGCGAATTTGGTTGCCGGTAACGTAGAGTAAGTGAAATAAAGAAGGCTTTATTATATTATATTTTAATGCCTCTGCAATTAGTATTATGGTTGCGTCCATATGCGTCGGTAATTTTATGTAGTATGTAGCAAAGTTACAATCGATATCTTACATTATTTAAGTGATAATAATTAACCAAACAACTAGTTAATTTAGGGATACAGAAACAATGGCTGACAACTCTTTTTTTATGATTTTTTAGGCACCTGTAACATAGGTTAAATTTTAGCAAATGTCCTGCTCGATTGTGAATTAAATTTGCCAAAAGCCCAATTCTTGTTTCATTTTACACAGTATTTAGTTATATTTCAAAAAGAATAATAAATAAATATATAAAATAACAATTACCTATAATTACCTCCATCTCACGTGCGGACAGACGTACGGACGGACGGATGGATAGACGAACAAACTAGGCGAAACTGTAAGGACACCATGTAGGACTACGGAACCTTAAAAATATACGTGTGATAAGCATCAAACATGCCTTGAATTATTTATTGAAAAATCTATTTACTTTAGCAGAATTGTTTAGTGTGTATAATTGTAATGTAAAATTATGTATGTAAACATTATGCCCATTTCTCAACCTCAGACGCGCACCTACGCGAAAACTTAGAGTACAAAATTATTCTAGTTTCTTGTTTTGACACTGTAGCCAGCAACGTCATAGAGATATGTGACAAGGATGAGCTGGAGGTGTACGGGTCTGACATACGGACATCCACTCAGCTGACCAGCTATGTATTTGAGGTGAGATTGTGTTTCTATCCCCTTCTTCCTAGTGTTATCCCCGTCTGATATCAGGGTCCGTGTATATTGCATATTGAGGATCTGAGACGAGTTGAGATGTCTGACGTCATCTCCAAATACCCCATAATCTCTCAAACCCGGAATGACTACAGTTTTTTTTAAGTGATTTTGATAATTTTATTGGGTTCCATTGGGTTTCAGTGTGTTTTATAGAAGTGACTTTAATAGCACTGGTTGAAATGGCCTTGTGAGAAACATAGTTTTATGATGATAATAAATAAGACGTTGAATTATGAGTAAGGGAGATCAGGATGAGACAAAGAGAGTAAGATAATACTAGTCTGGTGTCCTCAGACCTTCAGCTTAGAACCCTTCAAGAGCATACTCATTTTTCATAGACTTCTAGTAAGGCATCAGTCAGCCAGGTTGCCTTAGAAGCTAGGTCAGGTCAGGTGGCCTTAGAAGTTAGGGCATTGCCTCACATACAGCAAAACTTTACTTGGTTCACTCAGCAGGGTCAAAGGTTTTCGCATATGCACTGTTATAAACGTGATAAAAATTAGGAGGGAGATTGAGAAAATAAGTTTTTTCTGGTTATTAAAGTTCCTTATGAACTTTTCCTAGGTGTGTGATTCCCTTCTGAACATTTGTCCGATTGGCGATGTGTCCATGGGCGAGCTGCAACTCCTGACTGATAGCGAGGGTCTGGAGGCGAAGAGAGCCGAAGGACCAGCGCTGGAGCTGGTGTGCTGCAGTGGGCGCGGGAAGAACGGGGCGTTGACCGTTCTGCAGCGGTCTGTTAGACCCCAACTGGTCACTGCCTTTGAGTTGCCGGGTAAGTAGACCAGTCAAAGACATTTTGAACACATAAGTACTCAGAATAACAGTATCAACCAATATCAAAACCATTTGCGACTTATTTTCATATATAGATAAATCAATGCCACTTTTCGTTGTAATTTTATAACTTGAGAACGGGCTAACCTATTCAAACTAAATATTTTAGGCTTTATTCGGAATAATTATTGTTTTTTGCTCTGTATTTTTCATAAAAAGTGTAAGAATAACTTAATAATTTAATGTCTTCTATTATTTCTTCTTGATAGCATGTATATACTATCTTTAAAATAATTTTAAGCACCCAGCTTTAGATTGGTTTCCATAGTTACAAAAAATAACAGAAAATTATAAAGAAGTTGTCAAATGAACACGCAAATAGTACGTACAGTAAACTAAAATTATTAGTACAGTAAATTAAAATTATGTAGATAGAAATGAAGTTTGCACCGAAGGAATTATCACTTTAATTGGGTATTAACGGCGATAATATTAAACTTTTGAAATTCTTTTTATTAAATAGAGAAAAACATACTTCAAAATGCAAAATTTTGTTTTGTTTACTACAATACTGTACTTTTTCTAGTTATTTCGAACAAATAACTACTAAACCGCTTTTGATACAAATTTTATGGGACCAAACTAGTAAAATATATAATCCTATTTAACAAAAAATAAATTTAAAACCCGTTTCATAATTGAAAAATTTGTGTAGATTTAAATAAGAAAAAAATTTAACAAGTATCAGATATCTACATATTTATTGCTTTGGAAATTGGTCACAATTATTTGACGTACTTTTTTAGGCAGATAATATTGTTGCCACTTTAACATGATACCTATCGAAATAACATATGTTTGTTTGTGTTCGAATAGGCAGATATACGAGTATTATATCGAGAGAATAGATATTATTGAACTCATGACATCGATAAATATTATTGTTAACTTGTTCACGGATCGGTCAACCAGCCAAGGAAGGATAATTAAATTTGCAAGTCTTTCTTGAAACGCCGTAATCAAATCTGTGTGGAATATTTTAATCTTTTTTATTCTTTCAACTAAAGAGCATTATCTTAAAAATTGTTGTTTTAGTCCTGCCGAGGATTTCAAAATGGTAAGAAATAGTGATACCGGTCGTAAAATTAAGTGCGATACCTCATTCGATCCAGAATGATGTCTGAAAAAAATTGTCGGAACCGGTACTAAGCACGTAACAAAATAAAAAAGTTATTAATAGAAAAAGATGAAGAAAATAAGATATTTATTTTTCTGCAAAAGTCTTCTAAACTATAAATACTTAAGAATTACTAGAAAAAAAGATTTTTAAGGACAAGAAAATTTGCCAAAAAAGTCATAACCTAATAAAATATGATCCGCGCAAAAAATAAAACCCTCTAAATTGAAAAAAAATCATTGACTTCATAGCGGACTAGGTCGCGAGTAATATCTAGTTATAAAGAAATATCTATAATTAGTAGATATACAATTATCAATTTTAAATCAGCGATGCAATATCTAATTAGTTGGATATCAAAATCAATTTTATCGGAGATGCGGCTGTCCACAGCATTTGCGGTCTCCCGAACGCAAGGATGGATTTAATTAAATTGACTTCCCACAGAATCTATAACCGGAAGTTACGTATAATAGACGCAAGCATAAAGCTTATAATATACGCTATATTCTTCAACTAAATAATCATTTCTAAAGGGTTAAAAAAATATACTTTCAAAATAAAACAAAGGAAATAAGTTTTATTAAAAAAGACCGGGCAAGTGCGAGTACACTCCCGCACTAAGGGTTCCGTACCATTACGTAACACTTTACCTGTATTTGAAGATTTAGACTTTTCATAAGATTTCTTTTAATTTTACAAAGTGATCGAAAATTTCTTTGATTTAGCTACTTTTTTGTCTTCTATTGAAGTTATTTAACAAATACCCATATGGCGTATCACATACGGAACCCTTTCATATAAGCGTGTCTTGACTCGCTCTTTGCCACTTTATTTTTTCTTTGGAAGTACAAAACTCTAAATATAGATACATATATGATTTTTTATGACCTCTAACAAATGGCATAGTCTGTTCTCAAAGGCCACTAAAGCATCTGCGTGCCTTCTGGTAGTGTAGATTCCGTCGTAGTGGTAACAATCACGAAAGTTTTAGTTTTTATTTTTTGGATCAGTTTTTGTTCAATAAATAGCTTATAGTAAATATTGTCTTTTCAGGGAAACTGGTCGACAAACTTTGGTTAGGAGTAAGGAACAACAGCGACCCGTGCAGAGGGTGACGCCGATGCAAACGCAGCAACAATCAAGTCATCCCACAGGTTTGTAATGACTAATGACATCCATTCAATATAATTATCCAACAAATACATTATAAACTACCCTACTTATAAGGAATTTGTTCATCTAATACATTAATAAATATTATTAAATCAGAATAGAATCACCAAACTCTGTGCTAGTAAAAACTTTATTACGATAGGCTGGTCTTCTTCATACTAAATGAAATAATTAATATCATATTATAAAAGCTGACAAACATGATCTAAATCAATCATAATTAATTGTTAATTAAAAGTAACAGTATATTAGTAAACTAGCTGTGACCGCTACTTCGTCCGCGTAAAATTAGGTAAAAAAAGATTCAATTTCAGCGTGATGAATATAGCTATAACCTTCCTCGATAAATGGACTTTCTAATACTGAAAGAATGTTTCAAATCGGACCAGTAGTTCTTGAGATTAACGCATTTAAACAAACAAACTTTTAAGCTTTATATATTAGTATAGATTAAAAATTTGAACTGTATGTATCTAACATCAATAGAACTTTAATAAATCAAAATGCAGTTACTTTGATCAGTCTAAGTTTATATTTTAATTAGAGTTAGAATAGATAACGCACTAAATAAAAACTCAAACCATAATTAACATTTAAACAGCCAAAAAAGCGATTTATTAATACCACAACAATAAAAAGGAACGTGTCTAACTTTTATAAGGGAACAGTAAATTTTCCCTAAATAATAATCACCATCTCCGTTTTCTTCTTTCACACATTCGTCTTCCTTTTTCAGACTATTATGAGCCGCTTTTAGGTGGCCTTTCAGCCATTTTGGGTTAGCGTATCCTGCAAATTAAATTGTCCTGTACTAAATAGTATTATGCAGATTTGAATTATTTCAAATATATTCGTCTACATTTTTTTTTTTTAATTAGCCTATACTGTCTCACAGCTGGGCAAAGGCCTCCCCCTTTTCCAACCATACCTCCCTTTCCTGACCCACTTGAATCCATTTCTTTCCCGCAAGGGAGTCCAAGAATAATATTCAATGGAAATCAAATTAGTACTTTTACTCTCGCTTTTTATGCAGAACGAGAGGTACTTAAGTATTTATTTAATTTAAAAAAAAAATACTATATAAAACTTTTTCACACTACTCCTCCTAAAAGGATGGCCTGATTTGGATAAAATTTTGTGTGGATTTTCCAAGGAGATCTTAAATATTTTGAAAAGACTCTTAGACCCGGTAGAAAGCACGGTTGTCGATACAAGTATATAGGAACCCCAAATTAAGCCTTTTTGTTTCTTTCGCTTTATTTCAGAGGATTTGAAAAAAAAGAAAGAAAAACAAAGGAATATTTGAAAAATACAGGTCGCAAATTCCAAACACTTCGTGTAGATGGCGTTCCTACTGGACCTTTCGTCTGATGATAAATCGGGCAAGACAACGTCTGCAAGCTACCCTAGTAACCAAATAAATATTGATCTTTTCACCATATCCACATACCATAATCACAGAGTGGGCAAGGGTATACGGTTCCATCATCAAGGTCATGTTTATGGTCCTCTATATGCTCAAACACATCGGGTAGCTCCATAAAATCTTTCTTGCAAAATCTGCAATGATCCAGTAAAGAGTAAACGCGCACCTACCATTCTTCGCTTTGCAAGATTTAGGAGATATTAAAAGCTTTTTGCTTTTTACTAATATCAACAAATAAGAAACATTTATATCGATAACCTTACTAGCTCTACCAGTACGTAACATAAAAAAAAATGGGCATACAGTTACGAGTAGTTAATGCAAATGTAAACAATTTTTTTTTCTTTATTGTGAATAACAAACAACTACGTTGATACAGATGATAAACTAAGGTTTTTACGTATGCCAACAAAGTGTCCAATTAAAGTTTTTAACAATTAGAAGGTATTTTAATTAACGCAGTCTCGAAAAGAATGTATCGATATCTAATTACTAAAGATTAAATGAGCCTGATATAGCAAAGATATATTTTCGACGTTAATATTGGAAAATGTCTACGTCAATATATTATAGTATATTAAGTAAATTGTTCTAAATAATAGGCTATACCTGCACTTCAAGTCTTTATTCTCTGAATCACATTTATACTTTCCCAAAAACTCCTTAACATCTTCATCAGCATCTTCAATATTGTCGATGTCAATCTCTGGTTCCTGTTCTACTATCTCTACGTCGCTAGAACTCTCCTTTTTCTCATCTTTAACAATTATTACGTCATCTGATTTGACATCGTTGTCCAGGGGTTTAGTTACGATTTCTCCATCGGGACCTATTTCTACTTTAACAAATTCAATACTTTCTTTATTCATTGTCACTTTTTCCATTGTTTCATCATCAATAAAGTAATGACTCTTCAAATTTATCGATGAAGTCTTTTGGAAAATAAATTGCTGGTTATTTTTGATGACTAAGTATTCATCATTGTTTAATGATTGACTGGCATCTCTCAATTGGCTCGGCTTAAAATTGTCAGTCAAACATTGCTCACATATTATCTTCAGTTGAGTGGTAAATTTTCTCTGTTCACAGCGGTGCAGCATTTGGTCTTCCTTGTCGAATAAATACAACTTTTCAGATGCTTCAACCATCTTTCCGCAAATAAAGCAATCTTGCTTTTCTGTTCCCGATTCAACGTCTATTACAGGTCTGGCACTCCAGCTCTTATGGACTAATCTTGAAGGATCAGTTTTCCTTACATGTCTCCGCTTTTCGTTCTGATTATCGTCATATGGAAGTGGTGTTACAGGAGAATCTTTGAACATATTTAGAATATCTTCACGGGTAAAGAACCCATCATTGCGATTTTGCATATCATCATAATTGCCATAACCATCTCTTATCAAACTACGAGGTGACTTATTTCGCGGTGCATTACATAAATTCGTATAGGTTTTCGTACTTGACTCGAGATACTTAGCGAATTGCGCCTCAAAATTAGACGTGTTGTTACATACAAGTTTGAATGGTAAGCTGTTAATAAAACTGCATCGTGGACTTCCCGCATTTGACCAACGGGACACAGGACTTTCGACTATGTTAACGTTTTTCACTGCTGCGACTTCGATATTATCGATGTCAATCTCATCGCCACTGTCGTCTTTATATTTAACAAAGGGTATTCTCTCAGCTGTCAAATCGACGAGCGGATCATCGTTTACAAATTGTATTTGAGATGCGCGAATTTGTGTACCGTCGTTAAGTATATAAACTTGGTCATCAGTCTCATTAGCTGGTTCTAGTATTGGATCAAAACTTTGGTCTAGTGTGGAATCGTGAAAACTGTGTTCCCTGTTTAAGAGAAATGCGTAAATGTCGTCGTTTAGGGAAACTGGTTGTTCTTCCGTTATAGAGTTTATATCAACGTCATAACCTAGAATAGCCCTGTAAAAAAAGTATGTACTTTGTCTCATTCTATTGTAACAGTTGATCAAGATAATTTTTTCAATGACGCAGTAATGTTATCATTAATCACTAGATAACCGAAAGACGACTTTTCTGCTTAGAACCAAAACAGTGCAGTAATGTTGTCTGAAATATCATTACTGCACTGTTTTTTATTTTCATATAAATTTACCATAGCAGTTTAATGTCTCCCATAAATTATCATATATATATAAAATGTATACATAGAATCAAAAAGATACTGGCTGAAAATGAAAACCGCAAAAAGAAGCTTTACATTGCAAACCTATGATACTTCATAATTACACAGGGAAAGTTTAAAAAATGGAAATAGACAG
>JANCMC010006712.1:4341-60358 GCA_024363005.1 Charaxes varanes
TGCTTATTTACTTACTATTTGCTACCATTTTTCAGAAAGAAAGTTCAACTTTCACCTTGTTAATTTTGCGTTTTTATTATAATTATTATAAATCTAAATAAAATCATCGCGTCTTGAATGACGTAACATCTTGCTAAACAAAACAGCTGTACTTGAGTGTGATTGGAGCATATGTTAGCAACATTTTTTTTGGCAAGATGTGACGTCATGCCCTCAATTTACCGTTCAGTGTCACATGATTTATGAGTTTAAGTTAATTGACTTCAATTCTATCTTCAAAATATTACAAAATCTAACATACTTTAGTAATACCGCTTGATTTATGTAATATTGGAACATCTGTCAACGATCCAGAACGAAAATTTATAAGAATTTCGTTTTGTGGACACTACCCTATTAAAGTTTGATTTTGTGAATATTAAATATTTAAAGTAATATTTCGCCACTTGTATTTCTAATACATTGACGTATATGTTAGTTCATCTCTACAAACATTGTAACTTATATGTATACCAATATATTTCTCACTACTTCACACTGCTAGCAATTACATTCTTTGCTATAACTTTTTAATCCTTCAATCAATTCGTAGGTTTAAAAATCAAGCTTAATTCCAACCTTAGTTTAGCGCGATCATCAATAAACATATTATAAAATGTATTAATGACACCATGTTGGCTATAATTGATTAATATCATAGATAAAGTTTTAAGTAGCAAAAATAATTTTAGGACATTCTTTTCTTAAGGGAGTTATTTTCTTAAACAAACTCATACACGCGATGTGCACATTACACAAGGTCTATTACGAATTTAAATGAGAAAAAGTCCAAGGGATGTGTACGCTGAATGTTACTTAATATCCAATTTTAATAAATTCTTTGGAATCATTTATGCTAGTATTACCAAATAATTACAATATAGGTGTTTATGAATAAGTATTAACATTGAATATTAAAGAAATTATGTTGATGATTTATGAGCAAATGCAAATGTAAATTTTTTTACAAATTTTATATGGTATACTTCGGAAGCAATGCTTGTCCAATGAAATTAAGAATCAGTAAAATCTGTTCAAAGCAATTAGAAATTATTTTTCTAATGAATGAATACTATCAAAATGGAAAATACCAAGTCTCTAAATCTTAGAAGGTGACCACTTTCCGGACGGAAAGATGGACGGACAGAGGAAAACTATAAGGGTTCCCTTGTTAGGACTACGGAACCCTAAAAATGGGAACTCAGTACTTATATTAACAAGGACGATATTCATTTTAGACGTACCAGTGGGCTGTAGAGTAGGTTGCAGCGTCGCGGCACCAAACTGTCCTGACAGCGAGTCCAACTCGAAGGTTAAATAGTATAACCGCTTTACTTGCTCAATACAAGTATTAGCACGAGTCGTGAGCACATTTATTCTATATGATATTAACTTGTTAATAACTATTAAATTATTAATTTATAAAATCTGTTGAAAAAATAAATTACGGCCAAACAACTAAAAACACCCAGGAACACAAAGCAATAATGTTCTAGACACCTACTGATGTGTTGAACAATATTTTAAATTAAGGTATTTTTTTATTGTTCATTTTATCGCCAAAAATAATATTTCTGAAAATAAATATGAATCGTGCATTTTCCAAACAATTTACATATTGTTCATAGACAGACTTTAGACGTGTAGTGTACATTTTTTGTGTAAATCAAGTTTTTCTTTAATGTTTTATGAATGCGTCAATTCCAACAACAATGAAATTAGGTATATAAGATCCAAATTTTGGTCACGAACACGGATGCGGCGAGTTTTTTCACTGGTGGGCTTTTCCCCCCGGACACGTGGCGGTTAATTGCTCAGCTGGGCACAACTAATGAATATTTCTAGACACATTATCTCTATATATAAAGATGAATCCAGGTTTCCCTTGGACACGTCGTAATTTGAGAACGGCTAGACCAAAATAAAGGTTTTCTTAATAAAAAATAAATTCACAGCAAAGTTATTTTATATCAGACGAAGACCCATATAAAAAGCAAAAAATTGATATAAACACAAAAAATACTACAAAATTAAGTATTACATAAATTAAAATGCTAATATTTAAAAAAATAATCAAGGGAAATTAATTAATTAAAGAATATTATTATTCCTTGAACTCCGAGTAAGGTTTTTATTACCAGAGAAGGAAAGAAGTCAAAGATCCCACAATAAGAATCTATCAAACTATCAAACGATAATTTAAAATAACATAAGTTCATAAATTCAAATTCTCTTACATATTATTATCTCTGACGAAACAATGTTCCCATTTCTTTTTTGTAACATTACTCAAAGACATAGACAAAATAAACGCATCTCGGCCATATTGACACTGTTCAAGAATTTAATATATATACTAGCTGCGCCCCGCCACTCCGTCCGCGTAGGCCCTCCATATCACTTAGGAATATGAAAAATAGATAGTAGCCTATTCTCAGACCAACTGAATATGCATATAAAATTTCGTAAAAATCGCTCAAGCCGTTTCGGAGGAATACGGTAACTAAGATTGTGACACGAGAATTTTTTATTTATAAGATGTGTAATAAAACCGAATGGTCACCTAATACAAAATATCAAAAATCGCGGGACGTACAATGATGAAATTTAGCAAGGCAATGTAGTTTATCGTTAGTAGATATCCGCTAAAGGATTTATCGATAGGGCCAGATTAAGGAGGGATCTAAGGGCTATCGCAACTTAAAAAAAAAAGATAGTTTCTAATATACCTTTTGACAGGCACAGTACCTTACGGACCTCAGTACGCCCTTGTATAGTCGCCAAAGAAAGTGTTTTACCATTTTAGATGATAGCTCCTAATTAAAAAAAATTTTGCTAAGTGTTATTGTTAGAAATTAGTGTAATGCATAACAAGCAAAAATGAGCCTTTTAACCAATAGACGTGCAAAGGAAATTCAACCTTAGCATGGCCAACCAATTTCTTGATCGCCTATTCAGCTGTCGATCTCTAGATCAAAAAAGATATGTCTCATATAGCATTATACAAAGTTGTTATAAGCTTGTTCAGTGAAGGCAATAAATATCTCCTAGCGAATATAACAGTAGGGATTGCAATACCACAGCAAACTTACAAAGGTCCTTAATTTTTGGTGTCGCCGATACAATGCGATGGCTATCAGAATTTAGCGCCGTAACAAGGGAAGTACATTGTCGTATGCAAGATCGATTAACGGTTTCTAATTACGTAACTCCAGCCATCTCTAATTGTGGGGGGACAGTATATTCTGGGCGACAGTGTGTTATTTCCCCTGGGAGCGTCAAAGAAGTGAACTGTGTACAATTTTTATGGCGTACAAATATATAAAAACATTTGTCAGAAATAAAAATAACAAGGACTGTATATATCAGTGAACTGTGTACAATTTTCATGGCGTACAAATATATAAAAACATTTGTCAGAAATAAAAATGACAAGGACTGAATGTATCAGTGAACTGTGTACAATTTTTATGGTGTACAAATATATAAAAATTGTCTTCTGAAATATTTTGAAAGTAACATTTAAATTTTTTTCCTTAATCTTCCCCTAATGCTCGGATGCTTCCGAGGGCCGCTAATTAAAAGTTTGAAGTGGGCAAGTTGAAATAAATTTTCTGTCAAGTGCAAAAAGCTCAGTGGGCTTAAAACAGATAGTGATAAATTTAAAACTTTCATAACTCTTTTTTCTTTCGTGTTAATGACTAAGTTTTACTTATATGTGATACGAATTCTACAGATGATTATGTAATATATGTTGTCCTATTTGTTATTTACCGAAATATTTGGTAAGTTAAGGCAGATCTTTCTTAAAAACGTGTGTCGTCTATATAAATATAATAATTAATCCCAATTTCCCTTGGCCACGGCATCACTCGTGAACAATTGGACCAATTTCGATAATTCTTTTTTTTATTGTAGATTTTACGAATGCTAATATTTTGAAGTTGGTACAAACGAAATCGTCTGTGTCAAATTTGGTAAAAATTTTAGCAAGATTATATATAGCCTATAGCCTTCCTTGATGGATGGGCTATCTAACACTGAAATAATTTTTCAAATTTGAACTGTAGTTCCTGAGATAGTGCCTTCAAGCAAACAAACTCTTCAGCTTTATATATTATTAGTATAAGATGCGTTATACATATGTAAATTAATAAAATAAAGCCTCACGTACACCAATGCCAAACAATTTACACACACATGCATATACAATATACATTCTATTATATGTTGATATCAAAAAACAGGTATATGAGCACATTGAATTAAAAAATTTAATAACTTTTTGACAATCCCTACGTACAAAGGGACATGTCAAAGACGTAAAAAAAATTTAGTTTCACTTCACATGTCTGGGAGCCACCCCCAAAATGTTACATTATTATTATTTTAAGATTCTGAAAATAAAATTTATACTCAATACGTAACTGTACCAAATTTCATCCGGTCGATTTTTATTTTCAGCCAGTATGTTTTTCATCCAATTTATACATGGATGCAATAATAACGAGTAAAGTATACAATAAATAACAGAACATTGAATGTAGCAACAAAAAAAAACCCGCTAGTTTTACCCCCAAAATCAGTAACTACATAGGTATATATTTTGTTTCTTGCTCACATTTCGTGTTTTTAATTAATTTAAATTGTTTAGGTACAATCTTGAGTGCAATTTACCCCAAACACTTAACGCGTTGTTGAGAAGATTGTTCAAAAACTAGTGATACAAGTATTTCTTGCATTCTTTGCTCATTGCTTATTTGTGTCTTCGATGATATTTTTAGTATAAAACACTTCCAAAAAAACATAGAACATCTCATCTTGTGTAGCTTTTAATGCAGGGCAATCGTTAAAGTATTGTCAATTAAATCTTAAAGTAAGACAATATCTGCCGGGTCCGCTAGTATAATAATAAATTATGAAAATAATAAAAAAACTTGCTCCTCAAAGCGCCTAACATACGAAAGCCTGGTCCTTAATATTATTTGTGATTTTTTTTTATTTCAAATGCTGTGCCACTTTTAAGCTTTTGCCCTGATAAGAAAACTCTAGATTCGGAGGTATTAAGTAAGGATATAACTTCTTCCTGCCTAGCCTTCTTCCTTATACCGTCCGTGACAGTAGTATCCGCATCCTTTTTCTCCCCCCATCTACCTTTATATCCTTTTACTCCATCCCTTTGTACTAGAAAATAAGTGACGATAAATGTCTTGCGCGTATGTGATCCGAGGTTCTATCACGAACAATTTTCGATAGCTCGACTTATTTTTAGGTTCGAAACGAAACGTCAAATGAAGGTTCTTGCTTCCATTTTACACACAGATCATAGAACTATTTCTATGGTCTTAGATTTTACACGACCTTCATGGTTGGCCGTAATGTAGAGGACTCGATGGGTGCGAAATCTGATTTCAATCGTGCTAGCAATATTTAGGAACTAAGTTGTGTAAAACGGTAACGGTAAGGTTTAATTTGACGTTCTGTTTCAAAGGAAAAAGTAAGTAAAACTATCGAGAATGTTAGTGCTATGCTGTCAGAAGTGTCGAAACATATCTGATTGAAACTTTGGTTACATTGCGATCAAAAGAAGATTATTAACCGCTTTTGTTCGATTCGTTGCTTTTGGTTCTATATAATAGTTCATTAACCACAAATTCTCTCTCTTTTACAGGTAAGCAACTGTCAATAAAGAAAATGCATCAGTGACCGACTTTAGAAGTATGTATTATAAGTCTTGGGAAATATTAATTTACACACCGACAAAAGTTGCGGAAAACAGAAGGTAAAGAGAATATATATAGTCAGTTTTACTTAGAAACAAACAACAACTAGGTAAGCAACATTAAATTATCACGTTTTGGCTGAATTTTGAACTGTTTCTCTGACGTCACGATTTGTAAGAAAAATGCATTTGGTTTAGTGTAATATTTTTTTTCATTAAACTTTGGGTATGGCGTAATTATATCCAAAATATTGGTTTCATTGTTATTTCGTATTTGATTATTATATGTTTAAAAATAAAACTAAGTAAGAAAGAAAACACATTTGCATTATAAATTGTGCCAGACATTTTGTCATAGCATATTACTGACTATTTGACTGGACTGTTGGCGCAGTGCGCAGTTACCCGTTTATGGCGGCGGTATTTTCGAATCAATACGACTTAGGGATCTTCAACAAAAGAGCATACTCAGTTATCAAAGGCCGGCAACGAATCTGTGACCCGGCTGTTACAGTTGGCCATGGGCGTCGTTAGTCACTCTAGTGACCTCCACAACTGCTCGTTTGCCCCTTGTTATATATTTAAAAAAAAAAACATTATTCTTTAAAGAAAGGGAGAAGAAACTAGTTCACGTCATCTTCTGTTTTATCTTCATACTAGCTGTAGCTCCGTCTGTATGGTCTAATAGTAGCAGTAACCTGCTACCACTCCTCGTCGTCCACTATATTTAAAGCCCCAATAGTTCGCTAGAGGATTGAAACCTGTTAGGAACGAGTCTGGGATTCAAGTCCGATCCCGCTTAACTATTGACGCACCTATTCCTGACACAAACTTAGTAGAAGAGCAAACGAAGTATTAGGCAAATATATCTAAAATTAAACTGGCTCTTAGACCTCCTGACTCCGGTCCTATCGAAAAATCCGTTCGTAGCGGATGTCTACTAACTATGTATAAACTGCCTCCTTCCCAAATTTCAACGTTGTACGTTCCGTTGACGATATTTGTAGAACTCTCAAAGTATTCTAATTAGTCCATTATCAAGGAAATATCCCAACGGAATGTATCAGAAAATTTTCACATACCTATTCGGAATAAGTTTAGAATCGTTGTCAGCCACAGGTTGCATCTTATCTGCCACCTGACAATTTCTCAAAACGCGCTCCGCTATTCTTTTCTCTATAAATAAATGATTACATTTTTAAATTTGTTTTTAAATAGCAAAATAGCATTAGTATTTATTTTTATTGTGGAACTAATTCCAAATATCGGAAGGAAAAATTTTTTACTTATTCGTATTTATTCAAATTGAAAAGATGTTTTATACACAAAATACTTTTACAAGTCTTCATACATACTGATATATGTGCCTTTCGATTCCGAAACACAAAAGAGGATGGATATTTGAAAAACAGTGTCAGAATGGATTTATCCATCTTTTACCCGGTCGCAGTAAGAACTGCTCAATCTAGGTATCAACTCAAATGCCGATCACTGATTAAGCTACGAACTGCCTATCAAATAAATAATTTTTAAATAATAATATTGATTGACATTCATAACTGCTAATAAAAAGCTGATTTCAATAAATGAATTTTACCTTTGGTTTTTATTCTTTATAGATAAGAATAAAAATGGCGATAAAAATCAACCCATAAACAATATTTAAATACTCTTTTTGTCTAATAGTGAAGTGCCGTTAGAGTTTTACCCAGGAATTCAGAGACAGTCAATGAAATTCTTTATATTATAATTATAAGCTTTTGAAACGTTAACTTTTTATAAAATAATTATAAATTACGATAGAGTAATTTTCTTTTAATTTTTTTTGAAGTTAAAAACACATCTCGACAATTTATATTATGCCGGTGCCAGATATAGCTTCATTTGAATGATCATGTAGTATGGCCGGAGAATTTGTGTAACTGTACAAAGTTTTGTAGTACTTTGTGGACTTAAAGGACAAAAATATACAAACACTTTGAGCTATGTCTGGCTCCGGTATTATAAAGATTCATTGACTGGTTCTGGATTGGCTGGTTTTATATATATTATATTTTAAGCTTGATAAAATAAATATATGAAGTGGTAGATTATCATAACATTTTTTTCCTAACCATAGTTAGGAAAATAAAAAATAATTTGCCCCATAGGGCAACGTACAGACGGTTCACCGGAGTGACTACAGGACAGGACCTTTTAGAAGACAGCCTATTCCCGGCGATATACTATAATGTAGGAAAACCTGTTGTAGGATTTTTCTCGTACAACGCACTTGTACGGCCCTGAATGCGCATAATATTATATCTTGCTATTTGACCTTAAAATGGATGCAGGAACATAGTAAAACACAAAGAAGAATAGTTCTGTAACTCCCACGTACGTTGTTGTAACTCTAAATTTCCAACTTCATAGTGAGCGTTATAAACGTAAATGTTTGTAATGAAATAAAATCGTCATTGTATAACACATTTGTGTATACAATTATATATTCAATAATGACAATTACATTATTGTATACAATAATATATTAAAAAGGGACTGTTACATTACAATTTCGCTGTTCGTAACGCTCCACTGTAAAACTGGGAATTTGAGGTTACAGCAACTTACGTGGGAGGTATCCAGTTATTAAATATTATTTATGAAAACTAAAAAGTTAAAGGTTAATTTTTATGGTAAAATAATACGGCGTGCTTCGATTGTGTGTGCTTGTCGCTTTATGTGTGTCATTAAACTAGAGCATAAAAATGTTTTGATTTTTCCAGCTTGCTTTACCTTCATCGAGGTCAGCGCTTTGATAAATTAAGCCAGTTTAGTGCTGGCTTCGTAACTCAGCACTATTTTTTTAATTTATTGCGGTTATTTATTCGAATTTGTTTCGAAACAAACATTACCTATTTATTAGTAAGTACATATTTTTAATAAAAAGAAATGGATTAGTTTTAAAAAAAAGAACTTATATTTACCATTTTTAATATCACTTATAATGTCCACCACATAAATAGATAGCTAGAGACCTATTTCCAAACAACTATTTTAAAGTTGTGGCCCGCCAACAACTAGTTTCTTAACGATGTGGCCCGTCTGCATCTCATTGCTTAAAGATGCGGCCCTTGCCTACCAAAAAATTGCGACCTCTGTTAGAGATGGAAAGTACCCTTTCTCCCATCTTGCATCCTTGAAATCTTCTATAATTTCGTGATGATATTTTGAGACCAGTAACTATTAGTAAGCAATAATATTAAAATTAGCAGTGGGGACATCGTTTTGAGACCATGGTGTCATTCAGGAAAGATACCGGGGAATATGAGGTGAGCAAGATATTTTTGTAGAGTATATAAATAAAATAAAATATTTTTTTTAAATCTAAACAAAAACAAAAACATTTTAACTACATGACTAAATTTAAATTTAAATAGAGATAAGAGTATATAAGGAGAGGCAAAATAATGTGTACAAAAACTCGTTCTTTACAGTGGCGGATTTAAGGGTAGGCTGTGAAGGCTGAAGCCTATAGTGGCAGATTTTAGGGGGGCGGCAAATTTGAATGCCAATCATGTTTTTAGTAATCTTAAAAAAATAATGTTTATTCATGGAGGAAAGAAGTCTGGAATGCATAAGAAAAATTACGATAGTCAAGATACATATTATAATATGAATTATTACTAAACGCTTTGTAAAACATACTCTTACTTTTGTGATTATGAATTTAAAAAATAGGTATTTTTATAGAATTTCAATATTGCTATCTATGAAGTTAAAAATGGTGAAAAGTAGAGATAATGCTATATAAATATAAAATAATATAAAAATGATTTTAAAGTAGAGTATCGAATTGAAAATGTCAATAGGTGCGGCGAAAATGTATTAGCCTATTGGCGGCAAATGTGTAATTCGGCCCCGGGTTTTTTAAAACTAAATAAGACCCTTATGAATTTTAGCTTCTAGCATGAGTTCGCGCTACTTTCTTTAGTATTGAGCCATTTAAAGAAATAAAAGAAAAATGTCAAAGACTTCTAATAAACATAAGAGATTGGATATTTGTAGTAAATGTAACACTGCTTTTTATAAAACATGGATTTTTCCACATACAATATATCTTCTGGCAATGTTTGCGTTGCTTTTTCCTTCCTGTATTGTGCAGAATAAACAAGCCACTATTAAAGAGCACGGACATCTGTCGTTTAATATATCACGCTACACAAAACATTTCTCCTGAGGTGACACTTGGAGGTAAGGACACGGCAATTTAAATTGTAATGGCCATAACCTTTAATGGCGAATAAATGCTGAATATTTGGGTGAAAGAGATTTTCCCGAGCGGAAATACGAATATTTAAGAGATGACACAATTTGTCTCTCCAAGTTCTCGTTCAAAGTTTGTCATAGTCTATTTAAATAGTTGAATAATGTAGGTTTTACTTCAAATTTTAGATGGTCCATTAGCGTAGTTGGCAGTGACCCTTGGATTGGGGTTTGAGGGTTATGGGTTCGATTCCCGGCTCAAATATGCATATACACTATGTTAGTTTGTAGATGTCCGCAAAGAACGGATTTTGCAATAGGGCCGAATAATGAGGTCTAAGGACTCTTGCAAGTAGATATGAATTTTTACACGAACGAATTCGCGGGGAATAGCTAGTTATCTACATAAGTATGTATCACATATTTATAAAATTTACATAAAAAGTATAGAGGTATGTACAGATCCATCTGTTAACCACAGGCATTCATTATAGCACAGGCGTTAAGTTACGTTTTATTTATCTTCTTTATTCACAAACTTGGGAGTTCCTACGTTCTATTTTAACGCTTTTTTAACGCGCGATAAAAAAGAACTCGTGCGAATGAAGGCTTCATTCTATACAACATCATCATATAATTTGACATTAATTTCGCGTGTATTTAGGCAGTTCATCATCGACTTAATATTTAGGACTTCCGACTTAGATTCCATGCGGATATATCGGTTTTAAGCTTGATTGGTTTTATGTCCGAGGAAGTTATTATCGTCTTAATGTTGACTAGTTTAGGCTCACAACTAAGTTCGTATGGTTTAAGAATTCTTCATTCAGTTCAAACCAATTAAACCAAATTCAAATTAATTGATTTTTAAATCCTTACATTTCTCATCACTTGATACTATTTTTTAAATATATTCTAGAGTACAATAAAGTCTATATAGCTCGGATTTTATTTTATCAGCCATATTTAAGAAAGTCTCGCATTGGGCAGAATTTTCTCCTACTTACTTGACATTTATCGTTATATTTTGGATAATACACGCAAAATTTTTATAATTTATAACCTACATGTGATTCTGATGTATAAACTATATTATTGTAAAGTTTTATTAAATTCCACTCAGCAGTTTTTCCGTGAAAAAGCGTCCATCAAACAATTATACATTCATGTGTACAGACTTTCGCGTTTATATTAGTAGGATACTACTCGTTGTAAATAAATTGTGGCTTGAATACAATTTACTATTACGTAAAATAATTCAAACATATATTTTGTTTATATAATAAATATTTAAGGGGATTTCATGGTAAAGGTGTCTATGGACGTCAGTGTTCACATTTAATGAGCTGAAACACCTGCCGGTTTTTGCTTTATCATGTAAAAACTGTCACTTACCAATTAGCATCAGGTAATAGTGTACCAACAACTGTTATCAGAGATCCCATCGATATATCGACACTTCTCCATTCATATGTACTAACAATAAAATCCAATAGATACGCGAAGGAAAAAGAAAATAAACTGTAAAAGCTCTACACGTAACACAATAGCACCGCCATATGAGGCACTTCTTTCACTATCCCCTAATAAAGAGCTTGCATTCGCTTGTTTAAAATTTAACGCCGTAAGATCACTGTATGTCTCGCTCTGTAGAGAAGAGTTAGAGTGAGGCAACAAGCTTTTGGTAACGTTATGTCGAAAAATGCTTTATCTTTAATTTTTCTACGTGTTTACGTTTGTTAAACTGTATAATGTCAAATTGTGTAAAACATTAAAGTAAATTGCAGTTTTGTATATATTCATTATATGTTAAGGTTTATAATTTTTTATTTAAACCATTTCCAGAAAACAATAAAGTTGTGATAAATTTAGCAATAGCTTGTAGTTTTATATTTTTGTGGTTATTTTTCTTATTTAGTAAGTGACGCCTAAGGACCTTGGACTAAAAATGAATGTAAGAAAAAAATAAGGGCTAATGAATAGAAATCAGCAAGTGTTTTATTTTAGCCAATAATGTCGAGGTCTCTAGTATTACTATTTATAAGCAAATAATTCTTCAAAAGTGTATTTTGTATCTCGGTGTGGAGGCAAATATAGATCTTCTTATTCTTTTATATGTGTACGTTTGCGCATTAGAATTATATAGCTCACGATTGCTTTCTTACCAAAGAGCTTTAGCTTTATATGTGTATATCTTTTCACACAGTGACTACTTGCAAGTACATATATGAAAATTAGTGTACGATATATTTAACATACCTATGGCCATACTGAGCCACTTTTGTGAATGATAGTACAAAGGTAGGGCCCGTCACGGTTGAACGGGAAGTGGTGCGAGCGCACCACAATTCACCGCCTGTTACTGGATCAGTTCCGTTAAACTGTTGTCAAATAACGATTTTTATCGCCTTTCCAATGCTTGCTAGCGCACTGCCACAATCATTGTAGTTATCACCATGTGGTAGAATGATATGACATCACACTATGACATTATAAATGAATAAACTCCTCATAATGAGGAAACAGAGATTACAGACACTTGCTAGATGTTTTTTTAGTGTATGACAAGGGGTAAGGGGAGGGTCTGTTCACTGATTACCGAGGCTCATGGAAAACAGCACTACCAGTCGCATTACCGGCATTTGGGAATTTAGTATGTTCTTTTTTCGAAAGTAATTTTGATATCGATTTGGAATTTAATGTACTCGTCAAAATAAGAATCCCAATATTTTTCTCATTTTTTTGACGTTAGCGATCCTCAGCTGGTGAACTAAGATTCCTATAAAATTCTATAGGTATAGATTATAATTCTGCTCGTATAAACTTTGAGACTCTGATCTAATATGATAGAATTATTTTCAATGCGGGAATCACAATAATTATAATATCATGATCAAAGAAACCTGGTTAATAGAAAACTTTTTGTATCGACAAAAAAATTCCTTTCCTTGAACACCTTTTATTTTTTATAAAAATGAGCTCCTTTGCTAGGAAGTCGACGCTGCTAATTTAATAAACGTCTTTTGTTGCTCTAAATTAATTGCTCTCACCGCTTTGAGTGTCAAGCGCAGGACCAAAATAGATTTGAAAACGCGGAATGAAATAAAAGTGGTTTTTCTTGTTAGACTCATTTATTACGGTATAAGATATAATATAATTCTTTGACATACTTCATTAACAAGTAAATACGTATTCTTATAAACGATCGCAATTTCTTAACATCTTATCGATCGAGTTCGCAACACCACCCACCGTCACTGGAGTAATGGATGTCTGGAAGAAGTCAAAAAAGTTGAAATGGAAATGGGCTGGACATGGGCCTAAATTATCTGCGTTGACTAAAATTTAATAAATTTTATATAATATTTTACTTGAATTATTTCTATATCGTACACTGAGTTGATGCCAAAATTTCATACGTAAACTTTAATTAATTTTAACGGAAGCTAAACTGATATTTTTTTTCAAAAATAGTCATTTTTTAAATTAAAAAATTGCTTTCGTCATCTCTTGAATAGTCCATCAAAATCAGAAAATCCGTTTCACAGACAGCCTCGTAAGTTTTACGTCCTTCCCGCTGAGATGTTTATTTATCGCTAAGAAAATTTTGAACTTGAAGCCGTTATAAATAAAGTATTAACACACGCTTAAACAATAGGGTTCCGTATCTGATACGCGATGCGATTATTTGTTATACATAACTTCAAAATTAGTTAGTTCTTAGCATGCCCTATAAACGTGGAAAATTTCACGGAAATCCTAGGGCACCTTACGGACGGTCAAACGGATGGACAGACAGAAGGAAACTTTAAAGATTCCTCATAGGACTACGAAATTTGAATTTGTACTTAATTTTTTAAAAGCGTATATAGGGAAGGACACGGTCGCTTAACTTAAACAGCTTAAGTTTTGTGTGAACCATGCAAGTTTTGATTAAAATAGGCCACCTCTATTTGTCCTATGGGGTTAAACACCATGGAAGTTTCTAATGTGTGCGTATCCTAAAACAGCGTGTAATGAGCTAACTTTTCCACTAGGATACATAGTTGATATGATATAACGGTTCTTTGCGGAAATCCGTAACTAGCAGGGAAACATTTTGTTATGATATGTATAAAGTCCCAAACATATTACTGCTACTGCATTGATTTTTGTTACATAATCTTACTAATTGTTATTAATTACTAGGTTTGTAACAAAATCTCGCCTCCTCTTCCGTAAGTGCGGAACATCCGCAAAAAATTGTACCTCCGCATCCGCATCCGCCTTCGTATTTTTTGCGTAGTTGTTATGGAGGTTTATTTGGTGGTGCTGTACCTGTACAGGCATACCTGTGCAGGAATACCGGTAGAGGTAGGCAGGTAGAACGTGTGTGGGAGCAACATTTGAACCTAAGCAGGCGACTGGCACAAAATCGAACATATATTATCAAAATATTTTCTACGGTGCACCGTAACGTCCCCATACACGTTACCGGCGTGCCTTAGTGCGCAGGCGAACCTGCAAACCTCCATCCGGTACACCGAACATGGATGCCAGGCATAAGGGGAGAAAGCCGCAAAACTTTTGTACGTAAAATATAATTTTCTATTCTTAATTTTGATAACTAGTAAAGTTTACATAAGAAAGTGTTTGATATACCAGCTTATATTTTAAATAAAGACCTAGTTTTTCCTTCTATTTCTTTAAAAAATCGCGATTTATTACTTTTTTGCACTTCCACCTCCGCCTCCATTAACCTCATCCTCCGCGGAGTCAAAGCCACTTCAGCTCCGATTCTAGGCAAGCGCGCTCCACCATAGACCGCATCTACACTTTATCAAATGTGACTGCGGTCAAGCGCCTGCCTATCTCCAATAAAAAAAAATAAAAAAAAAAAATACCCTTCCAGGGTGGTTCAATATGATTGAATAAATGAAAAAAAAAGACAGAAAAGAAAATTCATCGTTGATAATCACAATTTTCGGCTTTCAATCTGCCATTCTAACATAGTGCTAACATTAAACTTAGAGAAAAATTATTTACGTAGTTGTAAATTTAACTTACCTTCTATAATGTGTATTAGACAGGTATATATGTAGGGAACTAACAAAATTGTGTGATACCTTTGAAATCGTGTATTTGGTGCAGCTATAACGAGTGGCAGTTCACAATTCCACTGCGGGTCAAAAGAATTATGCACCCACGACTGATCGTTTGTCAAATTGACCGACGGATATTCATAATAGCAATTTTGTAATCGCTCATGCATTATAATACCTCATGTGCAAACTGAAATCAACTTTATGGACATGGAAATAGAATTAAAATTGCAACGCTTTGCTAGATTTTCTAATTTATAACCTCCACGTGAATAAATGTGACCTTAACAGTCGAATAGCGATTCATTAAACCGAACGCTCGAGTCAAGTGAGGTTTTTTTCAAACTGAAAGCAACTGGTACTTGGATATACTTAATTGTTTTATGCTTGGATAAATCAAAACTGGGTAACCTCAGGGTTAGCGGTGAAAAACCTGCCTTCTTATCAAAAGGTGCATTGTTCAATTGCCGTATTAAGTTACGATATAAATAAATAAATATATAATATATACAGGACTATATGACACACGGGCGTCTGCTCCTACGGTAGACAACTTAATGCCTGTTTTATAGGTAACAGACGCCTGTTATACACAAATATTTTTTTTGAAATATATAAATACATACATACAGATAATACACCACTCGTATCGCTATGGGGTTTAAGAATAGTTTTTGCATAAGGATTAATATCGTGTTTATAAAAAAGCTTTGACAAATGATGTATTATTTTCGAACAAATTTGGTTAGCATAAAAATGGTTTTAGTCAGCCAACCTTAAAAGATAGACATATGCTGTCGCGGACTTTTATTTAGAACTTTTAAAGGGGAACAATTCTGTTATACATGATATTTGCGAAAGTTTAACCGTTTCCGCAGCGCACGCAGCGGAAGCTCTCAAAAAGGACAAGAAAGCCCCCGATTTTGAAACATTCTTCTTTGGTGCTCCGCTCTTATTAGTCTCAATGTAATGATATATAGCCTATAGTCTTTCTCGATAAATGGGCTTTCTAACACTGAAAGAATTTTTCAAATCGGAATAGTACTTATTGAGATTAGCGTGTTCAAGCAAAAAACAACCTCTTCAGCTTTTTTATATTACTACGTAGTTATGGCCGCGACTTTGCCCGCATAAAATTTCTTAAAAAAAAGGTAGAATAGCGTGATAATATATAGCTATAGCCTTCTTCGATAAATGTGCTATCTAACACTGAAAGAAATTTTCAAATCGGACCAGTAGTTCCTGAGATTAGCGCGTTCAAGCAAACAACCACGTGTGTATGAATCACGTAGATCGTTTGCCAGTGTTGGTGTGGTTCTGTTTTATTAATTTAATATATTTATAATGCATTTTTTTATGAAAATATTAGCATGTGCACACCGTCCTCTAAATAAAGTAAATTGTGCCAAATGTATTTCTCCTACGTCCGGACAATTTTCGAAAAATGGTGCCGAAAGTTTTATTTTCACGTATTAATATAAATAATAATATTATATTACATAATGACAGCTGTATGAGGAGGTCGTGGCCTAATCAGTGGTCGGCATTTGAATCGATCGCTAAGTTAAGTTGCTCTGGCTGCGACCGGGTGTCGACAATAATAGTTTTCTTGGAGGGGTCCTTGGTCTTGATACGAAAAACATCCTTAATTTCGTTGGGTTGTACATGAATTCGTATATAGGGTCCCTTTATAAAGGAAATATAGGGCTCTTGCAATTTAAATTTTACGTGGATTAAGTTGGGGAAAACAGATAGTAATAAAGTGTTATTATTAATAGGATAAACTGATTTGCATACTTGATTGATTTACATTCTTGACATACTCGTATATGTATATCTTTTAAGGAATACTATTCGTTGAGCAATTGTGGCTTGTATGATATTGCCCTAACGGTATTGAAATTATGAAATTGCAATAACAAAAATAATATGGGACTGCCTTTGATGTGGGCTCTTCTCATAAAAGGTGTAGGAGAAACCCTAGCAGAGTTTGCTTTAAAGTCAAATATTTTAACACTACTAAATTTTAACAGAATTAAAAAAAGCAACAAATTACGTCTATTAATAAGTATTTATATTGACCGAACTATATTCCGAACAATCTAAGTAACTAAGTATTCGTGTAAAAAGACAATAATATCTCTATTCTATATAATTAATAAGAATGGCCGGAATAACCTTACTAAGCCCCATTTCTGAGCAAGATTAGGTTTCGCCGCCAAGACGATGCCGTTGCTTACACAAAATGTTCCCGATTTAAGTGAGATAAACCATAAATGAATACAATTCCCGTCTATTCTTGTATTTTATAAGAATATTCGTTTGTTTCAATAGCTATTTTTATTGTAGACTTGCAAGAATACATTAAAATTCTGAAA
This sequence comes from Charaxes varanes, assembly GCA_024363005.1. Lineage (NCBI taxonomy): Eukaryota > Metazoa > Arthropoda > Insecta > Lepidoptera > Nymphalidae > Charaxes > Charaxes varanes. The sequence goes on from JANCMC010006712.1 coordinate 21,807, forward strand.
AAATTGTCTGTTTCAATAATGTCTGACGCTCAATCACCTCAGGCTTTTACAATGATACTCTACAAATACTTGCTGGCCCGTTAGCGCAGTAGGCAACCCTGCCTTCTGCTCCGGGGGTCGCGGGTTCGATTCCCACCTCAAGTCTGGGTGTATTATCCTTGTCCAATTCCGAAGATCTGATAGTCTTTTGTGCGAAATCTTAATACAAATATTTTTTTAAATAACCTGTGTTATTTCCTAAACCACTGAAACTATGTAAACCAATGAAAAAAAATGTTTTTTCCAGAATATGGTTTCCTTTGTTTGAGATCCAAGTGTAGAAGTTTGTATGCAGTAAGGAAATTAACTGAGCACGCCGTTGATGTTAGAGCTTTAAAAAGACAAATTTATTTGTCATACATTAAGAAATATTTATATCGATAATGATAGAGAATTAATCCCAAATCGACTTAAACATTTCAAAAATTTATAAGTATATCTAGTAATGTGAAGGCGAGTGCAATAAAAAAAAGAAAGGGTCATACCTTGTTTGGACATTTCGAGGCTTCGACGGAAGAAAGTGCAGTTATATTTTGAAAATTAAGATGCTACAAGATTTTTCATTTCTTTTTAATTCTTTTTTTAAAATCTACTTTTATCTAGGGACTTTTATGTCCATGACGATAATGTCAGTTCCATCATACCCTAAACTTAATCCATAACATATTAATGTAATTTAAAACTATAAAGCAGTCTGGCTAGCTAGTCTGTTGTTAAGTATTCTTAAATTTTCTTAATTAAAAAATAATAATTAAGAACCTTGTCCTGATAATAAAAAAAATAATAAAAAAAGAATTAGCGAATTCGGTCCAGCCTTTTCGACCAAGGGAAACTGGGATTATTTTTTAAATATAATATAGATTGATAGCTTTCCACTCGTAAATTTATATGTATAATAATAAACGAATTTTTATGGTCCCAAATCGGTTTAAAATATATATATAAGTATATTGAAAGCTTCGCACTTGTAAAATGTACCATTAGCAAGTCAATTTGCCGGTAATATTTTCACCTAGAAAGCGATTGTTAATGGGTCTGAAAAAAAAACGTATTGAGCGGCGGCACCTTTAAATATATTTTTTAAGCTCTTAAATCTACCAAATTTTTGCTGTATGCGAATTATTGCTATCTGGCTTCTGTTTGTTGTAATTTTTTAACATTTTTCGAGACTGATAAAATTAAAAGCGGTCGGTTTAAACTTCGACCTTCTGGGCCGTTGCCATTGCTTCTTCTAAAAAGTTTTAGAAAACCAAGACATATTTGTAATATCCTCTTGTTAATAATAATAACTTTCACATATTAAAAAATACCAGAGATCGCCCGTTGGTTGAAATTCGACCAGAAATCTTTAGATTTGGTGTGCGTATGGTTTTATTTAAATAATTTAATGCATTTATAATGCATATATTTGAAAATGTATTAAAAGTCGCACAACCTCATCTATATTAAATATAGTTGTGTTAAATACATACTCCTCCGTTCGCGCACTTTTCTTAAAAAGGTACCAAAAGTTAAATAAAGAAGCTGATTTAAAGAAGAAAGAAGGGAAAAAGATAAATTTCTATAAGGATAATCGTTTTCGTCTTCACATGGCGATGTGGCATTCTCTACCCGTGTTTATACAGACTTTTCATTAATCGGGGCTTTATGACAAGTTGTTTAATGTTGTCTGACATTTAAAATGTTGAGTCTACAGCTGTTTCTCTGTTATCGTATTTATAGAACCTATTTATAAAATCCTGTAAGCTTTGCGAGAGCGTGGCTAATTTAACCCCGATGCCGTGTAATGGAGCAGTTAGGTCAAAACAAACGACCAGTTTCGTCCAAGCCAAGCAATCCTGCTGATCCCTGGATGTATGAAAGATATCGGTTGAAAATGGACTCGGTATTGACCATACACTTTGTAAAATCCTTATTACTGCCAAGATTCTAAGTGGGGGCCTGTTTGGTTCTTTAAAACGTAAGTTTAATGTTTGTATATTTTTTTTTTAGTTATATCATATCATTTAAATAGTATGCGACCCCCGAGACCTCCCCTCTTTCCCTACCCGGCTCCCTTCCCATCTGTTTCCCCCTGTCTGTCCGTCCGTTTGTCCGCCCGCAAGGTGCCTCCCCCCCCCCCCTGGATTTCCAAACTATTAGACGTAAAGACTTAAAATTTTCCGTGTTGATAAGGCATGCTAAGAACTAGTAATGAAAATTATTGTGAGTGAAATTAACAACTTTTGAGGATATTTATCAAATACGTTAATTGAAATTTTAATGAAATTATTTTTTATTATAGTAATAATTTATATTTAAGTACGTATGTATGCTTAATTTTAAGTTAGTCTAGTCTTAGTATAAGTTTTATAAAATATGTACAAGAGATTATTTAATTCTATAGTAAATACAATAATTTTAATAAATGATCACAATTACGTTTAATACGTACATACGTATTAAACGTAACGTAATACGTTGATTGTAAATTTTGACATATGGTCGTCGACGCGTTGGTACAAAAAAATATCAATATTACGTACAACGTACGGCACAGCCAAATTAGAGACGTTTTGATAAAAACGACAAACAATTTATAATGGAAATAATGAAGCTATGTCTTGCTCCGACATAAAAACACAATAGTTTCATTAAGTTCTTAATAATTGTATAAAGAACTTAATCTAAACCTTTTACTTATAATAATTATGGAAATAATTGTATTTAAAATAAAAAATTACCATTTACATCGACAATGTTGGAATAATTTCCGATGAAAGGTGGTGCCACTGTGTAGAAACTGGTCGTTGATGGTACTCTTGTAGACGTCATTGTTGACACCGTTGTGCTAGGTCTGACTGTGGTGGTTGTAATCGGTCTAGGTTTTTTGGTCGTCAGAATTAAAATTGCAGATGGTTTCTTAGTGGAAGAAGGTTTTTGTACCGGACGCTGTGTCGTTACTGGCACCAGATAGGTTGGCTTAGTGGAATGAGCATTCGCTCATCTGATGTGAATCGGTCTTTTCTCCATGTTTAGTGCAAAGGAAAATCGCTCATATTTAGCGTTTACACCAAAACACCAATGTGCAAAACACTAGAATAAGAATTAGAATATTTGCACACGCAGACAAAACAACAAAACAATGCTCTATATCTGTTTTAATTAAAATAATTTGGTAGAGTAAGGGTAGAATGAGCATTCGCTCGTCTCATGTAAATGGACCGTTGGATTGTATATTTTATTATGTGATACTACACGAGCTAAAGATAAAACTGATTCAAATTGACTACCAAAACCCACACGAACGCGTGAGGACCTGATGCGAGCCACAGAGGATGCTGTTCGCGTGGCAGAGTTCTGGAACGGAACTGTCTGATGCGCCATCGACACGACAAGAAAAAGAAATGATGGATCATCCGGATGATCCATTCAAAGTCCTGCGCATCACACTAGTCCATTAAAGACATGAAATGTGAAAATAAGTATTGTAGGCATGACTTACGACAAGATTGGAATTCGTCTTCTCCCTTTTCACAGTCACGTTGGTAGTTGCAAACCCACAGGGAGGGGATGCATTTGCCCTCGGGGCATCGGAACATGCTGTTGGGGCATATTGTGTCGCCTGTAACAAAATTCATTAGGTTAGCTTCTAATGTAAAACACTGATATGGATGGACTCAAAAATTATGTGTATACTTGTTAAACCTTGACCAGAGCTCTTAGACCTAATTCTAGCTATAACGAAAAATCACTAAGACGTTCACTAAGTATATACTACCTCATTGACAAACTTCATTCAGATCAATTTAAAAAAAAAATGTAATTTTCTTGATTGCGTTTCTATACGGTAAAGGAATACAATAAAGCTCTTCTGTAATATATTAGTAATTAGGAAAACGCTGAAATCATTTAAAAAAATGTAAAATCATCCGCGCAGTGGGCAGTGGCCCTGCCTACTGCTCCGGGGGTCGTGGGTTCCATTCCCACCTCGAGTCCAGGTTTATTACCCATATGTATACGTACTTACATATTTCTAAAAAAAAGATATTTGTGTATAACAGACGGCTGTTACCTATAACACAGGCATTAAGTTTTCTGCCTTAGGAACAAACGTCTGTATGTCATATAGTCCTATACATTTATCTATAGACACAAAAATATTCAACGACTCAAGCAGAACCTCTCGTTTTTGATAGTCGGTAAATAAACAGACTCGTTACGTTGTCTACCTTAGGAACAGACGTCCGTGTGTCATATAGGCCTGTATATATTTATTATAGCTTTATTTTTGACACGTGATACGTCAAATATCAAGTATCGACCCAATAGCATATTAATTACGTCTATATGAATCTAGTTCATAGACATAGATATTAAGAGTGCAATGTTTGTGTCGTATAACGGGTGACACAATTATATATACTGTTAGCGTTCAAACAAAACTCGCATTTATCTTTATAGGTGTATAGTTTCATTTTGTTTGTGCGTGTATTTAAAGGTGCGTATATATGATATTAAAATGCAAAGCATGGAGAACTTATGGCTTTTTTATATATACTGCACTCGAATTAATGATCTTTTTTCTAACAACTTTAGGAAAAGATTAGATTGATATCTTTAATAAACCCGCAATAGTATGTAACTTACTGATTCTTCTTCTGGCTTAACTTTTCCGAATCAGTGGTAGCTTGTAGAATATTTGACGATCCAAAGAGCTTGTAAGAGTCTATTTGAATAGAATAAACATATTTTGATGTCATTTAATTTCATAGTTGTACCCAGATCGCTTAGAAGCAGGGAATGCAGCAAACGGGAATATGAGACATACATAATGACGACAATACACACACACACACACACACACACACACACACACACAAAAAAGTAATTAATAAATATTTGAAAAGTAATAAAACGGACGGTAAAAATATCACTGCAATTAATGTAGAAGTTACGTTGCGCATTATTTGGACATTTAACAAAAAGAGGAGATGTCTTTTGTAATTTGGAAATAAACATAACACGGGTATGTTAGTTATGTCATTTAATGAGATTTCGATTTCAGCGTTCTTGTTGGTGATAAGAGTGGCCAGAGCTCTTTGGGGAGTATTTGCGTCTTTAGGCTGCAGTGGCTGCTTATCATCAGAAGGTCGTCGGTTTTTTATCACTTTACTTACATAAAGAGCTGTAGTTAAAAGCTTACTAGTTGCGCTAACCACTCCGCCCTGTAACCTACTGTTGCGTTGCAATTTACTGTCAGACAACTAACTGAGTCACAGTGAAAGGTACTGATTTTGTAACAGACAGACAAATATATGTTTATTTATAATGCGAACCTTAAATTGGCGCCAAAACATTCCTGCTTGATAGAGATTTATTTGTACGGGAGTCATAACTAGTGACTTAGCCTCATTATAAGATATTTTGTAATATCCTCTGATAAATAGAAACCAGCATACTAACCAAATTCTACAATGGCTGTAGCTCTTTTCCATCTATTAATAACAGGCCACCGGGCTTACCTAGGACTCATTTTTTACTGAACTTAATATCTAAAAAATTATTGGAACACATTCCGTATGGCAACCATTCTTCTTCAAACGCAGGCTTGTTTCGAAGTTGGTCAAGGTCGAACCAGATACCTAGTCCAGATTTAGAATCGTCCATATCTCAAAAGTAGATGAATGGAGTGAAATCCTCATGGAACTCGTTTCAACCCTCAACCCCACTGAAATATTGTCCTACGGACTACTGAGCTTTGAAAGCTTAGTTGGAGAAGCAACAGGACGATTTGGCACACCTAAAATTTATTTCTAGTTGTCTTTAAAGAAGTTTAAGTCAAGTTGGTGTTTTATTGATCCCCATCAATAACACTCGAAGAAGACACCAACGTGTCCGTTACACATATCACACGCTTCATAAAAAACTGACCGAATTAGTCCTAAAGTGAGTTAATAATACAAACAGCTTGGTTTCAACGTCCTCTATCAGCCACTTTATGAATTATTTCCATATCTCTATCCAGATATAGCTATTGTCTTTTAACTAAAATATTTTTGTAATTAAAAAGACAAACAAGTAATAAAATATAATTTCAATACCATTAATAACTTCATTAACTATTATTTAAATACATATTGCTACTATCGTTCCGTTTTTATAATATCGTGCCGGAATAAGTCGTAAATGACAAAACGTTTTTCAGCGATTTCCCAAAAATCAGCTTTTTTGAGTTAGGTCAGTTTATTATTAAACGAGCGATATGTATGACCTATGGATAAAAATATTATCAGAGATTTCTAAACATATAAAACATTTTATTACTAATGACGTTTGAATTATATATGTATAACTACACAACTACATAGAACATGGCTAAATGGCTAGAAAATTGAGAAGGATTTTTTTTAAATAATTTAACGATTGACTTTCTGGGTACCACGTAGATTTGGATACCTTAGCGGTGAAGTTGTGGATGAGATTGGCCCAGGAAAGAGGACCCAGAAATAGGAGGCCTTTGCCCAGCTGTGGGGCACAATAAGCTTATTAAAAAAAGAAATAACGAATACACGGAATCTTACCATTAATATAATCCTGACCTGCTCTTGTGGTCACAATTACATTGTTACCGATCCCAAGTCCTTCACGTAGGGCAAGGCAGGTCAGGATTATATATTTTAGTACACCTCCGCTATAAATTTTGGTGGAAACACAAACACTGACTGGAAAAAGTGTAAAATACTTTGCAAGTCAGAATATTCATTATTCAGAATATCCAACGGCGGTGGGGTTTGAACCGGGCACCTTGCGAATTTCAGTTCATACCTTATACCGTTGAGCTATTGAGGCTCTAAAATATGAAAAAATGTATTACGCCGAATGTAAGTCTTGTATAGTCCCATAATTACTGGAGTACTATAATTAGCATTTTAAATATTACAGTATGTGTTACGTTGAATGTAAGTTTTTTATGGTCCCACAAATTGTGTATTACTGTAATTCACATTTACAATATAACAGAACATTCTACGCCGAATGTAAGTCATTTATGGGCCCATATATACTGGATTACTATAATTAGCATTTTAAATATTACAGAAAGTGTTACGTTGAATGTAAGTTTTTTATGGTCCCACAAATTGTGTATTACTATAATTCACATTTACAATATAACAGAACATTCTATGTCGAATGTAAGTCATTTATGGGCCCATGTATACTGGATTACTATAATTAGCATGTAAAATATTACAGAATGTATTACGTTGAATGTATAAGTCATTTATGGGCCAATATATACTGGATTACTATAATTAACATTTAAAATATTACAGAATGTACTATGCCGAATGTAAGTCTTTTATGGACCCTGTTCAGTTCTATCGCAAGAAAAAGGGTCCTGCGGTTTCTCTTGCTACGGGCTGGTGTGTGCTGAGAGTAGACCCAGACGATCATGTGGTTTGGGTGAAGACGATGTGTGGAGAACTACCCATATATTATGAGAGATGTCTTTTAGCGCCGGGTAAGTTAATTTAAATCTCAAATGTATATTTTGATTGGCAAATGTTGTTTTTTATTCTATATCCGGTTTAATTGATTTTAAATTAATAAGAATATAATCACCTATTTGATTAATATGCTTTTAAAGATATAGTTTGTTGTATTAGTTTTCTTCATACGATTAGGATAAAAATAGGTATAATTTCATAACGTTGAAATCATTACATTCTGCCTCTCTAATCCCATGTATCCTTAGCAAAAACTTTTTTTTTTGGTAAAAATTCGGAATTGGGGATCCGCCTTTAACTGGGATATTTTTTATTTTTACACTCTATACCGGCGGACCCGCGGGCCGCAATTCGCCCGCGACTATTTTTGTGGCCCGTAACTATTTTGTAAATTGCAATATTAATTCTTATAACTAAATAATAATTACGTAACATAACGGGCGCAAAGATTTGTCGTGAAGTGCTAAAATTAAAAAAACGGCATATTATATACTAAACTTTGGCATTTTTATGCCTAATTCCTAATAATTAATTTACAACTGCGGCCCGCCTTCATAACATTTTTCAAAGATGTGGCCTTTGCCTACCAAAAGGTTGCATACCTTTGCTCTATATGAATAAAAAAAAAATATCATAAGAAGCAATATTATGATGAAGCATGAACTTTTAAGCTGCTAAAAAAAAACAGCAGACCCGAACGAAACTCAACTTTGTTACGGATAGGTTAGAAGTGGACGGGCGTTCGCGCAGCGATCGCTCTGGCCGCTTCGCGGTAACAAAAAAATATTTTTACACAGAGAAGCGTTATAGTAACAAAAAATCCCAATTTTACACGGAGCCCCACTTCTGAATGTTTACCTTATACTTAATATCTAACCCTCAGGAGCGAAAGCAAAGAATCTATCAGTATTCAAATCCGCACCGAAACCAGTCCGTGATCGGGTTACTGTCTTCCGCACTATCAGAGACCTCGAGTTGGCGTACAGGAAAGTGAAAGAATCAAAACATGTGGTCATTATCGGTGCAGGCTTTTTGGGAAGTCAGTTAGCCTGGTATTTGAGCAGGATGGGTAAGATATATCCTATATTATAGTATATCTGCTATGACAGTATTTCCTAAACGTTTTTTTTCCAAGGTTATATTTACACTTTTCTGCGTGACACACAAAAAAAATTATGCAAAATGATTACCTTTGTTTTGTAAACGTTGTTCTTTTATTTATTGACATTATGAAATATAAAATGAAAAACTCACTCCTCCAAAAATATGTAGATATGAAGCAACTCATGGAATTTATTAAAAATCATGAAATATTTTATAGTACAATACTCTGATGTCTGTTCATTCATCTCCTTTCACAACTTTTTAATAAGATTTTTTCTAAGAAAACGAACGTATCTTTAAAATTTTGGGTCTTTTACGAACCGCAGTTTGCTAACTGTGACTTTCAGTATTTACCGAATGATTTCTGATAAACTTTGTTAGCTGATACATAATTTTTTTAATGATTTAATTAAAAATTTCCGTTGGTTTTGACAATTTTGGGATCCAAAATTGTTTTTTTTTTTTAAATATCCAAATTGACTGATTATTATTTCTAATGAAATAAATTAGTTAAAGTCGGTTCCAATAGATGATTTGTTTACGATTAAAATTTTATTTGAGTTCTTGCTTAAGTGACCCCCACTCTTAACCTTTTAGTCCATGCCTTTTGACGTTGAACTATTGAGAGTCTTATAATTAGTAATTTGGTGCAGATAAGGAGATACCGGAACACCACCGCGACGAGGATAAGGAGCCCACTCAGTTTGTGCACATCTACAAGGACAAAGGTATCCTGGCCGGGGTGATTCCCGAGTATCTTGGTGAATGGGCGGCTGAGAAGCTCAAATGCGAGGGAGTTACAGTGATGCCGAAGAGTAAGTAATTCTAATAATAATAAGGGTTAGAATCAAATTTTCGACAGGAGTTTATTGGCAGGTGTTGGGCTGGATGGAGTAAACACTCGCGCTCTTTATAGTGATCACTATAATTACATTTTTAATAACGTAATTTTAACGGTTCCGTAATCGTGCAACGAACCCTTATAATTTTCCGTCCTCCCGCAAATTGCTCCTCCACCCCCTAGGATTTCCAAACTATTCGATGTAGAGAATCGAAATTTTCCATGTTGACAAACATTATTTTGACCCAAATTGGACAACAACTCTTGTAGTTATTTAACAAATTCCTTTATCGCGTATCAGATAGGGAACTCTTCTATATGAGCGTGTCTTGGCACGCTCTCGGTCACTATTACCATGTTTAAATAATTTTATAAAGTTAGCACTGATTTTGACAATTTTTTTAAACTGTAGCACAAGTGTATGATGCTTTTCAAAGTGAAGATGGTCGGCTCGAGTTGACGTTGTCTAACGGAACATCGTTGGTGACAGATTTCGTGAGTATCACGATGGCTCCCACGTAAATTGTCGTAACTCCAAATTCCAGCTTCACAGTAGAACATTACAAACATGTAAATCGAAATAAAATCGTCATTATTTTTGTATATAATATGTATATATGTGGGAGGATGTCTAATGATTGTGTAAGCCGCTATGTAGGAACTGACGGTACTTTAATTTGACAACTACCGTCATTTCCTACATGGCGCCTTACACAATCATTGCACATGCTCCTACATATTCAATAATGACGATTACATTATTGTAAACAAAGTATATAAAGTAGTGACGATTATATTACAATGTAGCTGGGAATTTGGCGTTACGACAATATACCTGGGCGCCATCGATTAATTATCCCTTTCTTAATCGTGAAAATGATCAGATCATCAATCCATAGAAGCATTCAGGGAACCATTGTAACTATAGACTACATTACTGATTTATTTTGCTGTTTGTAATTTAGATATTTTTGAATTCTTCATTTTCGTGCATGTTTATGTAGTTAGTTTATTTATAAAAACAATCTTGTATGCTACTTACGTGTATGCCCTTTCATTCTTGGGACCCATTTTATTATTGAGTTAGAAATCAAGGTATACCTACTTCTAAGACTAATGAAAATGAAGGCTGTAAGTTGTACTCTTGGAATGAATTAATCACTCTATGGGTATGATACGAGGATATATAATTTGTTTCATGTAAAGTTAGAATAAAAAGGAGTAATACGTTAAATAGGTTTTTGATTTCAGGCACTTGTAGCTATTGGTGCACAGCCTCGAGAAGAATTAGCCGAGCCTTCATTTCTTGAGCTAGATCACGTTAACGGTGGTTTTCTTGTTAACACTGAATTGGCGGCAAAGACTCATTTGTATGTGGTGAGTTAAGACATTAACGTCTCATATGTGTGTCATTCAAAATACAGTGTATTACAGAAAAGTTCTTAAAATTTTTCCCAACTTTAACGCTTACTTGGAATTATACATTGCTGTATAGATTTTTTCAAAGATCGATTGTATAGTTCAACTTTGTGCCGTTTCATCGCTTCTTCAAGTCTGCCAAATAGACATCTGGTAGAAGCTTCCATTTCTATCTTCTGGTACGAGTTCGCCATTTCAGAAACTTTTTTTCCATTCAGTAATTGGAACTCAGGGAACAATATGACTGACGTTTTCTAACGAAACACCACTGGTGAGAGATTTCGTGAGTATCACGATGGCTCCCACGTAAATTGTCGTAACTCCAAATTTGCAGTATTACTGAAAATTCTTGTCGTTTAGGTTAATTGGCTAAATAGATAGGAGTGTCAATCCTTAAGTAGCTAACCCGATCTGTTCTATTATTATATACATACAGATTTGTACAGTCGACCATGAAAGTGCTTTACCATTATGGATGACAGTTCATACTTAAAGAAGCTTTTGCGAAGGGTTATTGTTAGAAATGACCGTAATGTATAACATGCAAAAATGAGCCATTTAATTAATTGACGTGCAAACGACATTCGACCTTAGCGTGGCAAACCAATTTTTTTTTTTTTATGTTACAAGGGGGCAGACGAGCAGGCAGCAGATGCGCTGCCGGCCTTTAATGACGAGTTTAGGCCACCGGGAAGTCTCACAAACCGAACGAAACGCGACAACAGTGACCAGTGCACACGTACTGCCAACCGAATGATAGTTGAAGTGTTGTCACTCGAAAAAACCCGTGGCGATAACATCAACCACAAAACTAGGTCGCACACTAGATCCGACATCGCACTAAATCGCGTGATACCAAAATAGGCACAAAATTAACACTAACCAATTTCACGTAACACATTCGCGACACAATACATGCGATAACAGTTATTGTTGTCTACACAAATAAATCAAATTGGAGTGTCTGTTTGTAAGGCTGAATTAAAAAAAAATGTAAATTCTACTAGCCGTTTACCGCCACTTCGTCTGCGTAACATTGTGGGAGCCGTTCTTAGCGGATGTCTAATAACTAAACTCCTTGCCAAATTTCATCTTTGTACATCCGGCAGTTTTATTATACATTTATATATATTGCACGCCTCATAACGCAAAGCATTATTGATGTGCTCTACTCTCATTTAATCAAAATCCGTGATTTCTTGATCTAAAAATCACTGTATTCCTTTGGTGTGGCACTTTGTGAATGGAAATAAACACAGATTAAGACAGAAGTTTTGAACACTTTGATACTTCGGATATTTATTTTATTTAGTGTAAGAAAAAACTGATTTGAAAAGTATTTCCTTAGACGTCCGGAAGCCTGTGTGTGTGGACTTGGCACGATCATGTCCGAAACAGTTAACTTATCACGTTAATATTTATTAATTAGCTTCAGAGTTACAGCTCGTTGTTTCCTATTGAATATGGGTATGTAATTCGTTTATATATAATTAGTTTTTACCCGCGACTTCGTCCGCGTTAAATTAGGTTAAAACATTGAGCGTGTTGATATATAGCCTATAGCCTTTCTAGATAAATGGGCTATGTAACACTGGAATAATTTTTCTAATCCGACCAGTAGTTTCTGAGATAAGCGCGTTCTAGCAAACAAACAAACTCTTCAGCTTTATATTTCTCTTACTAATGTCATAGTGAGTTATGGAAGCTTTACTTGAGCAACAGAGATTTAGAATGATCTTGTGCTTTAGCGGTACTTGTATTGTATTAGTTGGCGTCATTTTTTAAATTCATTCTCTACTAGCTGTACCCCGCGACTTCGTTCGCATGATTTTTAAGAGTTTTCAGGCACTGAGTATGTACTCATGTGTATAAAGCCAGTGCCACAGTGGCCAACAGGTACCTTAATTAGTCAATAAGTTATTTTATATATGAATACACAGTATACTTACGTAATAAGTAAGTAATAATGTATACTAACACTCATATGGATGAAAAGTCTAAAATAAGGATTTTATTTTTTGTGCGGAACCCTAATTATTTATCTAAAAGTATAGAAACCTATGTTACTCTACTTAATCTACTCTAGTAATTTAATCTTTTCCATACTGTTCAAACACGACGCTATATCAAGATGACATTTAGACGTCAACCCTCTCATAGATCATCCAGGCATAAAACTGGTGCGCTCGATTGCTCAGCATCTCATCTCATCCATGAAATAGCCTCGTTTCTAAAATTACTTTTATCATCTGCTGACCTCTCGAAGGGTACCCTGCTAGGAAGATATATATTCTTTTGCCAATGGTTTCACACATGACTATTAAAAAAATATATTTCATGGTCCGCAAAGTAAATTTCATAGCCTGTGAAATAAACTTTTACAAATTACTGGGGGAGCAAAATAAATATTACTTATTACGTGGTTAGCTACGATTACTGTAATCCCTCTTTAACGCGGCACTCTTTCATCGCATTAATACTATTCTTTAATATATAATATTATGCGAATTCGGGGTCGTGCAGGCGCTTTGTACGAGAATACTTCCACAACGTCTTTCCTATAATGCGGAATAAATCTAGTGTGTTATAGGGGGATTACAGTATTCAGGTGAGATATTGAAGTAGAGCGCTACAAACAACTATGTTGTAATACAATAGTCACTTTTTAATATATTGGTGTATATTAAATAATGTATATATGTATAATGATAATGTAATCGCCATTATTGAATATATCATTGTATACACAAATGTGTTTTTGTTGTTGGTTTTTATTTCAATTTACATGTTTATAATTCTCTACTATGAAGTCGGTGATTTAGGATTACGATTTACGTGAGAAAAGCTAAATTATAGAATTGTTGTCAAAAAAATTTAAATTTGCTTCGCTATAACCGTACCGGGTACCTGTAAAACACAATGCTAGAAATAAGCTATCAAGCAGGCGATCAGTGCGCGATGTAACGGGCCATTAGTGTTATACGCAATTTAAGAACATCAAAAAAAAGTTAAACTTTCATTTCGCTACATTAAGCAAAAAGTTCAAAGAATTTCAACCATCAACGCATTACACGACTTAAAAAAGCCACGCCTACGCTCAAATCGCTTAAGCTAAACGAATGTCTGTTTGAAAACAATAATACCAACTTGACGCGATTAAATTATCCAACACACAAATTTCTGGCGTAGGGAGTGCGTAAGAAAACCTCTTTAAGACGAGTCGCACTGTATAATTAAACACCTCGGCTTTGGGCCTAATTTATAGCTCATGTTCAAAAAGGGGTCGACGATGGGATCCATCTGCAGTTAGGCCTAAACCCCTAAACCCCGCCTAATGTCGCTAGTCCGGAAATACATATACGACTGTATAGCATATTAACTGGTTTATTGTTGGCCGCGAATGGGAGTTCAGGTTATAACACAATTACTTATGGGAGTAAAACTTGTAGCGTGTATGTATATCCTCAGAACAAAATGTATTTATTTTATTAGCCTGTAATGTCCCACTGCTGGACAAAGGCTGGGCAAAGGCCCTTTCTTAGACCACTCTCCTCTATCCAGAACTACGGATAGTTTAATTTTTTCAAACAATTCTGGGCAATCAATTAGATCTTTCATCACTCCAGTTCCCAGTACTGCCCGAATTCCAGGCCCGAGTAGATCATTGACCCGATACCAAACGCTAGTAGATAACAAAGAAAAATATTATTTTCAAAAATATTTCAACCAAAACTTTAAGTGGCGATTAGTTGCCGCCATTAGTCAATTTGGAAAGAGAAGAAATACGGAAGCTTAGCAGTATCCACTGTTGAGTGAAGTCCACTAAAGACAATGCTATCTATAAGTGTTAACAAATTGAATAGTGTTAATAGTAGCTCATATTCCTAGCAAAGTTCATGGCCTACTTTTCATCTATATCCCCCTATAAATTAAAAAAAAATGTGGATCTATAAACAGAGAGTTAATGAAACGATAAGAGAGGAAAGACAAAATAAAATTATTATTATGACAATTAGCACGGGCCTCATGCCTGTGGTGCGTAAATTTAATGACAAAAAAAATTAAAAATATATATATATATATATATCTATATCTATTAAAACTTTCGAGTGTTTTGGTGTAATAAAATAGATCTTTTTTTCGCTAAAGATAGTGCTCAAAGTATCGGCAAATTGAAATTGTGTTTAAACTTGTTCTCTTTGAGTGTAATTATTTAATAAAATGAATCAAACTCATTTTTTTAATTAGCCTATGATTTCCCACTACTGGGCAAAACCCCTTTAATCCACTCTCATCTATCGAGACCTATCCCACTTATTTGTAACAACAATTTCAATTTATCAATTAAAATCTCACAATATTAAAACATATTTTAAACAATACGTTTTAATATAACAGGAGATAGGTTTAATGAATGAAAAAAGTTGTACAATAAATGTTTGCATTAAACAACTTTTCTCGTACGCTCTCGGCAACAGGACGAAAATTAAAACCGTAATCTGTAGCGAGGAGTCCACATGCTATGGAAAATGTCAGCGATGAATCGCCAGCATACATTAGTTTGTTACAATATATACTTAACTAATACATAAATTGTGCTGAAAGCTTTAGTTACAAGATAACTGTTGAATTATATAATCTTATTTACTAATAATTTTAAGGAACTTCGTAGGTAAATATGTATATAAATTTGCATTTCATTTGTTTAAGGTAGTATTTTTTTACCATATATTGAATATTTTTGGGCGCTATTATATTTTTTAAATGGTAGGGTAGATCGTTAATAAAGCGACTTTCTTTTATATGGTCCTCAGCTACTGGCGAACCGGCCACTTGTATGAGTGTCGCGGTGACTTTTGCCATGCGTGCAGCCATCGCAGCTGCTCGTCTGGAATCTGGAATACCAAACACACAGTGGTTTGAAATTGGTAAATATAATATATTATATTTCTAACGCTATTGTTGGACAAGATGTATCTATGGTAATTAAATTTTGCCTAAGTACGTTTGCCATGGTTAATTAAAGACTCTTAAATGCTTTATCGCTAATTATATTTATATAGCCAACCCCTAGATTGTTTCAATATTCAGGATACTTTTAAGAATGGCTAATATCCTTGATATCTATTACAAATGGCCATGGCCAGCGTCCAAAGGTTGGCGGTTAACCTAACCTAACTAATTAACGGCTAAAATATCCACAAATTTTTTAGCTTATAATATCAAAGTGTTGTAATTATTTCTGTTTTGTTTTACAGATGGTTCGTTCACAGTGGATAGGATTTGTATCGCTTGCTCTACGAATTGTGAAGACTTCAAATTTTATTAGAAACTAGCTGTGACCTCTACCTCACCGAGGCGCCATGGCGCCGTCTCCGGCCGACACCAATGTTTAACTTGTGTTTTTGTTATAGGTATCGTATACACTCAACTGCGATAAGGAAAAAAATAATTTCTACGGCCTCAAACAAAATTCTGTATGAAATTGGTCAAGCGCGAGTTGGATTCGCAAATGGGTTTCGTAAAAATAGTTAGAAATTTACAAAATATGTTTATTCTGATGCTTTAGAGCTTAAGAAATTCATGGCCTACGTTTTTTTTATTAATCTTTACTTATCGAAACTAGCTGTGAAAGGGACTTCGCGTAAAACTAGGTAAAAAAACAGATTCAATTTTAGCGGGATGATAGCCTTCTTTGATGAATGGAGTTTCTAACACTGAAATATTTTTTTTAAATCGACCCGTAGTTCCTGATTAGCGAGTTCAAGCAAAAAAACAAAGAAACTCTTCAGCTTATATATTATTACAGATTTAGGCAAGGTAATACTTGATTCTATCATCAATTGCCGCGTTTATTGGAAGCTCTATAATTGCAGGAACGGGATTCTTAAGACTATTTCAGTAACAATTCCTCCATAACGAGGTCTGTTGACTTAAAAGTCATGCGATTTAGAAAGAATTTCCTGCCTCGCAAAACATCATTTTCGAACCAGCTACTGGCTCTTGTTTCCGAATTGATATGATCTACAACCTTCTCGAATAAGAATACTTATTTCGCAGCTGTGTGCTGTGTGCAATTGTTGGCCAGAACCACATCTGCAAGCCCTCAGAAACAATCTGCAAATCTATTAATCTGGTAGTGAAGGCATCGGTAGTCACTTCATAATTGGACCGCCTACCCGTTTGCCTTGTACCCTCTCTTTCAAAAGAACCATCAAAAATACCAGCACTATCTAGTGCTTTCAATTTTTTGTAGAGTTCGTGGCTTAATCAGTAGCCGGCATTTCAGTTGATCGCTAGGTTAAGCAGTTCTTACTGAATACGGATGATAAATAATAAATAAATAAATATATACAGGACTATATGACACACGGACATCTGTTCCTAAGGTAGACAACTTAATGCCTGTGTTGCGTACATTTATTTTGAACGCAACATACCCGAATATATTAACTATTTGGTATTTTTGCTTCTATTGTTTATATAATTAATTATTAATTGTAACCCGCGTCTTTGCCTGCGTGTATTTAATGATTTTGTATGATTTTAAGCTATCATTTCTTTATATTCATAATTAAGACCTTTACAAGCTCTTTTGAATCGCAAATATTAAAAACTACCGCTGATTCTGCAGAAGTTGGGCGTTCAGGAAGAACCAGCTAGTCGTTGTATATCCCGTCTTTATTTAATGTAGAATACTTAAGCTAATGGTCGTATGAATTATCTAAATAAACTACACCATAACTCAAGTGCAAACTAACTTAGATACCTGTAATTAGTTAGTTTAACTTAGGATGTAGTTGTTGAGCTGTTGCAATATTGATTCGTACATTAGAAACACCTGAGATTAACCTGATTATACGCTGGCAAGTATGATAGCGAGTAAAGTAGCTAATCCTTCGCAAGTAGTATAGCGGGCAAAGTATTAAGTTGAAGATGATTTTGTTTTGTGTTAGTATACTCTTGGGGATCGGTGCCGTAACAGAGTTATATTGACGGGGCAATAAAACACCGACCTTTCTTATCTTCCCGGACTGTATTTACAAGCACAATATAACATCTGGATCAGGTCTGTAATAACGTGCCTTGCCGCAATTAGGCACGACCTTAAGTACTAAAAGGAGGCCGACAGTAGTGTACGCCGTAAACCAGTAAACAATCCGTGTTTGCGTGAGCGAGATAGCACTATCTTCGTCTTACTCTACCTAACTCTAAGAGTTAGCTATCTTGCGCACTAAGTACACACTGTCCGCAACATATACTGAATTTGGACTGGAGAGAAATTATAACTGTAACATATATTACATTCAAAGAGTTTCAACGACGTAAGACCCCCAAGGTGGGGGTCGACTCAGGAAGAACAGTACCCATCACAAAAACGCAAGGTAAACATTTTTGTCTGTCTGTTTATTCCCGGTAATTTTCGAAACGGCTGGATCGATTTCGATGGGACTCTTACTGACAGGTGGGAGATGATAAGATTAGTAATATTTTAAAACCATTTCCGTTTTAGAAAAATAATTAGGATTCGGCACAAAAAAATTAAAACCCTGGGGGTTTTAATTAATTTAACAAAATCACAGAAGCGCGTGGACGAAGTCGCAGGGTACACCTAGTCAATAATACAATTCGTTTAAATAAATAATATACAAATCGAAGAAATGATAAAATATCTGTAAAATTTAATTTTTGAAATGCACATATTTTTAATTCAGTTTTTCTGCAGTTAGAGTATGGTACAAAGCTAGGTAGAGGCCTTTGTCAGAACAACACAAAGAATCCTAGCCATCCTTTGAAATATCCTTATGCTATCCGTGAAAAGGAAATATAAGTTCCTTTCTTGAGTTTACTCACTGCGTTGGAGGCATTGACTTATTCAATAAGGTTGATTAAAAATGGTATTTTGTTACAGAATTTTATGAAAATAATTTTATTCATTTTAGAAGCAAGAACTCTCAAGCCTTAGATTTTTGTTTAATATAATTATTGCGTTACATATATGTTTTAATGTTACAAGAGGCAAACGAGCAGGCGGTTCACATAAGTGACTACCGACGCCCATGGACATCTGCATCGTCTATAACTGTTATTAGTGTATGAAACAATGAAATTTACTGTTATGCAAAAATACAGTGTTTAATGTATTAAACTATTAGAAGAGAATTAGGAATCCTCTAGGGACTAACTCTACTTTTCTTAACAGGTTTTTTCTTTACATTTTACAAGGAGCAAGGGATTCGTTGGTTCATCTTAGTGACTATCAACGCCCATGGAAATGTGCAGCACTAGAAAGCTAGTAGATGCGTTGGGGTCGCCTCGTCATTCCAGTCATTTCCAGACGAACGACGGCCATTCGTTACTTCTTTTTTACTTTTTAACCGAATTGCAACTAGTAAGAACCGAGTCTCTCAAGTCAGCCGATTATTTCGGAGTCTATGTTCGTTTTTTATGAAAAAACTTATCTACTCCCAAGATATTTTTTTTGTAGAGGCCTGCGGGCAGGCCTGTCTACTTGCACAGCTCGGATTTTTCATATTTTATGTATTAGTTTAAAACAACCGCATTTTGTATGAAATAAATTAATTAATTCAATACTTTTTGTCCGTTTGTTTCATAAGAGACTGTTTATTCCTATTCTATATATAATCATTTAGAAAAAGTAACATACCTTGGGCAATGGTTTAGATGTTTGGATGTGTATTCCAGCAATTTCAAGGACCCTCGGTGAAAGTAGTCGCGCTCCTGCGATGGAATGATGTTGATACACGAACATCATCTTTACCTTTTCCTTTGCAATCTTTTCTATATCCAACTGATTATTCGGAAGGTGCTTCTTAAAAGTTTCATAAATATATCTATGTATATTCCACCTTCCTTGCGTTTCCATATAGAAATTCATAAGAAATGATTCAAACTTTTTATAAAAACTCGGATTTGTACCGGCATTTGAGAAATAAAAGGCATCAGAACTAAAATCAAACGGCAGTCCCAACCTGGGATATGCCCAGGGTAGCAAAGTATGAGAGGTTATTCCAATTATAGGAGCATCGTACAAAGCACCAGCAAATGCAAGTCCACAATCACTCATAAACTGTTCCACGAATATAAGATCAACTTTTTCCTGTTTACGACGAAATGCTTTAACATTTTCATTTAATATGAGATTTTCACAATCGCTCGACACACGTTCTTTTCCTAAAACGAAATGTCGAAGAAAGTTTTGCAGATGTGTGAAACGACTATCTTGGTCTTCGAAAATTATGGTGGTATATGGTTTTTGTATTCGAAAATTTTAAGACTCTATTTAAATAACAGCGAAAGGTCACCTAACACCAAGTCTCGAAAACCGCGGAACGTATTATTGTGAGATTTGGTAAGGAGGGTTCCTGAAGCTTGCCAGCACAATGTAACATATTCATTAAGTATATTATCGCTGTACTTATTAAAATAAGTTGTGTAAAAACATTTTTATACTGTATGGTGAGTAGTGTATATTAATTGTAACTTGTTTATAATTTCCAGTGAAGAAGAAAGAAAACCATTCAGTAGCCCGGAGGGGTCGAAACCAGGTCTTTCACCTAAAGTAACCACGCCAGGGTTAGAGGTATGATTATCTAAGCACAGAGTGCTTAGTGCGAGTTTTTCTAACTTTTACGCGTTGGCAAAGTTTACTTCAATTTGTATGGAGATTGATCAGTGTCAGAACGTTACCGCTAGGCGTCGCTGAACAATCTCCATACAATTTGAAGTAAACTTTACCAACGCGTAAAAGTTAGAAAAACTCGAACTAAGCACTCAGTATTAATTTAAACGCTACTTAAGAGATAGGACTTATTATTGTATATTCGTCTTATTTGTGTTCACATATAGGCCAAGATGTGCTTTTTAGGATTCCGTAGTACTACTAGGAACCCTTACAATTTCACTTTGTCCGTCCGAAAAGCGGTCCCGCCCCTAGCATTTCAAAACTATTAGACTTGAAATTTTCCTTGTTGATATAAGTTGCTAAAAACTGTTAGGAAAATTATTTTGAATGAAATCGGTCTACGTCTTTTTATGTTATTTAACAAATACGTTTATCGCGTCTAAGATACGAAACCCTTCTATATAAGCGTGTCTTGATACGCTCTTTGCCGGTTTATTCAGATGACTGTAAATTCAACTTTTTCTTCCCCAGCCAAAGAAGCGCGGTCGGCCGAAGGGCGTGGGTGCGAAAAGGTTGTAAACGGTGAATTTACCTTAAACCTCAGGTCTCCAATCGGTGGTGCCGCATAGGGAATGCCTTTGAAACTGTAGAATGATCCTCCGAATTCATTGTCTATTTTTACACCCTCCAATGTACCTTCAGCCACTTTAACTAGCACCATTATGTATTATATTGAAAAACTGCCCTCTAAAAGAATATACAAATGTTTCTTTAACATGTAGAGTGAAACTGCCTTTTAAAATTAACCCAAAAGTACCAAAAACGTTATCATTTCAGAATTCTTCAGCTGAATGTTATGCAGAATATTTTGTCCGCCATCACTATGACTTTGAAATCAATACTTTATATTCTAATTTAGGTGTAAAAAAGAAGCAAATTTCGGGAATGAAATGGATTCAAATGGGTCAGGAAAGGAAGATGTGGTTGGAAGAGGGGGAGGCCTTTGCCTAGCAGTGGGACAGTATAGGCTAATAAAAAAAAAGGTTTACAGAATACGATCATTTATAATCAAATTACTGGATGTCAACCGCATTTCGGATTATATTTTGTAAATAAAAATACCAAAAACACTATCATTTCCGAAGTCCTAGAGCAGAATGATATGCAAAATATTTTGTCCACCAACACTATGATTTTTAAAACAAAACTTTATGTACTAATTTATATTGAAAAATTCTATAATAATAATATAATTAATCAAAATACCTGGATATGCATAAATTTCGGATAATATTCTGTAGACAAACCAAAGCAATTTTGTATTCTGTTATTTCAATTCCAGACGTTGGATGCCAATATAGAAATAAATTACTTACAAAATATATAAATAGGTGTATTATTCACATAGAATAAATCACATGAAATAACACGTCCCAACTTGAAATACGTACAAGAAATACTAAACATGTCTCAGGTTTATAAACTAAATACTACATATATTTTGTGACCTTGGATCTCAATAGTGTCGATCTCATTGTTACTACGTCAGAAATATTGATACTAAAGGATGAGTTAGCATACCTTATCAAAAAAACCGGACAGGTACGAGTGACACGCGCACTAAGGGTTCCATACAGTCACGTAATACTTTACTGGGTTATTCTATAATTTATGTTATTTATAAGATTTCTTTTAATTTGACAAAGTCACCGCAACTTTTTTTTGTAACTAACTACATATTTTTGGGTTGCGGATATTTGATTATCCTTCTACTTCAAAATGTAGCCTGTTGCCAAATTGCACGTTTCTAATTTTATTGGAAATACCCTATAGATTATGATTCCCTTTTCGAAATATGGGAAATGCGACATAAATGGCTATATCTTTTGATTGCGCATACTTAGAGATTTGTCTTTTACACAGCTGCAAAGGATTACAGACCTCAGTATTTGGTATTAACTTCAACTTTACAGGTCCACGCTTTCCTGAGAAAAAGGGTCTTGACAGACAGACAGACAGACGGACAACGAAGTGGTCCTATAAGGAATTCTATGAAATCGCATATTTAGTATGCAATTTAATATTAATTGTGATGTTAATTCGTTATCAGAGTTATGAATCAGCCTCTGGCCATATGGTACCCATATATAAAAAATGGTGGCAGAATTTCGACAAGCTGGCGATATCTGCCAAACACCAAAATTATTGAACCATTTCTGATGAAACGTAACTATCTATAATTTAGTCCAACTTAATATGTCCTCTCTTTCATTTTAAAAAAGCTCATCTAATGAATTTGTTGTTGAATGGAAAAACATTCAGCTCCTTACCACATGTAAGAGATCCAACCCCAAAATGAAATTTAATATTATAAACCCAAAAAATTTATTATTATTTTAAGAAGCCAAAAAATAAAATCTTTATGCAACATATGTATAACTGTACCAGATTTCATGCATTTATGTTCATAATTGTAGAAGTTATTTAAGGCAGACAGACGGACGGAACCCTTAAAAGGAAGATCAACGTCCTGGAGGCAAATTATATCCCAATTTTTGACTGTAATATCAATTATTGCATACTAAATTTAATCGCGTGTATTAAATGTTAAGGAAGCCAACCTTTGGGGCAGGACTAGGTCTGCCAGTGTCCGCTAATATTAAATATAAGGAAAGAAGTCATATATCTCTTAAGATATATAGATCAACTTTGTTTATGTTCTAAACAAATATACAGAGCGAGTAGAACGTTAAAACGAGTTTACTGTGTTGTCTTACTGAGTTCTGTATAGAAATTTGTACAGTCATTCCGTTGTCACATGTCATTGCTATCATGACGCGTGTTTGATCCGCGTGTATCCTGGTTTAGGCTCGTGCGCATAGGATAATCTTGGTAATGACAACACAGTTTTTAAATTGCTCTATCCCGTTCTGGTTTTCGCCTATTCCTTTCCCACAAGACTGTCTGTCAGATGTTGCTTCTAGCGATAAGCCCGTCATTGCACTGTCATATGTTTTATCAGTTTCATATAGCAAAACTATATTGTATATTGTATATTCTTAAGATTTCCTTTTTGTGCAATAAAGTTTTTATTTATCTAACACCACCCCTAATATTAATTAGAAGCATTTGTTTATATTATCAATGGCTTAGCAATAGAAGAAAGTCCATAAATTAGCTGATTAGCAGAAGCTCGAAAAACTCTAATTAAATAAAGCATCTTTTGAATTTCGATCTGAAATTAAATTGAATTATAAAATTTTCTGTTTTTGTGTGTGTTCATAGTTCTATATACCTCTTCTTCCAAGCGTTATCCCGCTTAAATATCCGCTTAGATTGCAGAGGATGTGGCCGTGGGGCGAGTTAAGATGACCGATTGCCATCGGACGTCATCCTCGGAACCCCCACGATCTCTACAACCTTACGACAAATATCACAAATTGCCATTAATCGGGTCCCACTGTCTTACGTGCCTTCCGAAACCCGGAGGTCGGATATCAAATATAAAAATGGATCACCCATCCATAACCCGGTCGCAACAAGAGCTACTTAACCTAGCGATCGACTCAAATGCGGACCACTGAAGTGGAAATATGTATTTTAATAACATTCTATTCGTAATATGATGTGACATTCTTTGACTTTGTGATTATCCCTTCGATCTATGAGCAAAGGCGATTTGAACCGAAGCCTACTGAAGGGAACCTTTCCTTTGACAAAACATTTAATGAAGCTGAGGATAAAGGAAGATGGGTTAAAAAAATTGTGGATGTAGAAAGACATTGTTGGAAAATAATTTCGATGACCCTTAAAGAGGTTTTATGGATACTTTGTTTCTTTCTTGTTACGTAAGTGTGTATTAGGAATAAGAATAACCTAGTAACGATAACAAATAAATATATACAAGTCTATATGACACGCGAAAGTCTGTTTCTAAGGTAGACAACTTAATGCCTGTGTTATAGGTAACAAACGTTTGCTATACACATTTTTATTGTGGTTAAATTAAAATACACGTAGATAATACACCCAGAATAGAGGCGGGTATCGAACCCACGGATTGGAAGGCAGGGTCAATGCCCATTGCGCTAACGGGCCAGTCAAAGAATATAAATAAGGTACTTATTTACAAAACATTTCATTTTTCACCCCATTAATTTTGATACCCCAATTTTGAATACGTAAATAGATTCTTAAGGAGTTTTTTTTCTGGTTCAGCCTATAGCATCCCACAGCTGGGCAAAGGCCTTCCCAACTTAAGCCGTTATTTCATATCCTGGGCTACTTGAATCCACGCTTTTCCTGTGTCTTATAGAGTAAACTCTAAAAACATTTTTCTACGAGGGAAAAACTAGCAGGTGATGATCATTGACTACCAACTCTGATAGACAACTGCTGTACCAGATTACCCTCAGAGGCGTTGCCGGCCTTTGAGAAATAAATATGCTCTTTTCCTAAAGGTCCCTTAGTGGTCAGTTCAGTTCGGAAACAGGGAATTCTCCGATAATCGTATAGTTCATCCTATTTACCTGCAAACGCTTTCCACGAGAGCAGCTTGGCGTAGTGCTGCTCTTCGCTGAAGCCGAGCTAAACTGCCTGCAAGCTGGGCGTGCCGTGCCAGCAGCTCAGCACCCTCGGGCTGTCCGCTAGACGACAGGGATGCTGCGGCGTGGCCCATCTCCGAAATTATAGCCGCGTATGTATCCAACTCCAGTTCCACGGCCTAGAAAAATATGTATGCCTCTATACTTCTATTTTATAACATTGTTAATCAATCAATCATTCATTAGAATAGATATGGTACAGAGGTTTTATTATGTTACGTACAAATTAATGACATCTTGCCATTTCAACGTCCACAGTTTAAATTAAGTTAAAATTAATTAACACATATATCCACGAACCCCTTAAACTAATAACCCTCAGGGGGACGCACTGCACACGTTCAAAACCTTTTAAGCATTAATAGTAATTCCTTTTTTTAGCATGTTACTGTTTTATTTTGAAGGTTTACTTATTTAAGTATTTTCTGTAATATTTTCATGGTAATTATTATTATTAGCTGAACTACCCGTTCAGTTAATAATAACAATCAAAGAGATCAGAAAATCACAAGAGCCCGTAGACCCTCCTCACCTGACCCTATAGAAAAAATATTTCTTAGCGGATGTCTACTAATTATAAACTACCTCCTTGCCAAATTTAATATTTGTACGTCCCGCGGTTTTCGAGATTTCGTGTTAGGTGAATTTTCGCTTTTGTACATATACATATATAGATAAAGCTTTCTTTATATTTACTTGTCTGAAAACCAGCGCTGCAGCATTCCTTGTGAATTCTGCAGCATCTACGCTGAGACGGCAACCTTTTCCCATTAGGAAGGAATTTTAACCGATTCTTAACGTCAGTTAAAGATTTTCCTTATGACTTAAAGTTTAAACTTGTCGTGTAAAGGAATTATGTTGAGAATCTTTTTCTTCCTAGTATTATCTAGAGGAAGTGGCGGTAAAGCGACTTATAAAGATCAACTGCCATCTGACGTCATCTCCGGAACCCCCAAAATCTACAATCTCACGACTAACATCATACAGTGACATTAACCGGGACCCACTGTTTTAAGTGCCTTTAGGAACACGAAGGAGGTCGGATATTTGAAAACCAGTGTTAGTATGGGTTACCCATCCATCATCTGGCCGTGGTAAGAGCTGCTTAACCTAGTGATTGACTTAATTGCCATCTACTAGTTAAGCTGCGACCTCTTGAGGGGATAATAATGATAATGCTTTTGAAATACATATATTATTACTATCGATAATAGCACCATGATTAGAGCACCCGTGGCTTTGGTCTTGTAGACTCGTTGCCAGTTTTTCATAAATCATAAATGAGTACGTTCTTTTCTCGATGGTCCATATTCCATGATGGTAAATTGTTCTTCGTAGAAGTTGTGCGTAACCAAATTGTACTTGGTAATCACACTGAATGCTGTACAGTCCTGGAACCTGGGACCCACGTAATTTCGGTTTCGTTGTAGTAAATGAGCAAGCCACTTAAAACATGACGGTAAATTGTTCTTCATAGAAGTTGTGTGTGGCCAAAAATTACTTGGTAATCACATTGAATTCAGTACAGTCCTGGAACTTGGGACCTACGTAATTTTGGTGGCATTGTAGTAAATGATCAAACCATTTGAAACATGATGATAAACTGTTCTTCGTAGAAGTTGTACATGACCAAATTGTACTTGGTAATCACACTGAATTCAGTACACACACAGTCCTAGGAAGAGTTTCTTGGATATTGTCAGAAACATTTTGAACGCTGAGGTTATAGACAAACCCTCCATGACAGCTGTCATACCACCTTGCCTACGCGATCGTGTGACGTCACGTGACCACGCCTCTTGCATAGTCGTTTTATTCTAAGTCAAGATTATGTAAGAGAAAAAAATAATTACAGAACAAGACCTCGCATTAGGTTGCAAGCCATCTCCTAATGTAATGGGAAAGAAATACATTAAACGAAAGCAGGATTTAATACAATATAACTTTGACAGTTTGAAACCCGACTCCGTCATTAGCGCGTGTACTCTTAGCACGAGATTTTAATCTATGGAGAGGATATGGGAATAATATACATACATACTGTGAGGTGGTCATTGCTTTATCAGTGGCCGGCATTTCAGTCGATCGTTAGGTAAAGTAATTCCTACCGCGGCCGGATGATAGATGGATGACTCGTTCTAACACTGGTTTTAAAATATCCAACCTCCTCCGTGTTTCGGAAGGCATTTAAAACAGTGGATCCCGATTAATGTCACTGAGTGAAGTTGGTCATGCGGTTTTGGGGATTGAGAGATTATAGGGATGCTGGGGATGAAGTCGGTAATCGGTAATCTTAACTCCCCCAAAGCTCCGCTATCAAATCAAACCCTGGTACAACACCTAGATAACACTAGGAAGAAGAAGAAAATTAGTACAAAAATGTCAATATTTCACATCTGCCAGGTGTCTACTTACTTTTTTTAAATATGCCTTTATGCAAAAAACTCCTAAAAAAAATCTAGTACTTATCCATACGGTTTCGCTGGCCGTTCGCCTCAAAATGTTTTCCATATGAATGTACGAAATCCCTTAGGTGCCATCCACAGTATTATAGTAAAATATCGTTGCCATTTTTCCCTCACCTGTTGATTTACGAGTGCTGGAATGGGTGGAATCCCGTTTTTGTAAGCGCGACCCGAAGGAAAACTTGGAGGGAATTTTGTAATTCCTCTTGGTAATTTTGGTGCTAAATTTATTAGCTATTGGAACTGTTGTGAGTTTTTGGAATGAGACTTGTTATTCTCTATAGACATACTTGTCTCGTATGTTGATTTATATTTCTCCGAAATTTCCGACTTTATCATTGCTTATTTAGAATTTTTTGAAACCTTTGCAAAGGCAATTAAAATCGTAAATATGTCATATGCTTAACTTTTTAGGTTTCCGTAGTACTACAAGGAATCCTTATAATTTCGTTCTTTCCGTCCGTCCTTCCGTCTGTCTGCCCGTAAGGTGGTCCCCCCCTCCTAGCATTTCCAAATTATAAGACGTAGAGACTTGAAATTTTCCATGTTGATAGAACATGCTAAAACTCATTAGGAAAATTATTTTGAACCAAATCGGACAACAGCTTTTGAAGTTATGTAACAAATACGTTTATAGCGTATTAGATACGGAACCCTTCTATATAAGCGTGTCTTGACACGCTCTTGGCCATTTAATAATATTTTATATACTTCTTTTCCTTCTAATCGATTAAATAACAAATCACGTGAAATTAGTACTTATATAGTAGCGGTCCAGTAACTGGTCACATCAATATACATAAAATAAAAATAAATAGAAGTCTTAAGCGTAATATGATAAAGGTGGCGGTTCGGGAGTGAGACCGCGACATGCGACCGAGACGGGAGACAGCGGTCACTTGTAAAGGAAATGTCTTCCGTCTCGTGTCTCGCTCGCGAACCGATTTTAATACACTGCAATATGACTAGAGAGTGTCATGGTCGCGATCTCCAACCGCGGTCTCCTGTCGCGGTCTCCTGTCGCGGTTTTTGGTCGCGGTCTCCGGTCTCGGTCTCCCTCGCAAGCTGCTACCTTTAAAAACAAAAGAAAACCTTAACACAACACACAACTTTAATCAATATTTTGCGCAAATGTATTATGTTATACTACATTTATCAGTAGCAGCCATAAAATTCACTTGAGTACATTGTTAGGGCACCCGGGACACGTAAAAAAGATCGCAAATCGTTTGAGTTGCACCGCAAAAATAGCTCAAGGTGGTGTATTTTGCGAATCACGATATCGCAGTGTTTGATGCTCCCGGGCGTAAGTACAAACTCAGAAATTTTCAACCCAGAATGGAAAGCATATGCTAAGAACCGACTTGTGGCGCCTACAAGGATATGTGGACGAAGTCGTGTGAAACATCTAGTGTAATATAAACTGTAAACAGTTCAACACTGTTATTGGTGTCAACACTATATGTCTCTCTATCTTATCTTATATTAATATATATGTATATATAAATTACGCGTCACGCTGTTTGTCCGCGATGGACTCCTAAATTACTTAACCGATTTTAATCAAATTTGCACACCGTGTGCAGTTTGATCCAACTTGAAAGATAGAATGGCTTATATCTCAATTTATAGTCGCAAATAAAAATGAGTCGCTGAAATGTATGCTCGTGCATAACTTCCGAATGACAAACGCCAAATTGGATACTATCTTTTTTTGTTGTGTTCGTTATTGTTTTTTTTTGTTTTAAATAAAAGAACATTAGTGAAGGTTCATAGGGGACGCGGCGCTAACGGCTTACGCTCTGTCCCCGACTACCATGGAATGCAAGGAGGGGAAAAGGGTTGTATTTATTTATTTGTTCGTTATTGTTAGGACAAGGTTGGTACAATAAAAAAGGAATGGCAAAGCGATAGTGAAAAGGAAATACAACAGAAACGGAACGGGAACGGGGAATAGTTATAAGTTAATAGAATGTAGTAAAGACTATGTGGGAGAGGAACACTAAGGTGGGAGCGAAGGTCGACATGCTCAACCACCGCAAAGGAAGATCTTCGAGTCCGGGCTAGTTGGAGTCGCCCGGGGCGGCCGCGCCTCGCCGACATCGTTGTTAAAAAAATATTTTTTATTAAAAATAATATTTAAAAATTAAAATAAAAAATTAATTCAGATCAAGATGTTCTGTAGCGGTATACAACCATAGAGCGGTCTTCTACCACCGTGACCTTCGTATCATATCTGGCTGATGATCTGAAATGGCTGTCCCAAAGAAAAAGCATGGAAAATAAATTGGAGCTGTAAAAGAATAATGGATGGAAAATACTGAAAAGGCAGAAAAATATTATGTAGAATATAATAAAAATAAATATGGCACTTGCCTACAGCCCGTGGACTATAAATTAACTTTAAAAGTATATACTTGTCATCAGAAAAACCGTAACACTTCCGATTTTTTTGGACATATATTCCTAAATATACACATTTTCCTGATAATAGTTACAAAAAATAAACTCGCAAGGCCCTTCGGTTTTTTTGATGAGAAGTATATATACAGGTGTAAAAGACATCGTACCGCAAACTTTGTGATTGAGCTACATTTAATGTACTAAATAAAATCACAAAAATCATTCATCTCGGAAATGAGATCTTACAGATATTGCCATCCTCATCCCATTCTTTAGCACGCGATGAATCATGAACATTGGGAAGCAATCTTCAACAAAATATTGACGCGCAAAACATGTCAACGACCCGCGCCGCGCTACCCCTGTTACGTATAAGTTTTATGTACATTGCGGTTTGATGTAAAAATATTAAAGAAATTTGTTTCTGATTCAAAATTGCATTGGGACAGATAGTAATAATGAAACTATACAGCATTCAGTTAAAATAATGGTAAAAGAAATAGTACATTTCAAGAAAAAGCCGACAAAAAATTTCAGCATCGGGGAGTCTAGAATCATGTACTGAAACCATGGTATGCGTATCCGGTACGATGTCTATTCTACCTTGTATATATAGTATATACAAGGTATAAAAGACATCGACGATGCATTGTGCGTCTAATAATGTAGAGGGAAAAGGGGTTCTAATGTAATTTTTCCTATTTCTTTTAGGAAAAGAGATATAGTCCACTGTGTGGCCTTCAAGGTCGCCGTCCACCAGTTCTAAGAGGCCATCCCAGTATCTTAGCTCCCCATCGGTTATACGTTCTTTGAGCTATTTGACTTCCCCATTGCCATTTCATCTAGCAAATATTGAGAGTAATGTCAGTTACTTTAGTCGGTTTGCGGATCTCCTCATTCCGGATTTTATCACGCATATTGGTCACTTTATTGCCCGTTGGGTGACTTGTATATACATGATATTTATATATACATAGTAATTGTATAGTACAGCTTTATTAAATCATCGAACAGCACCAAAAATTTCGCAAAAATATAGGCAGTTCATTTGATAGCTTGATTTATTTTAGGATTTTCGTGGATTATTTTATCATATTTTTTGAAGATTTCTTAAGAATATTCTGGAATATAATATGTCTATAAAATATTTTCGTTTACCTATAATAATGCGTGATGCGAACCATTCTCGCGTCCACTCTAGACAAACAACTTTAACGGGTAAAGGGAATATTTGGCTTTCCTAAAAAAGTCCCAATTATTATTTAAAATCTATAAGTCTTCTTCTTCTTACAAGCGATATCTCGGTTAAGTACCAGGGTCCACTTAGATTCGGGCGAGTTAAGATGACCTCTAGCCACCTGACGTCATCCTGGAAATCCCCACAATCTCGCGACTAATATCATTGATTAAGACATTTAATTGAGACCTACTGTTTAACGAGCTGAAACACAGAGGAGGTCGAATATTTAAAACCAGTATTAGAATTGGTCACCCTTATATCACCTGACCACGGTTAGACCTACTTAACCTACAGATAAATGTCGGCCTTAGAGGTAGCGCCACGCTTGCAGTCTTTTTGGTCTGCAACCAAATTGAATAAGGGTTCTAAAATGTTTACTATATAATGTTCATAATTGCTTACAAAAAAGGCGATACATTGTGAACTAATAGATAGCATGTCGTTATTCGCTTATTTTGGAAACATAGCTTTTAATTCACAATTATAATGCAAATTTAGACTATTTAAAGGATACACTACTTTTTTTTCTTTTCGGTTATACTTTGAAATCATAACGGTGCAAGCGCCACACCCTCCTTCTGCACAACCTAGTTTGGTCCCCGTTAGGCGCAGTTTTTTGCGCAGATACCACAGCAGTGTCCATTCTGGATCCGGATTGACTTCAATAACCTGAAAAAAATTTTCTTAAGGAATAATTTTTTGTTACTTATAAATAGGTATTTGAAAGGGAAAAATTTATTAATGTTGTAAAGCTATTTTTGAGACGTGCACAATAACTTACAAAATGACTTGCAATCGGATGACATAG
The DNA here is from genome assembly GCA_024363005.1 of Charaxes varanes. Lineage (NCBI taxonomy): Eukaryota > Metazoa > Arthropoda > Insecta > Lepidoptera > Nymphalidae > Charaxes > Charaxes varanes. Next base: position 53,866 of record JANCMC010006712.1, read on the forward strand.
GATGGTATAGTAAAAAAAACATTAATTTCTATTATAAATATATATAACTAGCTATTTCTCGCGTAAAATTGTAAGTTTTTAGACCCCCTTAATCTGGCCCTATCTAAAAATAATTTCTTAACGGATGTCTACTAACTATAAAGTACCACGTTGCCAAATTTCGTCATTGTACGCCCCGCGGCTGCGAAATCTCTTGTCAAGTGACCTTTCGGTTTTTTCAGATACAGATTAAAATATTTAAGTTTGGTATTAGTGCACTAAAAATAGTTGAGTAACAAACAAACCCACATTCAAATTTATATTATTTATTAATAAGGATTTCGTACACACTTCATAAAAAGCAGTTATTAACGGTATTTGACAACTTCAACCGTGACGGAATAATTGTAATTTGTGAACTTGCAATAGGTTTCTGCATTTTCTTTGTACTTTTTTACGTAACGAGCCATTAAGCATCAATAGAATATTATCCACAGGAAGAGTCAAATATTACTTTATAACTACAGTATTTAATATCCAAGTAGTTTCCGACAATGTAAGTCACAGACTTATCCTTTGAGACTAGACTAGACAAGACTAGACTATTCCTCTATTAACTGCTACAAAGCGGAGAATTAATATGTGTTGCTCGTTACAGAACAACTTGCGATCCCTCTGAGAATAACGAGACTTGAAATGGACTATTGAACTCAAAGGTAGTCAACGTTCTGAAAACAGAGCAACTAAAATTATATTACAGCAGATGAGAAGTAACTAGTACTATTCAGTATTCGCACGTTAGCCTATTTCTCTTCTACTTCTTCTTCCTACTTATCCTTCTCTTCTTTCTTCCTATTCCGGTCTAGTACCGAGGTCCGCTTAGATTGTAGAGGATGTGGGTGCGGGGCGAATTAAGATAACCGATTGCCATCTGACATCATCCTCGGAACCCCCACGATTTTCACAACCTTACGACTAATATCACAAAGGGACATTAAACGGGTCCCGCTGTTTTACGTGCCTTCCGAAACACAGAGGAGATCGGATATCAAATGTAAACCAGTGCTAGAATGGGTCACCCATCTATCATCCGGTCGCAGCAGGAGCAACTTAACCAAGCGATCGACTCAAATGCCGACTACTGATTAGGCCACGACCTCCTCATTCATATAATGAATTTATTAACCAAAACAATGGACCAGAAGCGAACGACGCAAAATTTAGTAGTAAACCAGAAAGAGAAACGTCGGACGTGATCCGCCTTTCAGAATAAAGGATATAGCTGGATAATATGATGAATAACTGGATTGCTGTAGCGCTGCCATATTTCGAAGTCCACGCGAAATATGGCGCACGATTATAAGATGTCCTTTCGATTTATTCGATGTCGTCCATCTCAACTGACCCGTTGGCGCAGTGGCCAATGTCCCTGCCTTCAGCTACGAGGTCGTGGGATCGATTACCCGCCACACCCCACAGATATATCCACTAAGCTACTTAGATACAATATTATGTGATAGCATAACATTTAACATTTATTCAAACTTTAATGTGTTTAATATGACGAACATAATGAACATTAAATTAAAATATAAATTAACTACTATTTGAGATTAAGAGAAAGTTAACTAATTATGTACGGAACACATGGACATAATAGCGTGGCCACACGATGATGGTCCTTTCACACTTTAGTCCTGGCATACGACAGGCAAAAATACTTATTTCACTTATCACCTATTCACTTCTTTGTTTCATAAGTATAGCCAAACAATGAACTGCATTAATAATTTTATTTATCATTACTGACTGACAGCCGTCATTGAATCTTTTTTATATCTGACCAGTTTTTTTTTCCGCTGGGAAATGCATTTACGAACTAACTTTTTCGAAAAGCAAATAAACAACAGAACGTAACGCGACACTTTCACTAATTAAGGAAATTTGATCAAAAATTAAATACCTATTTGTATTACATAATTGTAACCAGAGTCGAGTACCGGGTATCCTCCTTAAGTATTCTGAGTGACTCACCAGTCACTCCGCAGTTACTCCGTACAAGTTAGTTAAAAAGTTTATGCTTGGTATACCTGCAACATCGGCCCAAAGATGTCGAAACTTTAACAACTACGTTACAGAATTTAGTTTCCAGTATTCCTACTTTTGATCTATGGAGGATTTTATATTATATTTCTAATGCCGGAGCCAGACATAGCTCAAAGTGTTTGTACTTTTTCTTCTTGAAAACTACAAAGTTCTACAAACTTTGCGCAACTACACCTCGGCCACACTACATAATCATTGAAATGAGCTATGTCTGGCTCCGGCATAAGCAAATGTGTGTAGTAAACGAGATACAAAACATTGCCATATTAAAATGCTAAGTGGGGTAACGTTACAGCACTGAAAGCAGGATAAGATCTACGTAACCATCCTAACCGCGACAATGTCACCGTGTATAAACGCCGGCAACGCATTTGCGAGGCCTCCCCCGCCCGTTGACGCTGTGAAGGTCACTCTGATCAACCTCGCGTCGCGCGCCTACCTTCTGCAGGCGGTGCTGCGCGGCGTCGGCGCCGGCCGCGTCGGCGTCGGCCGCGTCCGCGTCGGCCGCCGGCGAGGCGCCTGTTGGCCGAATCGTACGTATAGTTTACAATTGTTTGTTTTAACGCAGAAGTGCATGCATAATTTTAACGGTAGTATCGAAATGTTCCAAAGCGCCCTATTTTAACATTCCTAACTCAAAAACTGTACCAAAAGAAACAAAAAACGTCAGCTTCCCCCTTATTACGGTTCCCTCCCAGCTAATTACTTATTACGGCTCAATCGAGAACTTCGAGAAAATCTATACTAATATATAAAGCTGAAGAGTTTATTTGTTTATTTGAATGCGCTAATCTCCGGAACTGCTGATCCGATTTCGAAAATTCTTTCGGCGTTAGAGAGCCCATGTATCGAGGAAAGCTATAGACTATATATCATCACGCTAAATCCAATAGAGGCGGAGCACCAATCGAGAATGTTTCAAAATCGGGGGATCTTTTCCCCATTCGAGAGCTTCCGCTGTGCGCGCTGCGTTGGTTTAAAGAAAATGGTTAAACTTTCGTAAAAGTGATGTATGACAAAATTGTTCCCTTTTGAAAGTTCTAAACAAAAGTCCGCGACAGCATATATCTATTTTTTAAGATTTTTTATGCTAATCAAATTTGTTCTAAAATAATGCATTATTTGTGAAGGTCTTTTTTATAAACTTAATATTAATCCTCATCTAAAAACTATTCTTAAACTTCTAAATGAGAAGAATGACACACGCGGACGAAGTCGTGGGATACTGTATGCAGGTAATGTTTTTATTTCTTCCTTTATGGCTGTGTTACCTTTGCCGTATGAAAATCGAACAAAATTAAGGTAAATTTTAAAGTTATTTAAGTTATAAATAATTTTCTAATAGAATTTTGTTTTATTACATTGCATTTTTTTGAGAAACTATGTAAGTCTGGGCAGAAACAACAGTTGCCTAACTCGTATTTTAAAGTCCTCGCCTACTACTAGGACTTCAAACTGTATACTCGTCCGGCAATCGGTCGTTTTCTGGGCCTCGGCATCAATGTGCTATTTTAGAAGAGAAGCTTAAAAATAATATACATTTTTTTCGTTCCTAGCTTAGCACCTTATTTCTTAATTAACTAATTTTGTGGAAATGTTTTGATAGTAATAATTAAAACAATATAAAGTAATTATGCAGTTTGAGTAGTTTTCCCAAAAATGCACATACTTGCTTTTTTTTCTTCTCGACGTTTGCAGAGTGGAATTTATCATATTCCGTCACAATGAGTGATATTCCGTCGGGGAGGCTGACACTTTTTCTTTTTTTGTAAAGTTTTCGAGTTATGGACGCTACAATGGGGCATTTTGGCGCAAAGCGACCAAGGTGATCGCTGTGTTAACATAAAAAAAAATATCCCGGAGCAGCCACTCTGCGCGTAACGTAACTCTGTTGCGGATAAGTTAGAAGCGGACGGGCGATCGCCCTCGCCGCTTCGGGGTTATTTTTTGTTTTTATCACATAAATGCATGTATATGTGTGTGTATAATGTTAACATTAACGTCGGAATGCTCCAAAATGCCTTATTTTACCATTCATAACTCAAAAAAAAATCAGTTTCCCCCGATAGTATATCACTCGTTATAGTACAAACAACAACTTCGAGAAGAAAAAAAATATGTGCATTTTTGGGAAAAATTCTCAAACTGCATAATTTCCCAGTATAATTTAACTTATATTGCTCAGTCGGCTCTGTCTTCCGCTCCGAGGTTACGGGCACGATTCCCAACTGATGAGCCTTGGTGTATTATTTATACAATTTTGTTTTATATATTTGATCAAAATAAATTATATAGATATTTACATATACAATCAGCTGTTAGCACAGGCATTAGATTGCTATAAATTCGTTAAAAAAGATTAAAAAAAAATTAAGTATACTTAATCTCTTATAAAAGACCTTTATTCTTAACTGTAAAATTTTGTATGATTAACTTATTTCCTAGTAAGTATTTAATAGGCTTGAGAAATTATTTATTTGTGTCCAATTTCGATACGGCGAATTTTGATGCCCATTTTATTTATTAGGCAATACTCATCGAAAGTTTTTACTCCGATTAATGGAGAATTATAAGCTTCTGCATTGCACTAAGCTTTAAATTGCTTCAGGCTAATTATCGCTGCGGTTTTTCAGAAAATGAAAGCTATTTCAAATGTGCAAAGTAGAGATACACTTTTCAATGTCAGTCAGAAGAGTATAGTACTAAAAAATAGAAGGTGCGGATCATTTTATTGCATTATATAGGCCAAAAAACAGGTTGTCTGAATTAAAAATAAAAAAAATGTATGGTGACCTGAAACATACATAAGATTGAATTACTAAAAATTAAGTAATATATTTCAATTGCATTAAAACCTTTGCCAATAAATGTATAAAATTCGTTGGTTTAAAAGAAAAAAGTTAAAAGTTGACATCTCCAATTATTTTATTATGTTTTTATCTACTTTATTTTTTGTTAAAAATTACACTCTATTTATATGATTTTTAAATGTTTGATTTTATAGATAATATTCGCGATGAACTTTTAGAAGATTTTATAGATATTCTCGATTTTATATCGCTTGAAAGTCTTAGCCTGTATGATAAAATAACAGAAAATTTAATTGTAATACTAAGGACACAGTTTAGGAAACCTAGATGTAAAGACAAATTTTTGGTATGATATAGTTTTTTTTTATCTACTCAACACGACGATTTCTGCAAAACAAATTATAAGTATACAATATGGAAAGTGAAAACCTAGAAAATGTTGAAAATGCTGACACAACCGTTAGCGAAAATGAAACGAATAAAGAAGATGCTCCAAATGAGGGTGAAGCTGACGCGCTGAAAGAAGGTGTAGAAGGAGAACAATTAGAAGGAGAACATTTAGAAGGTGAACAGTTACAAGGTGAGCAACTGCAAGGTGAACACGGCGAAGAAGAATTAGCTGAGGGAGAGGAAAAGCATCGTGAAAAAGTAATCGGCGACGGTGAGGAACTATCAGGGGAGGAGTTAGAAGGGGAGCAATTAGAAGGGGAGCAAAAAGAAGGTGAAGAAAAAAAAGAAGAACAAAAGCCTGTTGAAGATGAGCAAGTGGAAGAAGAAGAAGGATATGTAGAGGAACCACCACCTGATCCAGCAGCGCCTTTTGATTTCAGTGATTCTAAGGAAGCTCTCAAGCCAAAATTCGAATTGAGACCAGATCAACTAGCAGAAGTTGAACAGCTTTGGGAATTATATCAAAATTACACTCCTGCCTATACTGATATCGATCAGTATATCACTGAAAAGGAGTTAGTGTACATGCTAAAAGCCCTTCTGCTCATGACTTACACTCCTGAACAGTTACTAGAATTAGTTGCTTATTGCGTTAGACCACCTCATCCAGAGGGACATATTAATTTTGATCAATTTTTAAAAATGGTTACGATACGACAAAGAGACTTTCCTGTTGAGGACGAATTGCGGTCTGCTTTACAAGTACTAGATCCTGAAAGAACAGGCACAATAGATAGAGAATATTTTAAAGAATTGGTATCTAAACAAGGTCACAAAATGCCACAGAAGCAATTAGATAGTCTAGTAAAAGAAGTGGACCTAAGTAATGATGGTACATTAGGAATAGAGGATATCATTGGAACCATGTGCATTGATTTAAATAAAGAGGATTTGTTAATGCTAATGGCATCGATTTATCCACCCGAACAAGAACAACCTGAAGAAGAAAATCTGTAATCGCTTTTCGACATTTATGTAAATTTTAAAGCGTATATTCGAATCAGTTACAAAATATATATTCTAACGCCGTATGTTTTGATTGCTTTTCCCTAATTTGATAAATTAAACTATTTATATTTAAGTGTTAATACTTAAGTTGAAATATGTGAAATCCATATTTTAAGACGCAAAAGGTCACGAATGAGGAA
>JANCMC010006712.1:60458-75036 GCA_024363005.1 Charaxes varanes
AACTCGAAAACCGCGGGACTTACATAGATGCAATTTGGCAAGGAAGTAGTGTATAATTAGTAGGCATCCGCTGCTAACAGATTTAGTGATAGGGCCAAATTAAGGAGATCTAAGAGAATATAAATATATTTAATGGCACTAATTTGTATTTTGTATTACGAATAATTATGGTGCCGGAGATTTGAATCGGGGTTTTCTGCAAAGTGCCCAAAAGCTGTTTTTTTAGTAGTTTGCCCTTGCAGGGACAAAAAATATTAATCTCATACTAGAGCCCTATATTCGGAATATATAAAATGATTTTACAAAACCATTTTTAGCAGGCAATGATAGTATAGATTTAAATTTGGTGCCTCGCCTCCTTAGGCCTAAGTTAATATGACGCCCGAAAATGTATTATATATTGATATAAATTATATAATGAACTAAGGGTAATGCCGGAGCCAGACATAGTTTCATTTGATCAATGGTCATGTAGTGTGTCCGGGGACTTTGTGTAACTTCACAAAGTTTTGTAGAACTTTGTAAACTTCATGGACAAAAATGTAGAAAAACTTTGAGACATGTCTGGCTCTAGATTAGAATCACCATGTTATATGGATATGGCTACTTGACGTGTTTTTTCCCTGTGGTCATGTGATATGTATCTGACGCTATCTGTTATAAAGTCCATGTTTATATTTCTTACCTGTGGATTGTGAATGGGGAGTTGGGGATACAATTGTTTTGTATCCAAACTAAACCGATTTTAAAGTATTTTGTATTGATAGTGTTTTATAATTTTAAGGAATTTTTATACGTATTTGAAATTACAAAAATGCAAGTCTTTGTCTATTTATCTCTCTTCGTAGCTTGTTTTAGTGAATGTAAGTTAAAAATTAATGTCTGTTTAAAGTCGACTGGGGTGTGGCCAATAAGTTGTTTTCTTATTTGTTCCTTTATTTATAATTGTAAACTCTGACATTTTCCAACAACATAAAATGCTCACATTAATCATGTATAAAACAATAACACTTTAGTTATTACATGGGTTTCGCTCTATATCCAAGAAAAAGTGATTATACGCGCTGTTAATCCTTTTATCATTTAATTTAATAATTCTAAGAAATGACACCCCTTTTTACAGGTTTTGCCATATGGTGCTATCAATGTACAAGTGCTATACCAGGTTGTACAGAGCCTTTTAATTGGAGAGGTATTGGGTATTTGGGATCTCCTTGTCCAGAAGACGAAGATGTATGTATCAAATTGATTGAAAGGAAAGGAGGTTTGTATTCACTTCTCAACTCTTAACCTTCATAAAAGCCTTTTGTTCAAGTAAAATTTTATCAATTCATTATACTTCTGTTGTGTTAAAGTTATACATTTAAACAGACTGACTTGTAAGCAGGACCCATATTATTTTAAAAAAACATCGCTTCATAGAGAAGTCATGAGGTCTTCCCAGGTTTGAAACTAATCTGGCAAACCCACTATTTCAGTACTTGAATAAAAATTGTGTTTTAAGAATAAGAATGTGTCCTAAGATATCAAAACTCGCACACTGGCTTTCAGTGGACAGACATGTCTTATCTATAACTTACAATGTTAATTATTATTTAAAAGCTGCCATACAGTTAGAGTACAGGTTACAGGTAGAATGGCGTCTGTGTGTGCGTGCATGCGTGCGTGCGTGCGCGCGTGCGTGCTTGTGCGTGTGCGTATGTGTGTGTGTGCGTGTGCGTGTGTGTGTGTGTGTGCGTGTTTAAGTGTGTGTAAATGTGTGTTGGTTTGTTTGTGTGTGTGTATGTGCAATTTTAAAACAAGTATTTAATTTCTTTTTACTTCACTTTTAAATGTACCCTTGGTTGTAATTTTATTTTTAATATTCAAAGTAATCATTAAACAAAAAAGTAACGTTCAAATCCCAATATCTATGTAGTTGTTAATAGTTGTTTTGTTTTTTTGATGTTGTCAACAGTGGTTTTAAAATTTTGACAAAAAGATGCATACATCCATAAAAAAAATAAATCATGTCCAATAGGCATAGATAAGAACCTTAAGCCAAGAATTGAATTGAACAGGCAAGACGACAAATTTTGAAATATAGTGTAACGGAACGAGCCGTGGCCAGCTGTCAAATTAAAAAAGTTTTTTAGGCGGGAATAGAAAAACGTCAGATGAGTTATAGCGGGATTCAATAAAGTATAAAACTGGATTAGATTTCTCGAATAATACTTGTTTTTGGATATTTTAAGTTTGATTTCTTAAAAATAGGTTTATAAGGTTCTCCATTATGTACTATTGCCTAAAAAGTTAATATTTCTGCGGAAATTTACCTTTTTATAGCAGAAAAAAACATTATTTAGGATTCAAATTCCCTCAAAACACTCGAAGTTGGCCTGACGTCACTTTATCTTAACAGTGCGTTCCGTTACGCGTCACTTCGAGGTTTTTGCCGCGACCATAACGATCGTAGTCGTTAAATGTCAAATATCAATGAGCACTTTAAAAAGTTGCAATCTCTTATTGGAATGCAGTGACATTAATCGGGTCCTACTGTTTTACGTGCCTTCCGAAACACGGAGGAGGTCGGATATCAAATATAAACCAGTATTAGAATGGCTCACCCATCTACCACCCGGTTGCAGCAAGAGCAACTTAAACTAGCGATTGACTCCAATGCCGACCACTGGATAGGCGACGACCTCCTCTAAACGCCTTCTATCACCAAATCTCGAAAACCGCGGGACGTGTAAAGATGTTTGGCAAGGAGATATTTTATTAGTAGATATCCACAAAAAATAAAATTTTCGATAGGACCTGATTACTAGTTGTAAGTGCTTACACGCAAGTTTAATATTATGCAGAAGAGGTCGCGGGAAACAACTAGCTAATATTTTTTTTTGACTCAATTTTTTTTTCAAATTTACAGACATACAGTCAACATTTAGTCAATCAATGTCTTTAGGAATAGTCCATTTCTACTGCAATCTCACCTCCGATGCTCCCAGCTCTCCAAACTTGTGGGCCACCGTGATCACAGCCTCCGGATGAATCAGGGCCCCTCCACCTAAATAGTCATCTGGTATCCAGACTGTTGACTTTGAAGTCCTGGTTAAAAGCCGACGAAATGTATTCAAATTTTATTTATTTGCAAGTTGATAGATGGTAAGGGAAGGTACAATATTAAAACAATGTCATGGCTATAATCTACCATATATGGCCACCATTTTTGATGATTGCTTAATCAGCCATTCAATTAACAGGCTGGCAATTAACAGTTTTTTTTTTTAACTAATACAATGTCGACTTAGTATCCATGACTCCTTTGCGAGGTTTATAAATTAAAAAAAAAAAACAAAAATAGTTTCATCCTAGGGAAATCGCCATAGTTGGAGTTGGAGTTTTTTTTTTTAACTAATGCAATATTGACTTAGTATCCATGACTCCTTTGCGAGGTCTATAAATAAAAAAAAAAACAAAGTGTCAGTCAATGGTCTTATAGCGAAGAGCTTTAACAAACACCTTAAAAAGCTCTCGCTTGATTGTTGGGTCAAGAGCCGGATACAGAAGGCGGTATTGCTTGAGACGGCACGTATGTGAGGAGGTTCCTCGCTCTGGAACCCTAACCACCAGTAGCTTGAGTTTTTGCTCCGCTGCCGGCGGAGATCAATTTTTTTTTATATATTTTTAAATGTTTTTGTTTTTATAATAATATTTAAAAATGTATTTAAGAATAAGATATATGAAATAAATGATAATAATACATTTTAACGATAAGTGATTGTCCAGTATTCTCATTTAATCTCTTATGTTTACTTTAATTAGTTTAATAGGGTGATTGTTTATCTTTGTTGATTTAGTACCGTAGTTGAATTGTACAAATCAAATGCGATGGCTATGATTCACGGTATAACTCGAATGAGTTTACTTTTGAATCATTCAATGTAAAGTAAAATGTTAATGTTTAATATTCTAAATTAAAAAAAAAAAAACAGAAATGGAAAACATCATTAGGTCAACGGTTTAAGGTATGGACTGAAATCCCCACCGCCGTTGGGATATTGTCGCACCCTACTAATCCTACTACAAGCTTTTAATTTAAGCTTAGTAGGAGGGGAAAGGGGAATACTAGACATGCCTAAAAAGTATTCCTAATATTCTTTTTTAAAAAAGAAAATTTTTTTTTTAAAGAAAATGTGATCAAATAAACATTACATCATCACCATCATCAACATCTTGATATCATCAATATTTTTGTTATGAATATATGTTACAAGGGGGCAAAACGAGCAGGCAGCAGGCACCGAAGTGCCTACCGGCGCCCATGGACATCTGCACGACCAGAAGGCCAGCAGATACCGGCCTTTAAAAAACGATTAACACCACCGGGAACTCTCACAAACTGAACAAAACGCTGCAACAATACTAACAGAAAGGCGAGAAAGAGGGGAGGTGGGGGGGGGGTTGATCGGGAGGGGGGAGAGCATTGTATTAAGATGGGCGTTTTGTTTTATCTCTATTCACACAATGCACATATTATTTAAGTCTTGAGAGCAATTAAGATAGGTATCACAAGTTAAGGTTTAATTATTATGAATTTCATAAGATATAATAGTGTATTTAAGTTAAAGACGATAAAATCGCTACTTTATCGTCCGTATCGTCTTAACTAAATTGCGTTGAATCATATGACTATTGTTATTATATTTAGGTTTAAGATACTTTTTAATTCTTTTCTGCATTCTGTATTTTTGTTTTATTTTTATTATGTATTATGTTTTTTTTTTTACTTTTAGTTTAATTTAGAATTAGTTTTTATTATTATTATGTATATAGTTTTGTAATTATTATTTAAATTTAAGTATATTGTAAATATCTTCTTAAACTTAATGCTAATAAATAAAGGTTTAAAGATTGGATTATTCTAATGTATATATGATATTCTCTTGTCTTGGTGTTGGTTGCCAAGTCCTCCATAATATCTGGAACGATTCTTACGAAAATTTATGTGCTTATGTAGGTCTGAGAATGGGTCGTAAACTATTTTTTCAGTGATAATAATAATTAAAACTTAGCTTTGACAAGAAAAGTTCACTTGAAGCTGAATACAGAAGGTGTAGAATCCAAAACATCCCATTGAATTGTGTATATACATATTTCAGTGTAAAAAAAAATTATCCACTCTTTTAAATATACTTATCGGCTCTGTATACATTTTTATTCGTTTGATTTTAAAATCCCCTGGCAGTATGAGATAACATATAGTATATAAATCAAACATACCGACACCGAATATAACATATACATGTTTCATTTCAGCCGTGGACTATATTAATCGCCCTTGTTTGTGACTTTGTTCTTCTTTTTTTGGTACAATACAACTGTGAATTAGTGAAAATAGAGGTGCCTGTCATATATGAGGACAGCGTAGCTTAACCAGTGACTGGTATTTGAGTCAATCGTTAGGTTAAGCAGTTCTTACCGCGACCGGGTGATGGGTGACCCGTTCTAAAACTGGTTTTCAAATATCCGACCTCCACCATATTTCTGATGGTACGTAAAACAGTGGGTCCCGATTAATGTCACTGAGTGATATTATTCGTGAAAATTGATTGTGGGGATTCTAGGGATGACGTCAGACGTCAGTGAGTCATCTTAACTCGTCCCCCAGCTTTATCCTCTGCGATTTAAGCGGCCCCTGGTACCAGGCCGGGATGACTTTAGGTAGAAGAAGAAGCTGTCATACGAATTTATAAAATAAAACTTCATCAATCAACAGCGGCAACCCTAATCTAAAATAACCCTATGACGTGAAATCGGGAAATGCTTACGTCAAAAGCATCGAGACATCGATTTTTTACTAGTCATCTTGGAAAGATTCACAAAACAGTTTCATTTCTTGTAAAACATTAAACTACAATGTTTAAATCATGTAAGGTACGCTTAAAAACTTGACACAATCAGTCATTACTTTGCACCAATCAGGAGCATCATCAGTAAATTGTCTATAACGGTGCTTTATGAACAAGTTTAAAATAACCAAACATTTTTTCTTTACAGTGTCTCTACTAATTCCATATCCTTCAGTTCAACATTTCATTTGGGTAAAATTTTTATAATGTATATATGATATGATTTTATGTTCATACATATATGTAGTAAAAAAATTAACTAAATTTTGTTTTTGATATTGTTCATTCATCCTCATATCTCTTCTAGTTTATTATATAAATAATAAATAAATATATACAGGACTATATGACACACAGACGTCTGTTCCTAAGGTAGATAACTTAATGCCTGTGTTATAGGTAACAGCCGCCTGGCGCCGAAAGGCTCTGACTGTCATGGCGTCTTGTATGACGTAACGACGTGCCAAACAAACAGCTGTACTTGAGTGCTATTGGAACGTACGTCAGCAACGACAATTTGTTTGACACGCAGTGACGTCACACACTCTGATTGCTGTTTGGAGTCACGTGATTTGTATTTTTTAATTTAATTAATTTATATTTTCAAAATATTAAACAATCTAATATATTTTAGTAATTGCACTTGATTTATGTAATATTTAAACCTCTATTTACTATCTGGAACCAAAATTGTTTAGGATTTCCTTTAGTGGAAACTGTCCTTTAGGTAAATAAGGGGGCGCTACATCAGCATAATGGGAAATTTAAAGGGTATTGGTCAATTCATTGCTATCTTCATACCATACCATTTATCGACACCAGCGCCTTTTTGGACGGTTTTGGAACTATTATCTAAGCTATAATGTTGGAAACTTTTTCAACTCTTCTCCCAAAGAGATGTTATTCCTTATCGGATTCTCCATTGAAAGAAACAAGTAAGGTCTTTAACTTTTTGAACAATTTTGGACTTTGCATTGACTTACACGTTAGTAGGTTTCTACGAAAGTACCAATTATTTTTTACTTTTTTAGTTCCTAGGTGTTTTTAAAGGCAGTTTTGTTTTTACTTAAAAATAATTTATTTTTAAGTGATCTTACAATAAAAGGTCGTCCCGTGGCAAGATGAATGGACGACACAGAGAGGGTTACGGGAGGATGTTGAATGTGACTGGCAAGAGAGAGACTAGGGAGAGTGACATAAAAGAAGGAAGCTTCTTGCCCAGCAGTGGGCGATTGAAGGCTAATCATGCTGTTGGTGATGATGATGCAACTTAAACTTAAAGTAACTAACCATAAATAAATCCCATGTCGGTCTGGCAACCCTTTTTCAAGAACGTCTCCGCCGATACTAGACTCTTGAAGTTGAACGAGGGGGTCCGCTCCGGTGGTACGCACATTCGATACCACATGGTAAGTAGATATAAGTAATGCTTGGTACAAGTCCCAACTGCTTCTTGGCTTATAATACATCTTATATATATTATATATATAATAATTAATCCCAATTTTCTTTGACTACGCGTGAACGGCGGTACCTATTTTGCCAATTCTTTTCTTTGTCGTGTTGTCAGGAGAAAATTCTTATCAAAGAAAAGATTAAGACAATTGCGCGGAATTAGAAAATCAAATACATAACCACCATATTAAATTTCTAATGAAACGGGAACGGGAAAGGAAACGGGGAAGCGAAGGGAACGGATTGGGGACAGGAACGGGAACGGCAGCACTATTATAGGGTAATAGAACATATGAAATAGTCAGTAAGCCAACATTCGGGCAGCACAGTGTCTGGGGTCCCTTACTGGGAGAGACCCTCTGTCTCTCCCCCCACCCCCCATCTACCAGTGACGCTGTCGCGGCCGATAGGGCCAATAGCAGAAACCACACAAAGAAAAAAAAACCATTTAGGATCACGGCTCCTAGTGAAAGAAAATTAAGCTAAGAGTTAGAAATTAACCTTTTGCGTTACAGGCAAAAATGAGCCTTTTAACTAATTAACGTGCAAACGACATTCGACCTTAGCGTAACAAACCCATTTCTTGGTTGACTATACATGTGCTTAGTGATTAATTTTAAAATGTTAGTGTGCAGCCGAATTGATACGCCGTGTTCGAGTACCAGTATCTCTCACATAAGATCGGTGTGAAGTGGCGGCAATGCTGTCATATTATGTGTTGGTATTGTTGTCGCGTTTCGTTCGGCTTGTGAGAGTTCATATCTATTAAAACAAAAACGCATTTCCTCGTATGCGTACGTGTCGTCAGACATCTCTGTTATTCGCTAAAAGCTGCCCATTACTTTAAACAGCAGACGTAAATCTTCTAACAATTTGAATTAAGACTAAGCTTATCAAAAGCTGTCAGTCTCTTAGATAAATTCCCTTTTGGAATCTATTGGTTAACACTTTCATAATTATTATTTTTCATTTGTAATGAAAACTAGTGTTGTAATTTGTTTACTTAACATTTGTTCTTGTATTTAAAAGAAAATCAGTCTTATATAGACAATATTTTTCTATTAAAGAACTCCTCTATCCAATTCTTATAGTTATGGTTTAAACAGTCATAGAGCATTTTTTCATATTTCTGTTTGCGTTCACAAATATTACCATTCTAGTTTTTTGCTCCTTGATATTTCGGTGTAAATGCTAAGAAGGGGATTTGTTTACGCTAAAAATTGGTAAATAATGCTCTTGTTCTACCTCTAGGTCCATGAGCGTTTGGCCTAATCCCGCCTTTATGAAACGTCCAATTAGTATCACGTAACCCGTGCGGTTATTTGCTTGTAATACGAGACGCGTACAATTATCCCATAATGTTGATTCCGTGGTACCAATTTAGCTCAAGCTAAGATAATCTGCTACGTTAGGATTTTTTTTTCACTAAAGGAGTCAACTAGACGAATGATCCATAAGTGATCATGGTTCGCATATAGAAATCTGGAGCACGGAGGGTAAAGTACTAAAAGTTGAAAGCTATACGGCAAAGTAAGTACTTATACTTTGCCGTCTTTGAACATATACTAGTCGTATTATATCTTTCTGATATAATACGACTAGTTAACAGCTTCGTTGATATTGAACTGTTGCTTTGTTTAGGACTTCATTGCAATTTATTGTTTAAATATGATTCTTTTTTTTTTTTAAAAAAAACGGGTATATTGGACATATAGGTATGTATTCCTAAAATTCCCATTTTCCCTCTTACTACTAACTACTTTATATATTATGCTAATATATAAAGCTGAAGAGTTTGTTTAAGGCCATACGGCTCACAATGTGAAAAAGTTATGAGATCTCTCTTAGAACCACGTGGACACCTTTATCAAAATATGTAGCTTGGCCAAATTTATTTAGTGTTACGCTACTTTTTTAACCGCCTTCAAAAAAGGAGTAGGTTATCAATTCAAGTATTTTTAGTTATGCAATAGTATGTAGTAACAAAACAACCACGCCACATATTTCGACTAGATAAGGTGTCAGGAGTCAGTGAATGTAACCGAGGAAACGTTTCGAGCAAAGGTATAGTTAGTGTCCTCGCGCTTCGTTTTGCCTCGTTGTGCGTGTCACTACCGTATTCCCAGACACTTAGATTGATTTTTATTCAAAGTAATTTAGTATTTCCTACTTCTCATGGATGTCCACAAAAAACGTTCTATTAAAAACAATTGCTTTATTATCTGCCTACTTATCATAGTACCAGAGTGCACTAAAATTGCAGGGGGTATGGTGTAGGACGAGTTAAGATAACTGACTACCATTTGACGCCATCCCCGGAATCCCCACAATCTCACGTCTAATACCGCTCAGTGACATTAATCAGAGCCCACTGTTTTACATGCCCTCCGAAACATGGAGAAAGTCGAATATTCGAAAACCAATATTTGGAAGGAGCACCCGTCTATCACCATGCTCTGCATCAAGTGCTCAATTTATACATCGACTCAAATGACGGCCATTGAATAAGCTGCAACCTCTTCCAAAAATTGTGCTTTAATAAAAAAACAGCCTGCAAATAATCTGCAACAAACAGCCCTAAATTTGTATCTAACATGGTGAAACGGGTACATACATTCACCTAAATTATTGACCGCAGTGCGGTTTACTACAGCACAAAGACCAAATGAAATTCCTTGCGCTAACTAGTGCATATGATAGATTGATGATGGAACTGGGAATTCCGCCCTAACGTAGCCCCTTCTTGCAAATGCCATTATAAAGAATTGTAACAAAAACTCTTTGAAGTCTTAAGAAAAACACTGTGAATACGATTGCAGTTTTATGTAGGTTATTTTGTAATTACATATGTTGTGAAATTAGATTAATTATAAAATATTGAGAAATCAGATACAATATTAATTAGAATTGCAATAAATAAATAGAAGATTTTAAGGACTAGGAATAACATTATTTTTAAAGTTACATATTTATTAATTCCAAAATATATTCCAAAGGGAACCTATATGAATAATCCATGTTGGTATAATTTCATCTTGCAACTCTATCCAAGTTTATAAAATAAATAATAAGCTACAGTAAAATCTTATCTGAAAAAACCCGCATACCATTAAATATCTTCCATTCATACACATAGCATTCGAAGCTAACTCTTCGGGCATGTTCTCAACACCTTCATGATGTTTCCATTTTCTAGTTGCTATTGAAAAACTCCAAAGCTCTTTAAAAAGTGGCATTGTTGGTGTCCAAGTGGGATTGTCTCGCTGTACTGAATTAAGCGGTAAATAAGGATTGTAGCCTCCAAAACAGTATATCCTAGCATCATCGCATGCTATTCTATGACCACTTCTGGGTCGAGGACAAAACCCCCGGCATTTTACTTCTATGACTTTAAATGGCTCAAATAAATAGTCTTTACTTGATGTATTCATGACAAAATGGACTTCAAAATTTTAAAATATATAATGTACTTGTAAATAACTACTTATTATGAAATATTTCTCTCAGGTTAAAATCTAATTTTGATTAAAATAGTGAAGTTTATAAATCTGTCATTTGTGACATTTTGTATGCACAGCTGCTTACAGTGTGGCCAAACCAAATAAAGTACTACAAACCACACTAAGCCCTCACTCGCATGAGCTTTTTAGTGCGTTAAAAAGCGTTCAAACAGAACATATGGATTCGCAAGTGTATGAAGAGATAATAAAATTTAAAATAGAAAAATTAAATTTCTGTAATGAATTTAAATCATTTTTTTTTAATATATTTTAGGCCCAGCTCCTGCCAGAAGTTGAGAATCCGCTGGGGCTTCTTCAAAACTTCTTGCAGGGACCTCGGTGACCCGAGGATTTTTGCCCTGTGGGTTTCCACCTCTTTGCAGTCCAGTAGGACATGAGATGGTGCCTGCGTGTATTGTGTCTACAAACTATTTTACATGTAGAGGTAAGTTCTTTGTAGAGGCGTGCAGTTTTAGACTGAACGCACTCTACCTTATTCAACTCTAGTACATTTTTATACAGCAGAAAATACACACTTATCATCATCATAATTGTAAAGTGTCATCTAGAAAAAAATGTCGCGTCATCTTTCAAAGTGCAAAAAAAGACCAGTTCCTTTAAGTTTGTTATAAGATCGGGGGCAGCCTACTCGTATTGCAATATACTCTACGTGAGGCTCTATAAGCTCTCGTATCACGTACCTTTGCTCACTCTTTGTATCCTACACATCCGCATGCATCGCACCTTTCTTTATACACCACCGCATAAATTTGATGCTATTGCAGATGTTTTATCGAGTGATGCTAAGATAACGTGACACTTTTTTTTGCACTCCTGGTAGTTCAGCAAACCGTATCCTGTAGACAGTCCCGTTAATACAGATAAGATGATTTATTTACTTTCCTTAAAACTTACAAGAACGTCACTTAAAATTGATGTATAGTATTTGTTTGGTCAGATTTGTGTCGCTGATACTAAAATAGGTAAAATTTGTGCTATAGGTTTCAGCAGCCTTCCATCTTATTAAATAATTAGCGTCAACCCGCGAGTTCGTCCACGTAAGCCACTCGTATTACTTAGGAGTATAAAACTAGTTTTTGGATAAAGATTAAATATCCTGTTTATAAAAACACCTTTACAGACAATAAATTATTTTAGAACAAAATTGGTTAGCATAAATAAGATAATAGTGAGCCAACCATACAAGTTAGACATATTCTGTAGAAGACTTTTATTTAGACCTTTTGAAGGGCAACAATTCTGTAATACATGATTTTTGCGAAAATTTAACCGTTTAGGCGGCGCAAGCAGAGGAGCCTGTCAAGAGGAAAAGAATACCCCCGATTTTGAAACATTCTTCTTCGGTGTTCCGCTCCTATTGTTTTTGCGTGATGATCTATAGTCTATAGCCTTCCTCGATAAAGGGGCTATCTAAAACTGAAAGAATTCTTCAAATTATTATATTTATTATTGAGCTGCTTAAAGTCGTTGCATTTTTACACCTTGCGCAATTTTCGCTCTGAATTAAAATTTTATTTGTTCATCCAAATATGTCTGAGTCTTTGAACCTTCTGGTTGGACTGTTGGCCATAGACAGGAGAACCAACTGCCCGTGTGCCCCTCGCAATATAAAAAAGCAATAATAAAATGCCAAAGTATGAACAGAAAATAATATTGACTGGTATTCATATCAAGTGAACCGTACCTTTAGTAGAGCCGATTTTTAATTGCTTCCCTTACAATGTGCCATTGGACGGGAATTATAGACCTTATGATGGATGAATGGACTCCAGCTAAGGCCGGTTCGAGGGCCTAACAATAGACACGGAAACGAAATTATGGACCTTTGTTTCTACAACTCTATGGCTATTTTTAGTCGCTGACTGACCTGAAGAATGTATGGAGAAAAAATCATATCTTGGTTTTAGCATAAGCCTTAGTTATATATAATTTACGGTGCCTTTCTTGTCTGTCTTGACTTTCTTGTCAACTATACATATTAAATATATTGATTTCTTAATAGTGACTAATTTTTTTTCTTTTTATACACACATACAAGGGTAACATAAAAAATTACCTCTGTTTCCAGTGTATTGCCATTAAATGGCGTACAAAAATTACAATTTAAATTAATATGATAGTAATAATAATTATCAAAATAAAAGTACAATTTTAGTAATAAATACAATACGCATAAAAAAAAAACAAACAAACAAATTACAGAATGATAAATAATATAATTTTTATTTTTAACTGAAATAGTTAAAAAAATAATTTTTAAAGTTAAACCTTTTTCTATAAGCCATTTATGTTACCTAGGCTTAAGTCTATACTCAGATAGAGTCAAAGGTTGTCTAAAAAATTATAAATAACGTTGGAAATATATAAATTCATATTTTCTACATGTTCGACCACTAGGCAGACACTGCCCACTCATTTTATCAACTTTCGAATAACACTATTTTATCAAAGACACAGCGCATTTATCAACGGGTCAGCGCTTAGCGTCATTACTTTCCGTGTAAATTTCACACCTAATAAAATCAATTTGACGCGTTTTAAGGGCATCTGTTAATGAGAATATTTATTATACACCCGTTGACTTTACTATCATCTGACTTTAGTTTCATTCTAAAAGTGTTGACTTGAATTGTATATTATTTTACTATTATTATTATACTATTATTATACTATTGGCACTTTAATTACTGGCTTATTATATCAAATTTCGAATAACGCTACTTTCTCCTACAGTGCGTTTATCAACGGGTCAGCGCTGATAGTCTTTATGTTTTGCGTATTTTCATTGTTAATAAAATCAATTTGAAGCGCTTTAAGGGAATCTGTTTATGAGGATGTTTATTACACAGCCCCTGACACTACTTTCATTTGACTTCAGATACATTCTAAAAGTGTTAATTAAAATTATGTATCATTAATCATTATGCTGTTGGTACTGTAATTACTGGTTTATTATATCAAATTTCGAATAACACTAATTTCTCATACAGACAGCGCGTTTATCAACGGGTAAGCGCTGAGAGTCATTACATTCCGAGTATTTTCACAGCTAATAAAATCAAATTGACGCGCTTTAAAGGCCTCTGTTGATGAGAAAGTTTATTACACAGCCGCTAACACTACCGTCATTTGACTTCAGTTGTATTCTAAAAGTGTCCGTTGAGTGGTTCATTTTCTTGATTATCTTTATGTGTTTAAGTGCCTTAAAATATCTTTTTTTTTTTATTTATTCAACCGTTTATTTTCTGTTCAGTTTATTTAAATTGGTTAAATTTCGTTCAGTAACATCCTCTCGTCTACCATAGCTCAGGGCTTGAAGACGAAACTATTTAACTAATGTGTGTTCCGGTGATGTCCTATGACTCTGAGACGCGGTCCTTCACTCTTGGCTGATCTCTCTCAAATTAAAAACACCCAGTGTAACGCGATGAACAAAGTTCGTAAGGCGTGGCCTTACGAACTTTGTTCATTTAATCAAGTCTGTTTATGAGCGCGGTTTTATTCTACAGCCTACTTGCGCGGTGAAATTCGTAGTGGAGTTAAAGGTTTTGATTTACCGCTGATGCTCAAATATATTTTTTATTTTAAAATGCCCAGTGTAACTGCGGCCTTACGAAGTTCGTTCACCACGTTTAATCAAGTCTGTTTATGAGCGCGGTTTTATTCTACAGCCTACTTGCGCGGTGAAATTCGTAGTGGAGTTAAAGG
>JANCMC010006712.1:75136-97976 GCA_024363005.1 Charaxes varanes
AATGCCCAGTGTAACTGCGGCCTTACGAAGTTCGTTCACCACGTTTAATCAAGTCTGTTTATGAGCGCGGTTTTATTTCGGAGCTTACTTGCGCGGTTAACGTCGCAGTGGAGTTAATGTTATTGGTCTTCTGCTGACGCTCAAATATTTTTTTATTTTAAAACGCCCAGTGGAACTGCGGCCTTACAAAGTTCGTTCGCCACGTTTAATCAAGTCTGTTTATGAACGTAGTTTTATTTCGGAGCTTACTTGCTCGGTTAACGTCACAAGGAAGTTAAGCTCTACTGCTGACGCTAAGATATATTTTTTACTAATACCTGACATCCACGTTACGGTCTACCGGACGGATTTTTGTGCAAGTTTTTTGAGTTAGATCAGTTTATGTTTAAGCGTGAGATATATTTAGTAACGAATACCTTCATCGCATATCAAATACAGACATCTTCCATACATAAAAGCATGTCTTGGCACGCTCTTAGTTCCTTTTATTGAACGACAATACACGTTAACTGTTCAAAACGGGTCAACATTTTAAAACAGGTAGGTACCCGGTACGGATATTAATTCCCCATTCCCACGAACTATCTACATAGTAGAGAAAACATCCATATCGATTTGACTACGAAAAGGCTATCTAAGGTTGATAATAATAGATCATTAAGTCTTCGTATGTCTTTGTAGGGTAGAAAAATAAAAGAAACTATCGTTTATTATTCCAGGAAAATTCACAGTTCCATCCTATAAGGAACGTATCGACTAACGATTGTATCGGCATGTGAGACGGGACGAGATAAAAAGCGGACGTTATTTATCGCCAATAAACGCCCTCCGACCAGCTCCCGCCACGCACCCTCCGTATACTAAGTTAAATCGTCCAAACAAATATTAGATGGCTGTTTATGAGGGCTGTTGTTCAGTGGTTCGCAAGAGTATCTCCTACTGAAAATTTTGAACAAGTGAACATTTGTTCAACTATTCGACCAGTATCGGTACTGGCATATAAGCCTAAAAGCTTGGCTTACCTGACTAAAATTATCATCTATCAAGAATATATAGAACCAGGAATGTTCCTTCAATTAGCTCCCGCCGCATACCCTTCGTATATGAAGTCAAATCGTCCAAACAAATATTAGATGGCTGTTTATGAGGGCTGTTGTTCAGTGGTTCGCAAGAGTATCTCCTACTGAAAATATTTTTTGTCGCTTTAACATCTGTTCTTAAGTAGGATACATTTTGCTTTAAGTGAATTAAATATAATCACTTTTCATTTTTCATCATGACGGAGCCAGATATAGCTTCATTTAAACGATCATTTCAATGATCATATTGTGTGGCCGGGGACATTGTGTAACTGTAAAAAGTTTTGTAGTACTTTGTGGACTTCAAGGACAAAAATTTACAAACACTCTGAGCTATGTCTGGCCCCGGTATTATAAACATAAATTGATAGTAAAAGTAAGTTAATGACAAATATTACAACTAATAACACTCACAATCACGGTCATGTTTTTTTATATCTTCCCGGTTCTTTCTTTCCCAAATATATTCGTAGCATTCTGAAAATGAATATTCCTTTTTATTTACAAATGTTAATTATTGATTTTTGTGTTTTAAGAGTACATAGGTTAGTAACGTATGAGTTCGATGTCAATCTAAGCAGAAGAAAACCGAAAATTGTAGTGCCTCCCCCCCCCCCTGACTGATTTTGCAAGAAGACAGTTTATAGAACAATCTGCATATTTATATAATAAACTAAACAAAAGCATAAATATATATCCCATGCCTAACAGGGACTGCAAGATCACTGTAACTAATATCTTAAAACCTAACAATTATGATGGAACTCCTGCAAAACAAACACAATATTTGATTGACAAATCGATATGTGTGCTTACACATACACATACACGAACACAGTATAACAGGCGCCTGTTACCTATAATACAGGCATTAAGTTGTCTATCTTAGAAACAGACGTCGATGTGTCTTATAATATTTATTTTTTTGCATGAGAAACTAAACTACTTTGCTTTAATCCGAGAATGAATACGATGGAAAGTCGGTGTAACGCTGCAACCCGAAAGCTACACCACCGAATCCGCCACCAAAGCACAGCACTACACTGACTTTCCGATGAACTTTGTAGACTTCAAGGACAAAAATGAACAAACATTTCGAACTGTGTCTGGCTCCGGTATTATGGAAATGAAGGAATCTTTGTTTAATTAACCTGTGTGGAGCTATGTGGTGGGAAGAGGGTATTAGGAGGAATCAGTTTCATCAATTTGCATAAACTTTCGCACTGTTCTGCGAGTGTTTAGAATTATTCAATGTGTGATAACAAAAATGTCAAATAACCTAATCTAAAAGAATTCTTTGTTACAGATGGGTGACATAAAAGAGAACACGTCATTGAAGAGATGAATTGGAAATCCGAAATTATGTACCATAGAAAGCTGTTTGTTGAGACCGCCTTCATCGTACACAATGCTTTCGATGCGGATAACAAGACAAAATACAACGCTCTTGATAACAATACAGACGTGCCGCGGAATGAAACCCGATTCGTGGCGGAGACCGATGAATTTATATTCGATAGAACGGATGTTAAGGCTATATTTATAACGCTCTACACGATTGTATTTTGCTGCTGCTTCTTCGGTAAGTACACCGGTCAGTAATGGTTATTTATAGGAGCTTAAGTGCTTGTATACATACCTAACAAAGATACACGTCAGCTCACACGCGGCAGGATTTATTAATATTTCGTTCATTTATAATCATTTGTATCATACGAACAATACACACACATGACACATGAACCCACTTCTGGGCGCAGCAAAATAATTCAAAAAAGAAATACGAACATAACTATTTAGGTCAAAAATTTTATCAATAATTAAGGTACTATGACGAGTATTTATAAATTGCTGTTATATATATGTTAGGATATTAAAAATAAAAATAAATTATGTCAATTAACATATTAATAATTACGGCAAACAAACCCTTGAGTATCTTATACCTAATTTAATTAATAACCTACCTAACACCTTAAAAGAACAGCTTAATCGAAATAACTACACTTCTGAGATACTTAAATACTGTAGTGCAGGCCAGGTCCCATTCGCGATGGATACTATATCGTCAACCCATCTCGTTAATGGACGACCAATGCTAAATTTCGTTAAGTCTTTCCATCTGGTGTAGTTAACCAAAATATATTAGTATTAACTCCGCTAACTGCCTGTGTGTGGCAGTGTCATGTAACAATTAACGATTATTTTTTTCTCACACACAATAGGTACTGAATAGTAATTTTTTTACCACATTACAAATGCCAGGTGTCGGAGCGTTATATGTATCAAGCATTCTTGGAATTAATTTACGCAATATTCTATTATCTAAGCACTACCTACTTCCTCGTGTTAAATTTCTAAGTATTGTTCGTAATCAAAGATAAAAAAGTGCCCACCGGCATCAAGACACGCTTTTATAGAAGGGTTCTGTATGTTATACGCGATAAAGGTTAGGGTTAGGGTTAAATAACTTGAAAAGTGATTGTCTGATTTCGTTTAAAATAATGATCCTAATGAGTTTTTAGTATGTTTTATCAACATCGAAAATTTCAAGTTTCTACGTGAAAATGTATTCCAAATATATTTTAATATATTCCAAACGTATTCCAATATATTCCAAACATATTCCAATATATTCCAAGAATATTCCAATGTATTCCAAATATATTCCAATATATTCCATTTATAATATATTTGAAAAACCTAGGGGGCGGCTAAACGCACGATTGGACAGACGGACGGACGGATGTACGGAAAGAGCGAAACTATAAGGATTTTTTGTAGGACGACGGAACCTTAAAAAGGGAATTTGTTGAACAACAATAAAACATCTAAACTATGATGAATTTTCTAAGGACAAAATTTGGCTAGCTTGTACCTCTAGCAATTTGGTGTTTTATTGCGATACCGGGTTATCTTTTCATACACCTTCTACCTAGCGTTACCAGGTTTGAGGGGTTTAAGATAGTTTTTGGATAAGGATTAATATTACGTTTATAATAAGATCTTCACAAATAGTGCATTATTTTAGTACAAATTTGATTACCATAAAAACGGTTATAAGCTAAGCCAAAAGATAGACACATGCTGTCGCGGACTTTAATTTAGGACTTTTAAAGGGAAACGATTTTGTCATACGTGACTCTAGCGAAACTTTAACCATTTACGCAGCGCACGTAGCGGAAGATCTGGAATGGGGAAAATACCCCCGATTTTAAAACATTTTTCATTGGTGCTATGCGCCTATTGGCATTAGTGTGATGATATATAGCCTAAAGCCTTCCTCGATAAATGACCTATCTAACACTGAAAGAATTCTTCAAAGCCGATCTGTATTTCCTAAGATTAGCGCGTTCAAACAAACAAACAAACTATTCAGCTTTATATATTATTATAGATTACAGTTATAATGAAAATGCTAAAAATTTACCAAGAGCGTGTTAAGACACGCTTATACAGAAGGGTTCCGTATCTGATATGCGACAATTAACCAAAAAAATTGTTTTCCGATTGGCATGTTCTATCAACATAGAATATTTTAATTCTCTACATCTAATAGTTTAGAAAGCCTAGAGGA
Organism: Charaxes varanes; assembly: GCA_024363005.1. Taxonomy (NCBI): domain Eukaryota; kingdom Metazoa; phylum Arthropoda; class Insecta; order Lepidoptera; family Nymphalidae; genus Charaxes; species Charaxes varanes. The sequence goes on from JANCMC010006712.1 coordinate 79,793, forward strand.
GGGTGGGCACCTTGCAGGTGGACAGAGGAACGTACAGATGGATGGATTGAACGGAACCGTAAGGGTAGGGTTTCTTTTGGACTACCGAACCCTAGAAAATGAAAAACAAGAAAAAAATGATTTACTTAATTATTGTTTTCAAGTAAACCGATGTCTCTTGTTCTTTTGAAAATCATATCTTCATATTTGTAGTTACAAAAACTTATTAATTAAACGCATTGAAAACAAAAACAAATGAGAATATACTCACATAGATTTGTATCTTTTTCAACATGCCAGTATAATTAACATAATTCGATTCGAAATTACAGCCATCACAGAGCATGCCTCGCCTCCGGCGGACATCTATTTTTGATATAATTTTAAATGTTTATATTAATATTTTAAAATGTATTTAGAATCCTTTTTGTACTACGGAGCCCTAAAACGCCGACTTGAAATTGTCAGAACTGGATTAAATTAAAATGGGACCGCACGAAAAACACCAGCTCTCAAATAATAAGAGGATCATCAAAATCAGTTCACCCAGTCGAAAGTTCTGAGTTCACACGACTGAAGTGAAACTTCTTTTATGTATGTATAATGGAACTTTGGAATGAAGTTACAATTTCATTCAATTTAAAAGTAGAATATTTAATGTATTGGACAAAATATTAATGTATAAAATTGTTCAAGAACGAAATGAAATTACGAAGTAATCAATAAATCACCGTTCGCGTTATACATTCACTAGCTTAACCCCAAAGTTAAGCGAGAGTAAGTAAGTTTTACTTCTCTAATAAATCAATAAAAAATGCAGTTGCATTGACAATTTATTAGAGGTAACGTCATGCTTGTAGCCGAATTGGGCCGGCTCGTCCGGGTACCAGTACCCCTTTCTTCCATAAGATCGGCGTGAAGTGGCGCCAATGCTGTCACCTCAAGTGATGGTGTTTTTGTCGCGTTTCGTTCGGTTTGTGAGACTTCCCGGAGGCCTGAACTCGTTATTAAGGCCGGCAACGCATCTGCTTGCCTCCTGGATGTCCATAGGGCGTCAGTAGGTACTTACCTGCCTGCTGCCTGCTCGTTTGTCCCATGTAATATAAAAAAAATTCCTCCCTTTTCAATGCCGGTTGGAAGAAAAAAAGATTTATACAGTTGCTTAATCAAGGATGTTATCTAAAGGTGCTGATTGACAGATTCGTTAAGACTTATACGGGATTATCTGAATATCGGTAATTAAATCTCTGCACAAAAGGGGAATAACACAAATGTTTGGGAGTAAAGTCCACATCTTATTTAAAAACCATTAAAACGTTTTTACCTTCTATAGAATAAATGTATTATAGATATAAACCTTGTACATGAATTGGCCAGTGTCTCTTTTTATGGCCACTATTCAGGAGAAGACAATGTCTGCCAGGTCCGTAGTCGGTAGTCTTATATTAAAAAGACAACCCTATTTCACGTCTTTTGTCGAGAATAGTACAGAAAACTTTCACTCAATCAGGTTATTTCAATGATAAAGTAGATGCGTCTGTATTTTATCGCACGTGACGGAATCCAACGTTGCAGTTTAAGATGGAATGCGCTTATAAGATATACATTCCACTCGTGATATTAAGATAATTTGTCTAGTCTGGAATACATTTATCAATTATATAATATAATAAAGCAGTTTTGCGCGGGAAACACTTATAATATGTACTAGTTTTCTTCGACTGTTTTATTAATTTCTTTTGTGATGTAAAATAAAGCGTATAAATAAATAAATAAAATACAATTTTTAATTTCATTTTCCCTACAAAAGTAGGCTATGTCAAATCTGTCTCTCCAGCGAAATTCATCGAAATTGGTTCAGTGGTTTAAACGTAACAAACCTAGTTAATTTCACATTTATAATATTATTAAGGATGAATGCTGGTGTCCCACAAGGTACTATTCATTTCCTATCCACTTTCTTCTTTAACTATATTATTTATTATTATTAACTTGATTGAAAATTCCATAAATTGATCAAACAATTTTGAAATCCATAGATATACACATATTTTCTTCATACATTAGATAGATATAACTGCTTGTTATAAACGTAATTTAGTGAATTTGTCGTCTTACGACTGAAATAGAATAGTGGCATTCTAATCTTCCCTTATCGCGGATGTCATTATAAAGGGACTAAGGAACTTCCAGCTTATCAGCAGCAATAATCTCTATACAATTAGGTTACTACGATTATCATCCGACTTCATTCGCGTGTTTTTTTTTTATATTACAAGGGGCAAACGACCAGGCGGTTCATTACATAAGCGACCTTCGACGCGCGTGGACGTCTGCACGGTGAGAAGGCTCGTAGATTCTTCGCCAGGTTTTAAAAAGGGGTTTAGGCCACCGGGAACTCTCATAAACCAAATGAAACGCCACAACAATACCCTCGCTTGACGTGACAGCATTGCCGCCACTTCACGCCGATCTTATTTGAGAAAAAGGACTGCAAGTGACGCGCTACCTCTAATTTATTTATTTATTTTACATAAACGGGGTGAATCAAGTTATAATTCGATCCCACGGGAACAATACATTCCTGGATGGTAATGGTCTATGTATTTTTCTGTATTATTGACTAAATTTCTTTTCATTATTGACTAAAGTGCGCGCGTGCGTGCGTACATGGGTGCTTGTGTGTCTGTTTGCTAAAACATATACCCATATCTGCTTTGCCCCATGTTAGGACTTAGGTTCGGTTATAATGATAGTAATAAAAGCAATAAAAGAAAGACATTTTAAATGACATACATTTTAAATCATAACTTTGCAACCTGTATCACTAGCCAGCCTCCTATTTGTGTATAACGAGTATTAAATATGTGAATATTAATGAGATGTTTGGTATATAATTGTGTTATTCTGTTCATATTATTTATAATAAGCGATTGCGATGCCTTATATTATCACGTGTGTACTTTAAATACACATCACGTGTCGAAGATAGCACACATCACCTTGTTCAGTACTGTTACTTGTTCTTTTCTTTATTTAAATATAAAGACAAAAGAGTAAAAAATTCTTGGTATATTAGTATCACAGAGCACGGACATTCTCGGTAGTTTTACTTACTTTTACGTTCGAAACGAAACGTCAAATGAAGGTTCGTGCTTCCATTTTACACTACTTACGTGGCCGTAACGTATATCAAATATATACCAGTGTTAGAATAGGTCACCCATCTATAATCCTGCCGCAGCAAGAGCTACTTGTCTCCACTATCTCACGACTAATAACACTCGGTGACATTAAGTGGGGCCCGATGTTTTACGTGTTAACCGAAACTCGGAGGAGGTCGGATATTAGAAAACTATTGTAATCAATGGTCACTCATCTATTACTGGGCAGCGGTAAAAGCTACTTAACCCAGCGATTGATTCAAATACCGGCCACTAATTATTAATACATTAGATTCTTAAAATAATACATCACGCACACAAATGCCAAACGACTTACACACACATTTATACATATCACTAAAAAATGGTATCAAAGCAAAGTCATGACGACGCGACCGTATATATATTAATTGTCATATGTAACAATGTCGTTGTACAAAGGATTAAATTTTTGTATATAGATTTAAAAAAACATATATTACGCGAATAAAAAATTATTACCTATTGTTGTGTCTACATTACGAATACAACTTTACAGAAACTATCATATAAATAACACCTTTATTCCTTTTGGCATAAAGTTTTGAATTCAAGTGCTCAACTTGTACGGCATTCATGGAATGTTCTATCCCCTATAGTCGCGTTTTAATAAACTCTTATGTAACTCAGAAATTACGTAATATTTACTATTCGCACCCGTGTTTTTGTAGATAAAGTTTAACTGCTAATAAAAATAAGAATTGGCAAGACCTATTTCATACACCTTAGTAATTTTTCGTGCTCATTAGTGCGTTCATAAAGAATTACATATGCTCTTTTTATATCCTTAATAAGAATTTTTCGTATCGAAAAGAGCTTATTAAAGTATACATGACTTAAATGTTATTTTTTGTGGTGAACCTAATTTTATAACGTCACTGAGTGATACTAAACGTGAGATTGTGGGGATTCCGGGGATGACGTCAAAAGGCAGGGTACCTTGCGGATTTTAGTCCATATCTTATACCTTATAAGTTTAAAGATTATAGCCGATTTCAGCCATGTTATACGTCATACAGATGTTTAGATAAATTCGTAGTCTTTACATATTTTGTAAATCGTCAATATCAAGGATTTATTCAATATGTATGACGAGTATGAAATCTAAATTCTAAGCTATATAAATTCAAAAAAAATTATCTTACTATTATTTGATAGTGGGTAATTTCTGAAACGGCTGGACCGATTTTGGTAAGACTTGCACTGGCAGATGTTTTTATTGGGAACCAGCGGACCCAACGACGCTGTCCTGCTCGAACGTTTGGTTACCTATTATTTACTACATTCGATTATCCTATAATATTAGTTCCGTTCCCGTTCCCGTCTTCGCCCTATGGTTAAGTATTCTTAAATTTTCTGATTTTCCACGCAACATTCTTAATTTTTCTTTCACAAGAACCTTTTCCTGATAATAACAAACACAAAATTAGCGAAATCAGTACAGCCGTTCACGCTTTATAACGTGACGAAGTCAAATAGGTATTAAATAGATACGATTTGACCAATGAGTTCGGGTTATCTAGAAAATGGCTCCTACATGAAACGGCCTAATTTAATTTAATGCAGACATAGTTGCGTGTTACAGCTGGTATAGTTAAGATGAGTCCACAACAAACACCGGCCACGATATCAATTTCATAACAGCATTATACAATCATCCATATAACGAGCGGGCTAGGCGCGGGATCTGCCCGTCAATGTAACTAACACGGGCTTCCTGTACGTCTGTCCGTCATAGATAAGGTTCGTAAAGATATACATACACACTTGATTGTTTAATACGCCTAAATCATTTCCGGTAAACACAGACTGATTTACATCTCGGAATAAGGACGGAGTTTTGACACTGCCCGTTTATTTTTTAAAGCAGCCGGCTTTCACCGGTGTCCCATTCTAACACTGATTTATATTTGATATTCGACCTCCTCCGTGTTTCGGAAGGCACGTAAAACAGTGGGACCCGATTAATTTCAAAGGTTGTTAGAGTTCCGAGGATGACGTCAGAGCAATCGGTCATCTTAACTCGCCCCACTGCCAAATCCTTTGCAATCTGAGCGGACCCTGGTACTAGACCGGGATAATGCTAGGACTTTTATTTGTCTGTATGTAAACTTCACTGAATATATTTCACTTCTGTAAGCTGTAGAAGCTATAGTCTTAACCTTATGGAATTATATCAGACGTTAGGTCCGTTCCTTGAGTCGAAAGTTCCATATTAGAATTTCAGCATTCTATAAATAAAATATGATATTGTATCCACACACAAGTTTATTGTTGTTATCGCCTTATGCTGACAAAATTACTTTATTCGAGTGAATTTAACGTATATAACCTCCATTGTAATAAGATTTCACACTATATGGTTCGGAATTTGTTTTAAAATTTACTGTATACAGTATTTACTGTATAAAGCTTTTGATTGCGGCGGTACCATGATCGAATAGAATACTGAAAACGTTTTGGGATCAGGTTTTCCATAGGAACTACACTACCCATCCTTATCACCTTGGATTTTTTGAATCAACCCAATTAAATCACTCAATTATTCATCAAATTTTTGTTGTTCTTTTTTGTATGTACCACTTAAATATCATTTTTGTTCTGCTTCAACAGCACAATTCCTCTGTGAAATCAATTGCCGGCTTCGGTATTTCTGAAGGGACTTAGGGACCTTCAAGAAAAGAGAGTACTCATTTTTCAAAGGCCGGCAACGCATCTGCTGATAACTGCGAGCTCTCTGGCGTTGCAGTTGACCTCGGGCGTCGGTAGTCAGTTATGTGTATGCAACCTGCTCGTTTGCCCCTCGTTATTCATAAAAAAAACTGTTACAGTCCGATTTCGTTCAGAATAATTTTCCTAATGAATTTTTAGCATGTTCTATCAATGTGGAAAATTTCAAGTCTCTTCTAATAGTCTAATAGTTTGGAAATGATAGGGGGGGGGGGGACCACGGTACGGGCAGACAGACGGACGGACGGACGGACAGAGCGAAAGTATAAGGGTTCTTTGTAGTACCACGGAACCCTAAAAAACAGAAACATCGCTAATCACAAATAAGTGCCTACCGTTTACAAATTAGTAGCGGTCAATTGACTTTCTCTTTGGTCCTTGGAAATAGTGTACCAATTTTTGGATGCGATCGCTTTCTACAATTAGCCTCGTGCAGTTAGTAGCTGTTAGTAATGAGGCCCTTTGTCCGATTCTGTAATTGACCTAATGACGGCAGATATGAGTCAACATCATAAAGAATACTTACCGACGCTTCACAAACTCTTAGAGGAAAATTTAAAATAGATATGACTAAGCGTAAAAATTAGGTATTTGTAGATGAGACCGATGCAGAAATCCCCGAAAAGCAGGGAAAATAAAGTTATTTTTTTTATTTTCAGCTAACATCTACAGTTAAAATCATGCTTTTATCGGATATGATAATTTTAATTTAACCCTGCTACTATCAGCAGTGTATTTTCCGGTCCAGTTTAATCTGTGAATGTGTGCATTACGAAATTCGGGCAGTGGACGTGCAAAAGTGATAGCGTGGCTAATGGAGCGGCTGTGCCACATAGGGCTGTGACACTGACTGTACAATAACTGATTTTATGTATTACTTTAAAAAATCACGTCTATAGACCTCACTACCCACAAATTTTTCTATGCCTTCCTATAAATACTAAATATCTTTACAAACTCTTGAAATGTACAAGCATATAAATAGGTCAATCACAAACTTAAGTTAACAAGGAAAAATATTTATTATCATGCTTTTTATGGATTTCCCAAAATGTAAATTTATAACTTCAAAGCGTCATATAAATGACAAAAAACTAATAATCCGCAACTACCACGATTCTTAATTGATTTTATTTAACATTCAGAATAGTATGACCTCAGTTCCGATATATTTTAAGAAGATAGTCTATAATAATAAGTCCATAATGACGACATATAGAGCTGGAAAGGATCGCTTGTAGAATAGGTAGTAGTATAAGCTCACCCATTGTCTATTTCTTCCCTAGGTAATGTATTTTCCTGTATCATTTTTGGTACATAAATAAATCTATACACATAAATATCAATCGTTGTTCCTTAGTTTGGTTAAAACTCGCAAACTGCTGGACCAATTTAAATTCTGTTTGTTTTGTTTCAATCCCAAAATACTAAAAAAAGTACAGATTTGTTCGATACGAAATTATTATTTTATAAAGCATTCGGCCAGTGGCACAGTTTGTGGACAAAGAAGATTTTTTTTGGTCCTAACAAGGGGCAAACGAGTAACCGGCACTTAAGTGACTACCGACCGACTATTGATTAACAGGATTAATCGCGTCGAGCCTCATTTCGGGCAAGACAACGTCGGCCGAATAAATGACGACAAAAGCGTTTCGCTTTCTCCAACAGGCTCTTGAACCGAGCACCTTACGGATTTGATTCTAACCTATCGCCGTTGAGGAATGTTATCACAAAGTAATTTATGGGTTTTTACTTTGCACATTTTTCACGAACGTCATTATAGCCCAAAGCAATAAGTGAAAAATAATAAGCGTGTTATCAACCCTATGTTTGATTGCAATTTATAACAGCAGAGTGTCGAGGAAGTGCAGTTATTCGGCAATCAATTTAAATTTTACTCCGATCTGAAAATACGCTCCAAACTTTTAAATTGCCTCTCGATGTATCTGATACGAAGCGAAATCTGTAATTAACAACTAAGAGAAGAAATTTGCAAATATCGTAATATTTAAACCTGATAGGGTAAACTTGAGTTTTTTAGCATACACGTGCCCGAATTTATTGGTGGTCTAAAGTCCTCATTTGACATTTTAATGAGTTATTACGAAATTATTTAGAAATACGATTATGTGTGGACACAGATTACACCAGTAACACTACACGAATACACAGTCACACTAATACTAACCGGGACTAAAAGTAAAAGTATTAGCCGATGCTTTCTTCTACATACCAAGACGAGCAAAATCAATTTAGTTACATGTTATCTAAATCCTGATTTTATCATGCACTCTTACAAATAAAAATATAAGGAATGAGTTAAGTCTTTATAAAATATTTAAACCGAATTACGTTTTCAAGTCTAGAAAAATGTGAACAATTTATTATTTACAATTACTTTAGTAATGACAATGAAATGCAATGACTAACGCAATCTGGGAATTAAGTGCAGAAAATGTGTAGCGGGAGATATAACTGAATCAGCTGGTAGTTTAAATGTGCCTTTGTAACCTTGTAAGGACAATGCTTTGTTCTCGGGAAAATGTCGGAAGACTTATCTATATTAATATATACGTAATACATGAAGTACGTACAATAATACGTGAAGCGAAAACTTTCCGTATCATTTTACGAAAATTGCGCAGACGGTCTGCGAATGCCAGTATTTAAAAAAATATGCATTATATAAAAATATGTTTTTTAATATTGAACCCCAATTTGAGACATACATATACGCGAATGAATAAATACACGAAACCTAGTGTTGTTTAAAAGTCGAGAAATCGATAGAAGGTGCACAGCGAGTGCATTTTATATTAAGCCGTAAGCAAACAGCCGTCTCTCGAAGAGCTGATTGTTATTCGAACGGGAGCTGCGACCGGGAAGCGTCCGCCGGAGCGATTCCTGAAACAGCCGATATGAACTCGTTGAGTCGCGTCCATACTGACGAGATGTGCTATCGAAACGTGAAATTATACTGTTGAAATAAAAAATATTTATCCTTTTTTTCAAATACCCTTTTTTGTTCCGCTGATGAGCCAAGTCGGGTCATTAACAGTTGAGCTCTATAATAGCTTTTAATATTATTACTGTGGAAAGACACATCAAGGTGCAAGGTTTCGGCGAGGAGTGAAAGGTGGGAGCGAAGGTCGATATGCTCAACCACCGCAAAGGTAGATCTTCGGGTCCGGGCTAGTTGGAGTTGCTCGGGGCGGCCGCGCCTCGCCCATCGTTTCTTCTATTTATATCTCAGTCCAGATTCAACACGGATTAACCTCTTCTAGTCGTCGCGATATCTCGCAGGGGGTCTACTGAAATCGATATTTCCTCGTCTTTTCAACAATTATAAATATGTATATTGGATCTTATCTACAAATCTACTTTATCCTTTAAACACGTTTAAAGAGTTTAATGGATGCACTTTCAGTACTATTTAACTTGATAACACCTTTGGCACTTGTCTTCAACAGAAGCCACTCAGCAATTAACTTTGTCCATTTTCTGGTCCTCGGCGCAGTTGACTATTTAAAACAGAATTATAAAGCCATTGTTATTTTTGCACGATTTAATAAAAGAATCCTGCGAGGAGCGTGTGAATGAGCCACTACAGATCGTTTGCTGAAGTGATTTACAATTTGCTTGATAGTCAGCACTTCGGCTTAAAGCCTCGCTCGCCCACCGATTAAGGACTTTGTTTGTGGTCGCAGGAGATTTACGAGTCGCTTAAACCCGCTTCTGACCGGGTTGTTATGTAAGCTACTTTTTTTGGTTTAAAATATACCTACTCGCTTTGTTCTTTTTCCGATAGTCGATCGAAATCGAGATAAAGCCCAAAATAGCTGTAAAGTGTTATCAATATTTTAGCACCTACTTAACTTTATTTAAGCTATAGATTTATTAGTCTTTATTTTATAAAGATGCCAAAGTATTTAACTCCCACTTCACATCACATCAAGACCTAATTGTACCTTATTACTACTGCGTATAGGTACTAAGCCTTAATAACTATACGGTATCTATAGGCCATAATAATTTGGGCCTTAGGATTGTAAGTTTGCCTTTTAAAGTAGCCGAAGAAAAAGTAGTTAGTTAACAGTCAACAATTATTCAGATACATATTTTGATTTGAGAAAAAAAAGATGCTTAAATGTTAATTCTATCTACGTGGGATTGAATACGGCAGAAATAGAACATGTTCGGTACTGTTAGGTTTAAAATAAAACAGTGCAGTCTCTGCACTCGGTGAGGGACGTTATACGAGGTAGCATTTAGTAGTTGAAAGCGGCAATAACAAAGCGGTGGAAAGAGTAGTAGAGGCAGGGCATGACGGGATTTCTCGTTTTCAATATGAAGCGACGTTATCGGGGAAATACCTTCACGCTACAGAAAACCACTTCCAAAAATATATGTATAATGTTGCGTCACTATTGGCGAATAGGTGAGCGAGGGATTAGAAGGTAGGCAAAGTGTGGGTATTACCAATAGTCTATAGCTAGGTGATTGATTACCATCTAAATCCATCCGTTGGCTTGTTCTTACATTTAAATCCGTAGGGTATTCTACTAACACACCTATTAGAACAAGCAGAATTTTGAAAAGGGGAAACTGAACTACTAGACATGTATAAGTATTCCTAATGTTCTTTAAAAGAAACACACTTAGTCGACGATTAGTATAGGATGTGTATTTAAACAAGTTTATCCATTAAATAGTGTAATTGCTCACACACTGTTTATCCTGAACGTGTAACTTCGACGACTGAGATCTTGCATCCCGTACCATTAGGACCGCTCACCACTATACCGCGAGTGTTAACACATCTGTATCCACTTCTGATACATGAAGTGCTCGCTTTCCAACGATCCCATACATCTTTCAAAATATGAAGTTCATTCTTTGCTAACTAGTGCTTGCTAATTGGTCTGCGCGAATTTGTAATCTACCAAAGAAAATTGTGTCTTTAACTTTTTAATAACTTTTGTTACCCCAATTTATCTGCCTATATTCTTACCTGTTTTTAATGAATTTGGTAGTTGTCGAATAAACTTATCCTTTCATTATTTTATGTAATTTTTCAAAGATAAAAGGTTTTTTATATTGCCTCATATTCTAAAATAATCTGTACTATAAAATGTCGTACGTATTGTGTAAATATGGAATTTGTCTTATGTTATTTGGAAGATTAAGTCAACCCAATAATATAGTTTCCATTCAGACATCGCAGATCCAAGGCACGCGTGGGCGGCGGTACATTTGGCAATAATTAAGATAAGATAACAAACGCACACGGTAAGAGTTTATAAAAGCCAGCTTTATAAATACCGCAGCTTATTTTAGGAATGGCTTTTGGTGCGGGGCTATTTTTGGACCGTCCTTGCGTAACTCCAATGCGGGATTCAATCGGGAATGCGCACAAAGTTGCGTTTTTCGCGGCGCTTTCACTTTGATGCGGGGAGGCTTAATGAAAATTTTTGTCGTTTTTCCTGTGTCCCGCCCGCCCAACGCCGCTCGCACTCGGCATCCTTTATTTCTATACTGTTTATGAATAGCCCATACCGGCGACCATACTAGTACGCGTCGGTTTCTAAATTGTTTAGTTTATTGTACAAGGATATGACGAATGCTGCAGGATTAGAATCTTCAAACTATTTCCCAAGGATACTCCGAATCCAAAGGCGGCCTAAATATTTTGCCCGTTTAGTTGTGTAAAAATACCTACCTTAGTTTAAAAAAAATTCTATGCAATTTAAATTTCCTTCAAAAAAAGCCGGTAATACGTCTGTCAGACTTCTTGCAGCTATGGGCTGAGCTTGTCTATGGGCGTGGCTAATCACTTATAATCGGATGAAACGCCTTATCGTTTGCCCAGCTTTACATATAAAAATGTAAGAGTAATCTTGTGACGAGGACCATTAGACAAACAGGGAAAAATTGGCTCACGAAAGCAAAGAATAGACAGATGTGGTGCAAACGAGGAGGCTTCTAATGTCATGCCTCCGTTAATGGATCGATAAATAACGCTTATTTTATTTATTCAATTAAAAGATAATAGAATTACATTAAAATGAATTTACATAACATTGAATTTATTTATAATATTACATGTTAATCATAAAATCTTTTACTAATATTATTGTAGTTTAAAAATCTAATTTTATATATCACTTTTACAATTATGAAAGAAATAAAAAGGCTTTATTATATATATAAATCCTTATTTCCCTTGGTCACTGCAGCACGCGTTGACGGCTGGATCAATTTCGCTAATTCTGCTTTTGTTGTGTTTGCTATTAAAAGAAGGTTATTATGAAAAAAAAATTAAGAGCGCGGAGAGTTAGAAAATAGGGGAAATAGGGAACGGGAACAGGGACAATATAGTGAAGTAAATAGTAAGTAACCCAAAGTTCGGTCAGGACAACGTCTGCCGAGTCCTTTTGTTGACACTAAAAAGAAGCATACAACGAATGAGGTAAAATCAGAAATGACCTACGCTTAGCAATATACGCATATTTCATCTCTCGTGTTGTCGAATATGTGTATTACAGCGTATCGCATTATCAGATAGCTATTATCTCGATGAACTTGAAACATTTCAGTCGGTCCAACAATGTCGATGCGATCCCTAACCCCCACTCAGTAATCAAACACCTTTAGTAGTCCAGTTCTTTAACTTTAGTATTTACTTACTACTTGACTTGTACTTGACCCTGAAACAAATCCCCTAACCTCAAGATTAGTCAAAAGTTACGGAAATCATTTCTGTCTGCGGAACACGGAAGTCTTTCTTGACACTTGAGAATATTGACAAATCTCATCTTGTTTTTATCTTAAGAGACATTTAAGGTGATACAGTATGTTGCAACGTACGGAGTTCCGAGTTTTGTTTGAAAGTTTTACAATACATTGACTGTTAGTAGGTTTTTAAGTTAGCGTTGGTTATACAGCTAGAAGATTAATGTACGAAAAAATTCATAATATGTTGATGTACTCGTATTATCTAATAACATGCGAACATATAAAGACCTAAATAATAAAGAGAAAAGTCGTATTTACGGATAGACCGACGAATAAATTAAATCCACTGATTATAAATTTTCATTTATGCAATTAAATAAAGGCTTAAACTTTAAGCAATTGTAAAAGGTTTGCAATATTATTGACTTGGAAAATATGTTATTACATATTTTCCGTATAAAAAAAACCAAGAAGGATCTTTCTATTGCTATACTGGTATGATGTCTATAAAACGAAATCAAATTGTTTCGCTTCATCTTTGTAAGGGGTACTTCGACGCCGAAAAAGGGGTGTAAAAGTGTAACATGAAAAGAAACTTCGTAGGTTATTTCTTATGCGGTATCAATTTTACGCTAAACTTAGTTCATATTGCAAAAGATACAAAAGACTAGAAAGTTGCGGTCGATAGTAATTCTACGATGTCGGAGTAGCTGTTACTGAAATAGGTATTATATAAACACTATGCGAGACGCTTTATCATTATTTGTAATTTTTTATTTACACTAACCATGCTGTGGCAACATTATATTTATCATGATTGATATTTGTTAATGAGATATACAAATTTATCAAATAACTTTTTTGTATATGACTATGGTAACCGAGGGGCTTCATCTTATTATATGGACTGGACTATTATTTATAATAGTGCAAGCTTCTGCTTGCAAATGCTGTGCCTGCCTTTAAAAAAAAATTAAGTTATATCGCAAACACAGTAGATGCGAATACTTTCAAGGTAATATATGTATACAAAAAATTGTAAAATGATAAGTTCAAAAATCACAGTTATAGATAGTGTTAGCTCATTGTACATAAATAAAAATAATTTTCCGAAATGTATGTACGCGCATAACTTCCAAACGACTTCACCAAATTGGATAATTCTTTCTTTTAAAACAAGGTTTGTCTAACTAATGCATTTTGTCTGACTGTTTGTTACGGATACATTATGTCGGGACTTTCACTGGAAAGTTTTACAAGGAATAACATAGGGTACATTACTTTTAGCAAAATAATTAGGGTTCCGCAACAAAATTGAACTATGAAATTATAATAAAATCACTGAATAGACGCGGGCGAAGTGGCGGGCGTCAGCTAGTTTGATATAAATTTTTTGCTAAGCTATTTTTTTAAGCTATGGAAAATCTAAGCAACCACTTAAAAATTTCTTTTAGGTTATTCACGTGAAAATTTATTTAAAAAGACATTAATTATTTCTGTGTCTTCAATTAAATATTATATTGTAGTATGTTTTTTTTAAACAGAATTCATCTACCACATATAAAATACACATAGCGTAGCCCTTAAACTATTCAATACAAATCGGCATAGTATATATACGCCATCTAGCGGTGGGTAGGAGCAATACGCACCGAAATATTAAGTTAATTAGTTTTTTTTTATAAATAATAATAATAATATTTGTGTATATTTAAAATTATGTGTATTATGTTATACAGTGTTATAATGGAAATTGTTTTATGATTGTTTATGTTAACGTTCCACTATCTAATACTAGATGGCGCTACATGTTCCTATTCTAACTTGTGACATAATCTTAACTTGTGACTATACGACCCGTTCATTTCATTTCTAATTATTATTATAATTTTGATAGTTATTTATATTTTCCTATTACTATTTTTTATAACAAGTTTTCCAAAAAAAAAAAATATTTTTGTTCGAAAATTACGGTATAAAATATATTTTCTTATATATGTATATGATAAATGATATTATGTTATTTAAATGTAGTTGTTATTTCCTTCTTCGTTTGTACGGGTCGGGTCAACGGCCAATCCTTCGCAATGTAATCTTAATTTGCAAACCATTGTTTTTTTTGTAGCGCTATAATTTGAATGACATGTTTCTTATATAAACGTCCTTTTATTATCTTAAACGTGACTTAAAAACAGAATTTAAATTATGATTTGATTGTACTAGTAGTTTCCCGCGACTTCATCCGCGTGAAATTAAATCTGTAAGAGCGCTTTGACCTCCTTAATCTGGCCCCATCAAGAAATCCGTTCTTAGCAGATTTTGTACTAACTATAAACTATATCCTTGTAAACTTTTTATAGGGTTTTTAGGTTTCAGGATCGGTGACCACGTATGTAGATAGGTTTAGTTCATTCTGCTACTTTGCACATGCTATAATATGAAATTGAACAAAATGTCGAAAAGATTAAACCGCCACAGAATGTGAACTTGCGTCGCTTGGAAAAGAGTCGTAGCACCATCTGAGTTTCCAATATGAAGGAAGGGAAGGAAGAGGAATGCAAAGATATTACCAATACTGAAGTTAATGCGTTCATCAGCCTTATTAACTGCACGTTTAAACAGCTGGTCTCCAGTTGGATAATATGTGAACAGTTATTGGAACG
This sequence comes from Charaxes varanes, assembly GCA_024363005.1. Taxonomy (NCBI): domain Eukaryota; kingdom Metazoa; phylum Arthropoda; class Insecta; order Lepidoptera; family Nymphalidae; genus Charaxes; species Charaxes varanes. Next base: position 95,103 of record JANCMC010006712.1, read on the forward strand.
AGAAATCCTTTGACGATATGGCGTAACAGATGGAGTGCGTAAACCCATGTTGCGGAAATTAATAATCTTAATTAAATTTAAATAACAATTACATACATAAGTCTGTGTGAATTATAGATATATTAGATTTATTTTTATATAATCTTTATACGTGAGTGAATCGAACATCAATAACATTAATATGGCATTCTTCAATGATTTCTCATGGGACGTTATCAGTGTGAGTACCTCGGATACTATGTCACCTACAACTGTCTGCTAACTTTGGTTGAATGTGTATGTGAGTCAAGATGTAAATAGTTTTATTCCACTAAAATTTAGGATAATATTTTATAGAGATAATGAAACATATATGAGATAACAAGAATTACTATAGCAACCATACACAGAGTGTATAAATTATACATCATTCTTCCCCTCCAAAACGTAATCCTTAAAATGTTCTGGTAGACGTTTAAGACGTGTAGAGAGCCTCAGACATCCGTCTCTTTGATCTTCTACTTCTACTTCGGTATCATCGTCGTTATCATCAGATTAAAAGAGTCGGATCTTTTATCTCGTAAAAGTAAAACTTATTGATTTAATTTACAAAGTCTTTATTCCAGTTCAGTAGAAAATACTTAGTGATACTGGATTTTTATTTATTAAGATATATATGATAATATTTATAATAAAGAAAACCTCAAATGACATCACATATACCTCATACACAACTACATTTAAGCACTCTATACGATCGATTTTGAACTCTACCCACATTATTTTAAAGTTGTTCAGAAGTGACACTTCCATTTTGAAGCTCTTAAGATCGTAAATACTATATTAATGACAAACTAAACCTCAAATGACAACATATATCACACAATATATGTAACACACAATCATGAACTCTGCCCTCATTACTTTAAAGTTGTTTTTAGTATAATATCATGAACACTATTAATCAACGTCGGAGATGAGTGACGAATATGACAGGGCGTGAAGAAAATTAGCTTATGAAATTCTGTGGGGATTATTGGAGTACATGATTAACACGTGAGGGTTGGCGAGTGATTGATGTTTTAGAGCATCTTTTGTACTGGGAATTTTAAGAAGTGACACTTCTGTTTTCACGACCAGTATATTATGATTATTTATAAGAAGAAACTTCTGATCCCGATGCCTTTTTTGTCTCCTTAATTTTATATTTTTCTTATATTTAAGGTAAATCTAATGTTCCCGTTTCCTTTTTTTAGGATTCCGTAGACCAACAATGAACCCTTATAGTTTCGCTTTGTCCGTCCGTCCCCTCTAGAATTTCCAAAAATATAAAGACTTGAAATTTGCCATGCTGATAAGACATGCTAAAAACCTATTAGTAAAATTATTTTGAGCGAAAACGGACAATAAATTTTTAAGTTATTTAACCTTTATCGCGTATCAAATACGGAACTCTTCTATATAAAAATGGCCAAAAGCGTGTCAAGACACGCTAATAAGAAGGGTTCCGTATCTGATACTCTATAAACGTATTTGTAAAATAACTTCAAGAGTTGTTGTCCGATTTCGTTCAGAATAATTTTCCTAATAGATTTTTAGCATTTCCTATCAAATTTCAAGTCTCTATATTTTTGGAAATTCTAGAGGAGGACTACCTTGCGAGCGGACGGACGGACAGACAGAGCGAAACTTTAAGGGTTCATTGTAGTATTACGGAACCCTAATAAGCATGTCTTGACACGCTCATGGCTAATTTTATTAAATGTAAGAGCACGGGTTGTAAGGACACGGGTAGGTTCTTCTTCTGACAACTTCTTAGCGACAACTGAAATCATGAAAAGGCTAGCATATGCGTTGGTTGCATTTGAGAAACAAGTCCATATTTATTTCTCAACTACTGCTTATTTCTTTTACGTGTATATGTACTGGTGGAGGGTCCATAGTCCATCAGGGTTGGGGTTTGAACTGAGTTATCACGGGCTACAGTATGCGCTTTCCACCATGGAGCTTGTAAGATTGTATTATGACTTGTCATCGTATACACTATTAATCCCTGTCAAAACTGAGTGACGAAAATGACAGAGTATGTTGGAAATCAGGTCGAGGAAATTCCGTGGAATCGATATGATTGACACACAAGGTTTAAAGCATAGAATGTCAATACATAATAACTTACAATATTTTATTAATGAATGATGTCGAGTTCAGAGGTTATACCAAAGCAAACTAGATGGCGCTGTACAAGCACTGAAAATCACCATACAAATTAACTCACGCTAGCGAAGTTTCTAGATACGATCACTATATATACACACCTCTCGAACAACTGTCGGCAGGCGTATCTGCCTCGGGCCACTTCACTTAATCCAGATTGAAGATCTGCTGAAGTTAAGGCTGGAATGGTAGAATAAGTAATATAGAACATAAGTTTTATTGCAGACATGCATCGCGAACAAAGTCGCAGGTGGTCGATAGTTAGAAATAAAACACAACATTAACTTAATATTAACACTTTAATTAATTATTTGACACCGTCAATTCGTAGACTTCGTAATATGTATCAATAAATTGTCTTAAATTTTAACATTCTACATGGTTAATTATCATTTAAACTTTTACGAGTACCAAATATGAGATGGTGTGTTGACATACATATTCTAATAGTGTGGTGATACCGAAAACCCAAAAAAGTGTGTGATAATATTCACTATAAACAGGGGAATATTGCTTTCTTGTGGAATGCACTGAATAATTTGCAAGTTACAGACCCATCGATTCAAATAATGTCGATTATTTTTATAGTATCAAAATTTTTAAAATATGGAATGTATTGTAAGGATTTTCACTAAACGTTTTCATTAAAATGTTTAATTAAGTATTTTTTTAGAAACATCT
>JANCMC010006712.1:98076-143432 GCA_024363005.1 Charaxes varanes
ATATGGAATGTATTGTAAGGATTTTCACTAAACGTTTTCATTAAAATGTTTAATTAAGTATTTTTTTAGAAACATCTCGAAAATTACTACCATAATTTTTTTTAAACTATTTATTAAACAGCACGAATTCATAGTCAACACTGGTTCATAGTCAAATATAGTGCTCCTTACCTCTACACGACATAGTTTAGCAATGGATTGTAGTATACAATACAATTTAAAAAAAAATAGAAAATATAAATCACAATTTATAATTGAGATCGAAATTGCGTCATTTATTAGATTATATTTACCAAAGTAGTACAGTTATACAGGGAAAGAAGTAAATATACACAGTATTTGGTTTAGCAAAAACATTTTCGACTACAAAGATCGCATAGATTGTTTGATCAATAACAAAAAAAAAAACAACGGGAACGGAATCCTGCAAATTAATCGTTCATATGAACAAACAAATGTTATATTCTTCTATTCATTGAATACCTTATAAAACTTATCAGTAACCAGTAGTGCCATGACTAGCATTTTTTTAAAATAAAATGACACAGATGTTTATGATATAATAGTGAGTTTTCAAGATTTATTCAATAGTTATGAGTAACGCCGTTGCAACTTTTCAAGTTTTTTATGTTTTTAAAAAAAGAAAATAGGAATATTTTTGAACGCCTAACATTCAAGTTCCTCGTATTAGAAAAAAGTTACCACGAAAAGATCCCACAGAGGAGAAAATGGACCAGAATTCTGAATGTTTTCAGTTCGCTCTTTAAATTCCGATTATTTTGAGTTTATTTTTTTTACTGGCGATAACCATAGCTATGAACAAAAGCTTAAGGAATAATAACATTTTAAATTAAACACATAATACAATGAATGAAATACAATGATGATTGCAAGGCCGGACTTTAGGCGCGCTCAATGTGGTCTAAGATGTATTTATTTGGGGGAATCAGAAAGTGTGAACCCTCAATCAAGAAAATGTTACAAATGTTAGTCTTCTACGTTCTTTCTAGTCCAAGGGAAAGTTAGTATGATTAATTGGATCATCAAAATCGACTATTTTCATTACTCTCTCTAACCTCTAAGTCATTAGGTTCTATAAAATTCATTAAAGACTTTATCATCTCGTCCACTATTCATAAAATGATTTTAAAAAAATCAATTAAATATTTTCATTTTACATTAAATATATACGTTGAAACACCGCTCCGTAAATAAATGGATATTTAAAAAAATTAAATAAAATCAGGAAAAACTACAAGACTTAGTTTAGTTCTTTCTAAAATAAATAGAATTAACAATTATTATATTATGAAATTTTCGAAATACAAAGGAATAATATGTTAAAGAGGCTTTTGCATTTGAAAATTTGAAAAAGAAAAAATTAAATTACATATAAGTTTGATAAAAGATTTATAATAAATTATTAAAGTATATATATCATTGGAAGTGGATTTTTTAAATAACAGCTGTAAGTGACCAAAGGACCACGTTATCGGATGGAAAAAAAAACATATAAGAAAGTATTTAGCTGTTGTATCCGGTCATTCTTGTGAACCTTTTTAACGTTAATTTGAACAGCAAAGAAAGCCATCTGCAAAGATTGTTAATACAAATGGTCAATTAGGTTTTTGCGTAGAGTACAAGTTTGCATGCATGCATGAAATGTCACATGCACAGGATGCATTTACTCTACACCAGAGGCCGGCAACCTTTTGGCAGACAAGGGCCACATCGTTAAGAAATTAGATATTGGTGGGCCACATTTGTTAAATACGTGCCCAGTTATCTATTTATGTAGCATTATGAGCGATATTAAGAATAATAAATTTTAGCACATCACAACAAAACTGTGCGCTCATATAATGTATTAATTGACTATTTGTAAGAATTTACAAAACAGTCGTTGGTCACAGAGACGCGTCGCGGGCCGAACGTTGCAGACCCCTGGTCTAAACCATAATGTATTTACATTTTATTTTTAATACGATTTTTTATTTATTTTTTCATTGTTTACATATTCTAAGCATGCTAAGAGTAACAGCTAGGAAAAAAATCTATGCTACGTACCTTTAACAATTATATTATAGATTTTTTATTTACGGGAGCGATACTGGTAGGAATAACACTAGGGATATAGTCAAGTAAGATATCGATACACTATTTTAAACCATATTTTTGACTGATCAGTATGTTTTTTCAAGTAAAAATTCACCAGCTGACTTACGAGAATTTTATTGACAAACGATAGAATCTTACAATCATTAAATATTTTACGTGACTATAGCCTGCAATGAGGTCGTCCAAAAATTTCGTCACGCGAATGTACATTGTCACGTTTTCGAAACCCAATTTTATGCATGTATTAAAATAATAAATAAATAATTAAAAGAAATTTCAATTCTTTCATTTTGACATGTGACTTCATTAAAATGTTTTAACCCCCTGCCTGTTGTCACAAACTCCTCCGAAACGGCTTGACCGATTTTCATGAAATTTTGCATGCATATTGGCTAGTGTTGAGTATCGGTCAACATCTATTTTTCATACCCCTAAGTGATAAGGGGGGCCCAAGCGGACGGAGTTGCGGGGCGCAGCTAGTATTAGTATAAATATACCAGAAAATCACTATACTACTGGACAAAGACCTCTATTTTCATTCATGGTAAGGTTAACATATTAAAAGTTATGAAAATTTAGAGGTTTTCTTCTGATGCTACCATTTCAATTTTGGCAGAGCATTCGTTCACGTGTTGAGTGCGGTTTACTAAAGTGCCAATTAGGTAAACATACTTCAAGCAGGTACTTTAAATATATGCAAGCGTGGGTAGATTCCACCCTATTTCACGCCTTTAAGTTATTAGAGAAGTATTTTAATGTGCAGAATTGTTCGCTTGCGAGTTTAATGGTGCATTTTAAACACTATCATTCTATTGAGTCTCAGTTTATCCATACTAATATTATAAACTAGCTGTGCCCGCGGCTTTGTCCGAGTAAATTTAGGAGAAAACATTTATCGTGATGATATATAGCCTATAGCTTTATTCGGTAAATGGTCTATGACGACACTGAAAGAATTTTTCAAATCGGAACAGTAGTTTCTGAGATTAGCGCGTTCAAGTAAAGAAATAAATAAACAAACAAACTCTTCAGCTTTATATATTAGTATAGATATAGATGTGAAAGTAACTCTGTCTGTTACCTCTTCTCACCTACACTTGATGTATTTTTTTTTATATGATCATATCTCTAAATAGCAACTTAATGATTGTAATTTATTAAAAATATTGTGAATTTATGATAAATATCAATATTTCCATTTAGTATTTAATGATTTAGATTTAAGCGGACGTCTGAGTTGAAAAAATAATGATAAAGGTTATAAAACAGTTCAATTCTTTTATTAGGCCTTTAATGACGAGTTTAGGCCATCGGGAAGTCTCACAAACCGAAGGAAACGCGACAACAATACCATCACTTGACGTGACAGCATTGCCGTCACTTCACGTCGATCTTATACCAGAAAGAGGTACTGCTACCAGGACGCTGCTCAATTCGGCTGCAAGCATGGCGCTACCTCTGATTAGTAAGACTGAAAAAGTGAAAGGGGTGGAGTGAAAGGATGTAAACGTAGATGGGGAGGAGAGAAAGGATGCGAATACTACTGTCACAGACGGTATAGATGAAGTGACAATAGCAGCCAGGAACCTCCGGAGTCGCCTACCTATACTGAAAGATACCTACCTGTACTAGATACTGACTGCAGCGCCATATACCGGATCGAGTTGTTAATCTAAACTATCCAGGGTGCCAACCAAACGCATGAAAAAAAAAACATTAAAATTGGTCCAACCGTTTAGGAGTTCAGTGACATAAACATGCACAGTGGGATTATATGTATAAATACATTTTATAATTCGTGCTATAGGTGTTATTTCGGCTATCTCCGACACTATTCGTCCATCGTTTGGGCAGTGAGCACGTCGTCGTCTATTGTGGTCTCTAATTGAATTGATGATAGTTTAGTGCGGGAATTCGTCCGGCGGTTTGTTCCGCGAGCTGTTATTACTACACAAAGGCTGTTTTTGTGCCGTCGCCGTCCGCTTCGCTCGCTTTTAATAAATTAGATTACGCGCTACGATCGCGAGATAACCCTCCCAGTAGGGCTACCGATTTTAATTTGAGGCTTGAATGTCAATACAAAATTAACTCTATTATTCTCGCATGTATCAGTTATAATACTTTATAAATTACATTTTGAGCCTCTATAGCCCAACGGTATAAGGTATGGACTGAAATCCGCAAGGTACCCGGTTCAAACCCCACCGCCGCTGGGGTATTGCCGCACCCACTCCAGAAAAACTCGAGCGCGTCAGTCTAACATAAGTTAAGTTAATTCCATGGAAATATGCTTACATTTCAATTATCTGACGAATTAAACGTGAAATAAGAATATAGGAGAATCACAAAGTTTTAAGATAAAACGTCACCTCAAAATATTCAAGCGCCATTGATTTTCTTTCTATTTTGAAGGAAGTCCTTTAAGGGTTACGGAAAAAATATAATCTGACGATTTTTCAAGGCAATGTAGCTAAAAACCATCAAAAATTTATGGTACGTACGCTCAAGGCGCTATTGCCAATTTAGGTACAAGGTAAGGTTTAGGGTGTTTCTTGGATGTTTCAAGGGTATTTTTTAACATAAGCTGTTTTTTCGATTTTACAACTAGTCTGCGTAATCCAATATAACCGCTTGAGTGACTACAAATTTAACATCACGACCTCCTATACCATTAGTAGCAAATTTTGAATGTTGCAGGGTCAATTTTATGTAGGAAAAAGTAGTTTAGTACTCACTTGGAGATCAGCGGGGATTGGTGCGTTGTCTTTCAGCCAAGCGAATCTGACAGGCATGTCTCCTGAAGCGACACTGCAGCTAACTTGAGCTCGCTTGCCTTCTTGCAAGTTCGCCGAAAACGAGAACGGTTCTATCTCCGGGGGATCTAGGAATTACGAAATTAATTTACAAAAGAAAACTTTTGGTGAATATGCATGCAATATTTAACGATGTTCGGTTAAGTTATTAAAGCGGGAAAGTATCAGACTAACCATAAGAAATCGAAATTTTAATATTAGTTCCTCTTCTTCTTCTACGTTAGCGTTATCCCAGTCTACCACAGTCCGCTTAAATTGCACAGAATGCGTTTGTAGGGAGAATTAAGGTCACCGATTGCCATCTGGCGTCATCCCCTGAGCCCTGACAATCTCGCTACTAATATCACACAGTGACAATTTATTCGGGACCAAGTTTGAATAGAACGTATAAAAAAAGTATGCGTAGAAAATATTTCTAAACATTTGGAGTGGAGATTTCACGGACTCCAACAATACCATCACTCGACGTGACGGCATTGCCGCCACTTCTCGCCGATCTGGTGTGAGAAAGAGGTACTGGTGGTACGCGCCGGCCCAATTGGTCTGTTTCTTAAACTGGCTTTTTTGGTGTAACCTTTGGTACTGATTTTGATATCATTTTCACTGGAATCGTTCGGAAGTGGCCGATAATTCTACGACAAAATTCTTTGGAAATGTCGATAAAAAATTATTTTTAAGGTAAGATTGAATGTTTCTTAAATGTTACACGTAATACTTTAAGCAGAATTATCTTTGCTCCGAGCTCTTTACAGGTACGATGAAGGGCCTATTTACATGAATTTAAATTGCTAATACTTAAATATACCTCACATTAACAAATACAAACGGATAATAGAGAGAAGAGAGAATTTTTTGTGCGCGCACCAAAATTTATTTTCATTATCTCTAGATACGTAAATATGTAATGCGGGAGCCAGACATAGCTCAAAGTGTTTGTACATTTTTGTCCTTGACGACTACAAAGTATTACAAAATTTTGCATAGCTACACAAAGTCCCCGGCCACACTACATGATCATTGAAATGAAGCTATATCTTGCTCCAGCATTACGATACTGATTAAAGGTAACGTTTCAAAGGCTTTTTAAAAGACCTAACTATCCGACCCTATTACACATTAATTAATATGATATTTGAGTTGAGAAGCGCGAAAATGTTAGCCCAGCAGGAACAGGATTTGACACTATTGCCTTAGGGATTTTATTTTTCTAGTTTTCAATTTGCACCACAGGCTAAATGCACGTGCCATTTGAAAGTACTCTGTTGTATTGATTGTTGTCTTCACTCTTCATTCCTATCGTTCTTTTAGTCCCTTATAAACCGCGCGACGTACAAATATGAATTTTGGCAATGAGTTTATAGTTAGTTGACTTCCGAGCCAGACATAGCTCAAAGCGTTTGTACATATTTAAACTTGAAGTCTACAAAGTACTACAAAAGTTTGTGAAGTTACACAAAGTCCCCGGCCACACTACATGATCACTGAAATGATCATTCAAATGCAGCTATGCCTGGCACCGGCACAAAAACTTGACGACGTCGTAGCTTAATTAGTTGCCGGATTTTAAGTCGATCACTAGGTTGAAAAGCTTCTAGCGCGGACGGATGATAGATGGGTGGCCAATTTCTAACCTTGGTTTTCAATTATCCTACCTCCTCCGTGTTTCGGAAGGCACGTAAAACAGTGGGTCCCGATTAACGTCACTGAGTTATAGGGGGGTTTAAATCACATTTTAATGTAAGCAATTTAATCATAGATTTGAAAAGATTTTTAAATTAATTTTACTATTTTGTAGACTAATATTATTTATATGTACATTTGATATTTTATTTTATTTATTTGAAACGTTACACCAACAAAGTAAACACTCATACAATATATCTTAAAAACTAGTCATAATAATTATATTATAGTGTCACCGCAATTATAGACATAAACTACTATGTTAAAAAACATTTTATAGACAACAAAATAAAAGTTAACTTACACGATATAAAGTTAACGTACTACGGACTATATATAATGAAAGTGCCACTTTTTTGGCACTTTCGTTATAGATTCTTTTTGGCACTTCCATTATAGATGTTTCTAGACGAAAATCCAAACGAACCTTGTTCCTCAAATACTTTAATTGTTTCCTTATCACTTAAGTATCAAATCCGCAATGACAGGACGAAGCTATTCACCCACAAAATGGCGACGAAATTCGCTGATAGATAAAAAGGGCTGAGAAAATTCTGCCACTATGAAAAACTGCTGAAGGGAACATTCGTACATAAGTATGGGTTTCTTCCGAACTTGGTTTTCCTGCATGGACACTAACACTTTATGAAGGGCTGCGCTGCATCTCAGGGTGTTCTGGATGCGAACGTCAATTTCCTCCTTGCTATTGTTAGAGTCAGTGACCGTACAGCCTAAGTATTTGAATTTGTCCACAACTTTGTAGGCAATATCTCCAACATGAAGGTCTTTGCTTGATGCGTGTTTTTGTAACGATTCATGAGGAAATATTGGGTTTTTTCCTGGTTAATACTTAGGCCCACCATTTTGGCATCTGCTTCGAGCTGATGTTGCGACTTCTTCCTTTCTCTCTCCTTGGGTTTCTGAGTTAGCTGTTTAGATTTCCGTAATACTTCAAGGAACCCTTATAATTTGGCTCTGTCCGTCTGTCTGTCTGCCCGTAAGGTGGTCCCCCGCTAGCATTGCCGAATGCTCTCCCGGCGTCTGTGTTCCCAGACCACTACAACATGGGTACCTTTAAGGCAAGAGTGAATGGGTTCATTCTAGGCAAGCGCGTTCCACCGTAGACCGCATCTACACTTTACATCAAGTCTGACTGCGGTCAAGCGCTATCTCCAATAAAAAAAATATCCCTTGGAAAGCGTTCTGGTGATGATGACGCGATTCAATGTCTCTTTTCTCCATTTAAAAACCTGCCTAAGTGTCTAAAGAAGTTTCCGCTTAAAAAAAGTCGCGTTTAAATCGTGCTCTCAAAGCTTGCAGCGGCTGCTGGAGTGCCCCGTGTGCCTAAAGAAGTTTCCGCTTAAAAAAGTCGCGTGTAAATCGTGCGTTCAGAGCTTGCTGCGGCTGCTGCAGTGCCCCGTGTGCCTAAAGAAGTTTCCGTTTAAAAAAAGTCGCGTGTAATTCGTGCGTTCAGAGCTTGCTGCGGCTGCTGGAGTGCCCCGTGTGCCTGGAGTGGATGGAGCCGCCCATCCTACCGTCGCCCATGGACATCTGCACGACCAGAAGGCCTGTAGATGCGCTGCCGGCCCTTAATGACGAGTTTAGGTGATGATATAGATGCTTAAATATACATAAAAACAATACTTATAGTAGATCTGAGAATCAGCCCTAAACTATTTTTAAACCCTTAAGTGATAAGAGTGGCCCAAGGGTGAGTTAACGTAAGTTGAAGATGATGATAAAACATTATAAAGGCTAAAATAAGTACATCATCTACGCCGAGCAGAGTCAGTATAGTGTTGCTAGTATTGTTATATTGGTTTCAATTAGTTATATGAATAAACTTGCCCTAAATTCCTTAATTTACAGTACCTTTAATGTAAACAAAGAACAAGAGTGTAAACATGAAATAATACATATATGTATATAACTTTCATCAAGGAGCTTAAGTAACAATTGTTAATTGCAAATACTTTTAAAACATTCTCATTTGGTCTTATAAAACTGTGATCTACAGGTGATGTAAAATCCAATTAAGTTAAATACATTCTACGGTATTAAGGAATAGGATGTCTATAATTACCGATATTAATTTCCCAGATATAAAAACCCAGTAATGTAATTGCATGTAAATTAAATATATATAATGAAAAAAATGCTTTACAACTAAATAATATCTTCTCGACGAACCCTGGCTGCTTTCACTTAAAATTGTAATAACAAGGGAACTTTCCTGTTTTGATAAGAAAAGCAAATCTGTTCACTGACGATATATATTTTCCATTATACAAATGAAAGAATTATAGCGAGCGAATGAGATGTCCTGAAGCCCCTTAAAGCTCGATAGCTCAGCTCCTACAAAGGGTAGACTGAAAATGATAAGGATCCGGTTCAAACCTTTTATGTTATTGTCGCAATTACCTAGCACAAGCTTTAGTAGGGGTAACGGATATACTTTTTTATATATAACAAAAGGTCTTGCTTGAAACAGCACGTATTGTGAGGAAGTTTCTCAATCTGGAGTCCTAACCACCGGTTGCTTGGGTCCTTGCCCCGTTGCCGGCGGAGATCTATTTTTTTACATATTTTTAAATGTTTTTATTTTTATAATAATATTTAAAAATGTATGTAAGAGTAAGATATTAAAAAAAAATGATAGTCATAATAACAGTAACTAAAGCAGCAAAAATGACACCATGACTTAGGATCCATAATCGTGACAATTTTTTTAATTTTTCAAGGGGAAACCTAGCCGATGGTTCATCACCTAAGTGCCTACCCCGTACCTATCTGGACCACCACCAAAAGCCTCGCAGATACATTGCCGGCCTTTAAGAAGGGGTTAAGGCCACCGGGAACTCCCACAAACCGAATGAAACGCGACAGCAGTATCATCACTTGAAGTGACAGCATTGCCGCCACTTTACGTCGATCTTATGTGAGAAAGAGGTACCAGTACCCGGACGCGCCGACACTCTTCAACAACAGCACTCTTCAATAAGCGTAGCGCTACCTTGAATTAGATAAAAGAAAAGAAAGGGATGGTGTAAAAGAATATAAAGGTAGAGGGAAAGAAGAAAAACTAAAGAAGCAAAAATGACACCATGACTTAGAGTCCATAATCGTGACTATTTGATGCGTTCCGTCGCTGAACTAGTATCTTCCTCTATCGGAAACTTCATAAAATTATCGATATCATACAAAGCGAAGAATGTCTTAGAAAACAAGACCATCTCAGGTGAGTTTGAAGCAACGCTATAATCAAAGAAGCATATTGACGCCCTAACTCCTAACTTCCTAGCGTTATCCCGGTCAAGTACCAGGACTCCAGTCTCGATGTAGGCTGTGGCCTTCCGCACCGAATTACACGGGGTCCAGCTTCGAACACTCCGAAAAGAACCTTTTTTTGCCGAAATTGCACGGGCCGACTTCGCCCGCGTGGATTAAATGATTTTTTTAAATTAAAATAAAAACTATGCTGTCTCTTAAGTTGGATCAAACCGCTCACGGTGTGCAAATTTCATTAAAATTGGTTAAGTAGTTTACAAATCCATCATTGACAAACAACATGACGCGTAATTCATATATGTATATTAAAATTTTGCGTAGAAGTAATCTATAATGAGTTATTTATTTTGACATGTGATAATAAGAAGCTCATGACTTTTCAGAAGTATAGGCATTTAAAAATATTAGTTTTTCGTCCCATTTTTGGGTAAAATATTCATATATGCTTAAAACTCTTAGGGTCTATCAATAAATTATATATAAAGACTCCGATTTTAAATATTTCTCTTTGGTATTTTATAAGGGGTAAACGAACAGGCTGTTCACTTAAGTGACTATTTAACCACTGCCCATGGACATCTGCACAACCAGAAGGCTTGCAGATACGATGCCGAACTTTAAAGAGGTGTTTAGGCCACCGCGAACTCTCACAAACCGAACGAAACGCGACTACAATACCATCGCTTGACGTGACAGCATTGCCGCCACTTTACGCCGATCTTATGTAAAAAGAGGTATTGGGACCCGGACGCGCCGGCCCAATTCGGTTGCAGACCAAAAGGATTGCAAGCTTGGCGCTGCTTCTAATTAGAAAGACAGAAGTAAAGGAAAGGGATGGTGTAAAAGGATTCAAAGGTAGCTGGAAAGGACAACAAAGATGCGGATACTTCTGTCACGGACTGCGACACTGCCCCCTGGACACAAAATTATATATTAGAAGGATCTCTTTGTATTTACATTGATTCTATAAGTACACGTTAGTATAATAAATTACATTACATAGTTCCTAAACTTGCGCTCAATAAAAATCTATGTTAGAAAGGAAGTTGCTAACTTTAGGATATGAGGAAGCAGGAAAACTACTAGTGAACTTGCGCTGACAGTCTGTTTATAACACTAATCTCTGCCCCTGTTGCCTTCAATGCACGTCTCTGTAGAACTAGGTCAACTGTATTAGAAGATATCTTCTAATACAGTTAAAAATATCTCTATATGTACTAGCAAAAGGCTGAGCTTTGTGACGATTCGCATAGTTTTATATATATTATTTATTTTATTGTATTATTTTTGAAGTAAAACTTCTTTACGCACGCTTAGGGGACGAGTTATGGGGAGTAAGCTGGCGAATGCATGCCGACAGCGTTACGGAAGTGCATCATCGGGCGAGGCGCGAACGGATGTTAAAAGCCCTTCCTTCCGGAGTACCCATTTCGTTTAAGTTATCAAATCGAATCAAATTGCATTTATTTGTGAAAATATTATGTTTAAATCAACATTTTTGTAGTATTATGCGTTCGACCGCTATCGCAGTGTACAAAACTTATTTTTAATAAGTGTTTGTTACAGATAATTCCTTAACTAAATAAAATATCAACTGAAACATACCATATTGTTACAATATTCATAATTCCGTCGCTTATCTTAAATAAATTAAAAAGATACATTGATATATACATTGTTATAGATACATTGTTAGCGCAATTAAAGATTGAATGTCAAAAGAAAATGTCAGAAGTCAATAAAACAAAATTAACGGGTTATCGGGAGCGCAGAAGTTAAAGGAGGTATGTTACCCATCTTCTGTGTCGCAACTATATAAAGTAAGATAGACAGGGGTCTGCTTAATTTTTTTTTGACAGATAACTCATGTCAGATATGATGTTAAAGCACAAATCTATAGGCTTGATAATTTTTCAGTAAAATGTACGACAAAACTGCTCAGTTATTAGGATAGTGGATTTTCCATGTTGATAGAAAATGCTAAAAACTCATTAGGAAAATTATTCTGAACGAAATCGGACAACAACTTTTGATACTACCTCTTTGTCGAATTTCATCTTTGAACCTCCTGTAGCCGTTCTTAGCAGACCTCTGTTTACTATAAACTACCTTCTTGCCCAATTTCATCTTGTTACCTCGAGTGGTCGTTATTAGCGGACTTCTGCTAAGTAAAACTACCTCCTTGTCCAATTTCATCTTTGTACCTTCTGTAGCCGTTCTTAGCGGACGTCTGCTAAGTAAAACTACCTCCTTGTCCAATTTCATCTTTGTACCTTCTGTAGCCGTTCTTAGCGGACGTCTGCTTAGTATAAACTTCCTCCTTGCCCAATTTCATCTATGTTCGTCTCGTAGTTTTCCTAGGTTTCGTGTCAGGTGAACTTTCGATGGGTGTTTATGGGCTCTCGCAATTTTGCGCTTACGAAGAAGCAGGAAACTGTTAGTTTAATGTATAAGACGATGTTTATGTATGGGTTTGTTTTATAACTAGGGCTCCGCGGTAAAACTTGCGATAAATTTGCGCATCAAGTTCTAATACAGATGTACACTTACTTGAAGGAATAGTAAGTAGGCAGACCAAAAGTATTTCTAGTAGACAAACTGATACATGTTGAAATATCAATTTTTTAATATACAGGTACTGATTATTGCAATTGTTTAAGTATAATCCAACTATTTATTTAAACTTTTACTGCATTCTAGTATAGCTGGCATCTATGGGTGTTGGTAGTCAATTATCGTCAAGTGAAATCTTTTATTTTCGGCAAAAATGTCACACAGACATTTCAATAGTCATTTGAAGTTATAGTAAATATTTTTTTCTCATTATAGTAAAATTTTAGTTTATATAATATAGTGTTATATACTACTAGCGAAAAGCTGAGCTTCGTGAAGGCTCGCGTCGTTTTTCCTATATTATTCTTTCATCGCATAATTTTATGACACAATACATCTAGATTTAAAGTAATTTTACTTTGTTAAGGCGCAAATCTATGGGTGTGTTATATTTCAGT
The DNA here is from genome assembly GCA_024363005.1 of Charaxes varanes. Taxonomy (NCBI): domain Eukaryota; kingdom Metazoa; phylum Arthropoda; class Insecta; order Lepidoptera; family Nymphalidae; genus Charaxes; species Charaxes varanes. The sequence goes on from JANCMC010006712.1 coordinate 110,990, forward strand.
TAAGTGTACCACAAAGCTGCTCAGAGGGTCTAGCACGAACTTTTCGAACCGAAGTAAGTCGACTAGTCGACCCACAGCGGACCCTTCTTAGCGTCTACGCGGGTTGCTTTAGCATTAATTAAAAGAGTGACACAATTTAGACTCGCCTCCTTTGGGCCTGGTACGAATATTTACATCCTAAGTAAAATCAACTCGTCGACTTTACTTAGAACCTCAGGTTGAGGGATATTGTTAGGTTAGGTTAGTATCAGTTAGGGAAAACCTGAACCTTGTAAGGGTAGTGGCGTAGTTTTTTATATATTATTTCTTTAAGTGTTAACTTCTTATGAGAGGGTAAACGGCTTCGTTACGTAACGCGTTACGGCGTCAGTCTGTCGCTGTTATCACTTCTGTCGGGTGTCCCGAGACGTACACTTTGGTTTTTTTTCTATTTCGTTATTTTTTTTTGCAGATAACACATTAAGATATAAATTTAAATTACTGTGTTAAAGCACAAATCTATAAGCGTGATAGCTCTTCAGTAAAGTGTACCACAAAACTACTCAGGTTATGAGGTAGTGTTAGGGACTGCTTCGCTTGTCCTTAAATAGTATAGTTTTTACTTATTACAGTAAAATTATAGTTTTATATGGTATAAAAGTATAGTATAGTAAACTTTAAGTTATAGTAAATTATCTTCTTTCCTTACAAAGATAAGATTATTTTTAATTATTTATTTCCGCCATTTTTCATCCTTTGGACCATAAAAGACACTTATAATTGTGTTAGTAAAGCCCCCCGCAGGGATCAGCGGATGTCAATTCAATTCGGGCGGCCCGCAGATTTTGCCACCTAAATATTGTACATAGATCAGGTATGTAATGTCACCTGAATCTATACATATTGAAGGACAACTTCTCTTCTCAACTAAGCGTTATCCCAGTCTAGTATCAAACGTATACTTTGGCCAATTGTCTAATAGGAACCGAGCTCAAATTCGGGCAAGACAGCGTTTCTTGGAACCACTAGATGTGTGAAAATAAAAATAAAACTTTTTTGAAAAAATACCGAGGTACTAAAAAGCGAGACTGGTACTCATATACGACGTGAAAGACACCTGCTGATGTGTTGAAATCGATAGGTCATACGTTACACCGATGGCACTGACTCGATAAAAAGGATTCCTCCTTTTTTGAAGACAGTTAACATTATGACCACGTGAAGTCGCGTGTCCCAGCTAGTAAGGCACTGAGTAACCACATTAGATTGTTGTGCTTTAACAACAACAAAGGAACAAACAGAGAAAAGTATTAAGGCGACTTTCGCCCGGGGTGAAATGCACCTATTTGTGTAATGGGCCGGCCCATTACCGAGGTTCTTAAAGCGGCGTACTGGTGAGGGCTCTTGTGTATTTTGGTTATTATTCTTTACCTTGAACATAACACGTTTATACGAGTGTTAGTGTATATTTACCGATACAAGAATAGCTGTACTTCACCTTAATGGTGTCTTACGTAACTTACAATAGAATAATGAAGACTATACGATATCTTATGTTTATACGAGCACAGTGTAATACACTATATTGTATGGCTACGTAATTTTGCTTCTTATTTATTGATAAACATAACACGTTTACACGAGTGTTAGTGTATATTTACCGATACCAGAATAGCTGTACTTCACCTTAATGGTGTCTTACGTAACTTACAATAGAATAATGAAGACTATACGATATCTTATGTTTATACGAGCACAGTGTAATACACTATATTGTATGGCTACGTAATTTTGCTTCTTATTTATTGATAAACATAACACGTTTACACGAGTTTTAGTTTATATTTACTGATACAAGACTAGCTGTACTTCACCTTAATGGTGTCTTATGTAACTTACAATTGAATCATGAAGACTATACAATATCACATCACAATATCATCATCATAGAATCACATCCTTACAATATAATACACTTGAGGGTACAATTTGATACAGCAATGTAGTCCAATGTAGTATGTTATATTACGCTAGTAATTACCCGCAACTTCATCCGCGTAAAATCAGGTGAAATATTTTAGCGGGATGATAAAAAGCCTATAGCCTTCCTCGATAAATGAGCTATCTAATATTGGAAGAATTTTTCAAATCGGATCAGTAGTTTTGAAATTAGCGCGTTCAAACAAACAAACTCTTCAGCTTTATACATATATGTAGACAACACGACACCGCATGTAGTTTGCTTATTCCTTTAAAATTAATTAAAACATTTATTTGAGTCTTCAACCTCTCCGTGTACTTCAATTTAATATAAAATTGAAGGGTTTCTTTGTAATGTTGAAATTATGTTTTCACTAATTGCATATAACTATAAAATACGATACTCTTGAAAAAAAAAAAAAACAATTTAAAACTCGTACGAACCACTTAAGATGTATACACACTCAATTTTATCCAAGTCGGTCCAGTCATTTTAGAGTAGGAGCTCCTCCCTGGATTTCCGAACTATGAGACGTACTAATTAGAAATTCTCCATATTAATAGTATATGCTAAAAACAGCTTGGAAAATTATTTTGAGCCAAATTGAAGAATAACTTTTGAAGATATTTAACAACTATGTACGTTCATCGCGTATTAGATACGGAACCCTTCTATATAAGCGTATCTTGAAACGCTCTTGGCTACTTTTATTTATATAAACACAGATTCTTTTTCGGATTACAAAATATAATATACGAAAAATTCCATCTCCCTGGACAGTAATGGCTGGATCCATTACCGGAGCGATATCCAAGCAATTTCCCGGCCCAATGTAATGAAAGGTTTAGCATATAATCTGTTGAATATGTCTAGTGATGCGCTAATTTTTTATCGATAAGGGCTAAGAACGATGTTAAATTTAATTATAAACTTAAATACTTATATTTGTTTAGGAAAGAAATAATTTGAAGACTTACAGAGAACACTTTTTATTATATATGTATGTCTAATATTCCCGTTACCCCTCTAAATAATCATAGCTTGTGCTAGGAGAGGTTGCGATAATAGCGTAGCGGCGTTGGGGTTTTAACACGGTACTTTAGGGACTTCAATGCGTCCCTTTTACCGTTGAAGTATTGAGGCTAAGCTAAAGCAAGTGTTCACTAAAATTATCTAACTGAAAGTTTAAAAAAGCGTGACGTTTTGGCTGTATGACTGATTTAGATTGCAGCGTCAGACAAAATTTCTCTATGGGGACTTACGAAATTTAATCTTTCCTTGCTTACAGATAAATATTTATTTATTAGCTGCTTATTATATTCACAGGAAAAGACGAATCGCATAATCTAAGGCAAATGTCACGCAAAATAATTTGCGTTTATGTTTGTTTTTATTAAAGTTAATCTTGAAAATACTTGGAGTTATTCACTTTAATCTTGACACTATAATAATTGTAAAGTTCTATCAGACTAATTAATTGTAACCAAATAAATTTAATAGAGTCAGTATTTTTCGGCAAGGTTTTTGTTACTGTATCTCGATGGCTAACTTTTCCAAATCAGTTTTCTCATATTTATCGATTGAATCTTTTGAAGTCAAGTCCTTGATTTAGTAAATAAATGATAGTAACGGGAGTCGGAAATCCGTAAGGTACTTGGATTAATCTCAAAGTACGCTGACATCTTTGAGATTAGAATTTTTAAATATATATAGTATCGATATATTGGACAGGGACAGGCCTAAATCTACCTCCGAATTAATCCTTGGATGGCGATATGAAAATCGCACAGATTAAAGGAAGTAATAGCTATCAATTGAGTGGTAGAATCAAATGTGGTGCTTTATACATAATGACCATTATGACAGTACTTTTAGTCCAAAAATATTCCAGAAGTTTAGATGCGACGGATGCCGTTTTTGATTAGATTACCTAACTCACGTTACCTAACCCTCACGGGTCATTGTTTATTATATAGGTTTTTTGATAATGCAATTATTTTAGATTGGATTTTGTTAGGCGCGTTAAGCATTCTTTGAGATAAAAAAATGAATTGTACTCGTGAAATTATTACCGTTACCGACAACTCTGCATGGTCATCTGCCGGAATACCACTATTTTTTCCTTAGTGTAATATAAATAAATTAAAATATTTAATATTCTCATCACTTCTCCTAGATGTAACTGCAGTTCAGATAAATAACAAAACGAACCAATAATACGATTTTCGGTTCCACTATGAATCTGTCCCAACTACGCCCTATGTCGTTTCTAGGCAGGTGGTTTTTATAGCTCTTTGGCGAGTTTATTAATTAAACGTATCAACAAAGTTTAGATGCGGCGGATGCCGTTTTTAATTACATTACCGTGCAAGTCATTGTGTGATTAGATGTTTGTACCAATGAAGTATACAGAGACGCATTTATATGTATATGGAGATAAGAAGTGAACGATATGTAAACTCAACTTAAAGAGATCTTTTCAGAGAACCTGAAATGTTCCAAACATTTAGTGGTTAAAAAACTTTTATTACAATTAAATCGCGAATGCCAGGTTTTTAGGACGTCTTCGTGGTCCTACAAAAAACCCTTATAATGTCGCTCTGTCCGTCCGTCTGTCCGCCCGCAAGCAGATCCCTTCTAGAATTCCCAAACTATTAAATGTAGAGAATTGAAATTTTCCATGTTGATAAAAAGTCATAAGAAAAATTATTTTGAGCATAAAGAGATAACTTTTGATGTTATTTACCATATATTTTTGTTGCGTTTCAGATAGGAAACCCTTCTATACAAGCGTGTTTTTAACGCTCTTAGTTTAGTCAAATAAGTCAATTAGTTTGTACACATGGATGTATGGATGTATGTTTGACGCTCTTTCACGGAAAAACTACTGAATGGATTTTAATAAAACCTTCCAATACTAATACATGTTAATACATCAGAATAACACATAGGCTATAAATTATAAAGATATTATGTGAATTATATAACGATAAATATCAAGTAGGAGAAAATTCTGCCATCTGCGAGCTATTCTGGCGTGACCTGCAAAAACCGTTAGAGTTACACGTATATAGTGTTTGAAGGAAATGTTTTAATAGTTCTGCAAATAAGCCCGCAACAGCATGTATCTATCTTTCATGTTTAAACCATTAACGCCAAAATATTGAGTAATTATGGAACGGGAACAGGGACAGTATTATAGGGCAAGAGAATGAAGTAAATAGTAAGTAACCTAACGTTCGGGCAGGACAGCGTCTGCCGGGTCCACCAGTTTACCATAATCCTACAAGCGTGAGAAGTTAACACTAAAAAGATTCTTTATTCTCCTAGCTAGCTCATCACAATAACATATGTACCAAATACCTACTCCATCCTATGTGACCCCTCGTTGCGGGCTGTGGAAGTTGGTTTTCAATAAAAGGAAAGTAACATCCATAACTTAACTGTCAGAAAGATTTTCGATGGTAGTCTTCGACTGTAGCTAATTGCAACTCTACTAGCAAAGCTGTACCTATATTCCTCATTTCTGGACTTCATGACATCGTCATGAACAGAAGTGAAATGAAATTTATTTATTTATTTACCAGTGATGCGTTCCATGCCGATTTCGGCAACGGCGACCATCTTCTGTTTATTTATTATTTATTTATTTGTTTATTTATTTTATATGTAAGTAATTAGTGCGTCCTCACATGACTTATGTATCCAATTTTAGCAGTGAAAGTTTTTGAACAGGTGCTACATGTGAGGACGCCATTTACGTAATTATAATTTATATTGAGGTAGACGTATCAGGAATGTTTTTTTTTATAAAACAAGGGGTAATCGGGCAGACGGTTTACCTAAGTGACTACCGACGCCCAAGGACAACTGCAACACCACAGGGCTCGCAGATGCTTTGCCGGCTTCTGAGAAATGAGTACGTTCTTTTCTCGAAGGTCCCCAAGTCGTATCCGTTCGGAAACACCGAAGCTGGCAACTGAACGTAATATTTCACATGCCCGCAAAAATGTATAACAATATCGCAAAATGTAATAAAAACCGATTATAAACGGCGACATCACGATACAAAATTTCCACAAAATGTAAACAACAATTTGACCAACAATTCTGCGGGGGCTTTTGAGGCAGTCGGCATTCCAGGCTCCCATATAGAGGCATTCCTCGTGAGATTGTTACAGCATTCATACGAGGAAATTTGTACCGAAGATTTCCATACACGATGAGAAAGTTTATCTATTTACATTCTTGGCATCTCAAGATAATGGAAGCAATTTTTGCGGCATTCGCGTATCAAAGTTTACGGAAACAATTTTAAGTATTGCGTACGCCCTGAGGGAATTTGAGGGTTTGGAGATTGAATCTCATTTTTTAGGATTCCCTAGTCTTACAAGAAACTCTTATAGCGTCACTCTGTCCGTCCGTCTGTTCGCCCTAAGATTTAAAACTATTAGATATAGAGACTTGACTAATGAGGAGTTCGTGGCCTAACTAGGTTAAGTTGCTCTTGCTGCGACCGGGTGATAGATGGGTGAGCCATTCTAATACTGGCTTATATTTGATATCCGACCTCCTCTGTGTTTCGGAAGGCTTTTAAAACAGTGGGACCCGATTAATATCACTTTGTGATATTAATCGTAAGGTTCTAGAGATCGTGGGGGTTCCGAGGATGACGTCAGATGGAAATCGGTCATCTTCACTCTCCCCACAGCCACATTCTCTACAATCTTATTCTGCTACTTATTTTCGTGACCCAGAATTTAACCACATTAACTCATTTATTGGAGGCAGCCATTAAGTCCAGATAGGTGTCAGGGCATGCAGAACACGAAAATAGATGGGCCATGGTTTGAGTTGCACCGCACAAACAACTCAGGCTGGTGCCATCTGTGAAGCTCAACAAATATCACCAGCTAGTACTGAATTTACTACTTATTAAATTCAGTAGTTTTGTTATTATAGTTTTGTTGTGGCTGGGTCTTGGGCTACATCCAGAGAATGGGGAGCGACGTGCACGTCACTGGCGAGGTTCAGGCGTCATTCGAGCGGCTCTAACGACGACGTTATGACACCGACACGACAACGACAGAAACCAGGTGCTCGGATATCTGAGCCGTTTGCAAAAGGCTTACCAACGTAGCAAATCTGCGGTTAAGAGGTGATATGAGGATTTTATGTCCCTAGGATAATTCACGTAAAGCTGCTTCTGACATAGAAATTCATATCATTACTATGAGCAAAATAGGTCGTTTCTTCTTTGATCACTAATTTTAAGTCACTATTGAACAGCGGCCACTCTCTTCCTTTTGATAATAGAAGTAGTTTAACCAACTATTTTTTTTTTTAAGATTATTAGGAATACTCTTTAGGTATGTCTAATATTCCCTTTTTCCCGTCCTATTAAGCTTAAATTAAAAGCTTGTATTAGGAGTGAGTGCGACAATATCCCAACGGCGTTGGGGCTTGAACCGGGTACCTTGCGGATTTCAGTCCATACTTTATACCGCTGAGCTATTGAGCTTCAAACTTAAGGGGCAAACGAGCAGGCAGCAGGCAGCAGGCAGCTAAGTGCCTACTGAACGTGGACATGGACATCTGCACGACCAGGATGCAAGCAGATGCGTTGCCGGCTGGCCGGCGGCGACGAAACGCGACAGTAATACCATCAGTTGACGCTCCGCTCCGGACACCACCGCCATAAGTCCACGTGGGATCCCACGTGCCCTGGACAACAGCCTTGCAGGTTAGTGTGGGACTGTTCCGGCATTTTCGGTACTTCTATAGAAAATGTGGGACGGCCGTACCTTGTGGTCTTTATACAATTTCCCATATACAGAATTTTTAAATTTGGCTCTAATAATATCCTGTCCTGTTCAAAATGGCATGTAGTTGGGTGTGATTGCCCATTGGAAGCGCATATAGCGCCCAAGTTGTTACGAGTATATGTACAATCTGTCAGAGATTGATCGCTACAGAAAATATAGGAAACTAATGCAGTTACGCCAATTACTGAAACAATTAAAAATATGGGCTTACAGAGATGCTTTGTATGGTCTAGTTAATGAATGAAAAATTAAATAAAATATGCACACAAATTAAATACAAATCAACCGATACAGACGTCCAACATCGTGGGCAAGATGGGAATGCCAACCATCCCAATAGATTTGTGACGTCACACTTTGGAAATCTCAATTTTTAATTTTTTGTACCTTTTCTACTTCTACTTGCTGAACTCCCACATAGAGTACTTTCATTTATAGCAAATCCCTGCATGTCTTATAAATTTGAGCGCAATCGGTGATTAATAGGGAATGTCTCCTTGTAAGTTGAAAATCAGGCGGAAAAAAAAGAGGTAAAAAAGGCTTAGTTATAGGAATATAAGAATATAACGAATATCTCAATTATAGTCTTTGCTAATTATATTTATTTGATATTATTTTTAGCTGACTTTTTATGTAATTAAAACGTAAAGTATAATATAACTCTCACAATGAATCCATCTTGATAACAAAGCTCTATCTCATAGATCGGCGTGAGTGGTCACGTCAAGTGATGGTATTGTTGTCACCTTTCATTCGGTTTGTGAGACTTCCCGGTGGCCTAAACTCGTCATTAAAGGCATGACGTCCACTGCTGGACATAGGCCTCCTCCATTGAGTTCACAGAGCTCTATTTTGTCATAAAGATATCCAACGGCTTACCGCAACCCGAACTATATAGTCAGTCCACCGTTTAGGAGGCCTTCCAGGTCGTTCTCCACCAGTAATAATATAATAATAATCTTTATTGGAAAATTACATCACTATTTCTAATACATCTTAAGTCTACATTTCACAAAAGGTATTGGTGTAGAATAGGTGGTCCACGTGTTGCTAAACTAGGTATAAACCTGTATCTTAGGTAACAGAGCCCTCCTTATAAAGCTGGTCATTAAAAGAATTCGAAAATTGAAAATGTGATGTTTATGTCTAAAAATTGATGTAGAAGTGCTCTCTCCATTGCCCGTCGAGTGACTTTGAGCGTGTGTAAAAGGCCAAGAGTTAGGGACCATGCCTCGGTACCATAGGTCAAAACTGGCAACAGATACTAGTCAAAAACTTTGGTTTTGAGTGTTTGGAGGGTTTGAGTTTGGGGGTTTGGGGTACAGAGCCAGATTAAGGACACCTAAGGACTGATCTATCTTTACTCAACAGTTGTCCTTTGTCCCCTGTGATCGAAATCTGTCACATTACAAAATTAACTTTTCTAAAATCTAAAACAGGGAATATCAAATAGCAAAACTTTCAAGTGTCGAGTTCAAAATAAAATTCCATCTCGTTAAAATCCAATTACTAAATGGAATTCCGCCCGGAAGTGCCTTTTTTCTGCATCGCTAATTCTCACTTGGACTTTTTATTTTTAACAGAGTCTGTGCTTTTACATGACAATAAATAATATACTTTTACTGAAAAATAAGACGTTTTTTTATTTCTTAAATGTACAAAATCATTAACTAAATACAGGGCATGGTTTCCATCGTCCGAATTTGTTCTGTGTTCTGTTTTTGTTTTGTTAAATTAGAACAATAGGGTAAGTATTGTACCTCACCGTCCAAATCCTGTCAAAAATTGATTCTAAGGTTTATAATCTATTATATCTGTGGAAAGGCACACCAAGGTGTAAGGTTTCGGCGAGGAATGAAAGGTGTGAGCGAAGGTCGATATGCTCAATCACCGCGAAGGAAGATCTTCGTGTCCAGGCTAGTTGGAGTCGCCCGGGGCGGCCGCGTCTCGCCTACAGTTGTTCGTCGGAAAGTCTATATATAGTGATCGTAAGTAGAAACTTCGCTAGCGTGAGTTGGTTTGTATGGAGATTTTCAGTGTTTGTACTGCGGTCGCTGTCATCTGTACAGCGCCATCTAGTTTGCCTTTGTAACCTTTTCCACTCGACATTATTGCTATCATGTTATGTAGCGGCTGCTACATCCCCATGTGACTTTGCCATAATACGTGACACTGGCAGAATGTTTTATGAAATAACAGTGTTACATGGAACGTCAGTCAAAAGGTGTGGTAAGAATGTCAACTATTCCAAAATAATTTTGCAATTCAATTTACGTCTTCAAGTATTTTAAAATATCTTTCTGCCTTCCCTAAATTAAGGGGAATTAAAGAAATTTATGTGTGTCTAGGCGTGTTCGAGTTTTAGCAAGACTAACGAAGAAAGGTATATTATATGTATATATATAATTATTTGATTATTTGTTAACGACCTATTTTTATACACACAAATGTAAACATTATCGTTGAATCCAGCGCGCGCTAAGTTGCGAGTAACACTAACAGCTAGTGATAAAAATAAAACTTTATTAACGTGAACTTAACCATGAGCAAAGACTAGTAAGGTTTTTCTATAATTTCAGTGAAACTTGGAAGAACTACTTTCCGAAACGCAACGTCCCTTAACCTAGCGATCGACTCGAGTGCTGCCCACTTATTAGGCCACGCCCTCCTCCTCCTCATTGAGTACAATCTTAATATGATGTAAAAGTTTAGAACATTTTGGATATTGTAGTATTGAAATCATTAATCTCCACTCATCCATAAAATCTATTTCCACAGGTGCCGACTTTCGGACATCGATAATAAATGCAGTATCACCATGTTATTATGTCCTTATCTGTAATTCAGGTGCTGGTGCCAGTCTGAACAATTCCACGGAGCTGGAGACACGTTTTATCCACACAATACAGCCTTTAATACTGTAAACTTTGTATCAGTCATAGCCCAAATGGCTTGGAACATAGAGTTTACACGTTAAGACAGAAATTTCATTGTTATTTCCACAGGTGCCGACTTTTGGACATCGATAATAAATGCAGTATCACGATGTTATAACGTCCTTATCTGTAATTCAGGTGCTGGTACCAGTCTGAACAATTCCACGGAGCTGGAGACATGTTTTATCCACACAATACAGCCTTTAATACTGTAAACTTTGTATCAGCCATAGCCCAAATGGCCTGGAACATAAAGTTGAGACGTTACGCGGTAGCCGCTCTCGCGAGCCGCACTCTCTTCTATTATTCAGGAATTGCACGGTACATACCTTCCCACTTGGATGTTGCAAAAAGTTTCATCGCCTCTCCTACAATATATACGTATATAAAATGGAAAACGGCTGTCGTCGTGTCCTACCCCGAATAGATCGTCGTTTTTTTGAAGTGAAAACTCCTATAGGCAATATAGGATGGAGAGTTGACTTGTATAAGGCGGCTGTTTGTGTACAGTTTCCACTTCTGTCAGCAGTCCTCGTGACTGCTCGGTGTTTTTTCGTAAAGAAAACTAGGAATACTTTGGTCATGTGATGGTGAGTCTCGTTATCGCCAACTTGTGTCAGGAGTGGATGCCCATTTAACCCCTTTCAAATTCCTTTATTAAATACAATTATTTTAATTAGTTCAGGAATTACTGTTACTTGAGCACATGTAATGTCTTATACATCGATTAACGCCGGCTGCACGTACGAAAAAGACTTGTCACGTTTCGCCTGAGCAGAGTGTGCAAGCGAGAGCGCAGTACAAGCGATAGTGAAGTACGATCGGCCTAAGCGTTTGGCGTTATACCGTAAAATTAACATTTCTAAACCGACTTATGGAACAACCAATTTCTTTTAAGAAAAACTTCTTTAGCACCAATCAAATTTTCAAATCACACTGATTTGAAAATTCGATGGAACGAAAAAGCGACATCAAAAAGAGATAAATATATTCATAATATCATGGGTTCGATGTTTCCTATAATCTTTGTTTCGTCTTTGTTCGGGCTTTCGTCGTGTGTTTTGCGTTTGCGTACTATAAAGCTTTGGAAAGCGTGTGTAAAATTTTGACCCCACCGGTTGTCACATAATGTCACATTTTGGCAATTGTCACTCTTTAACGTGTGATGTAATATGTGTGGAATTAGGTGACTATGCTTACCAGAAAACGTACAATGGGTGTCTCTATAATGTAGTCTTTGATGTTAAGAAAGTGAGTAGATAGCAGCAGGTGCGGACAGTTGTTTTTTCTGAACAGCAAGGTATTCAAGCACGCCGCGAGAAGCGCTAGGCCGTCGGATTCGGAAGTACCTTTTCCGAACTCGTCCACGATTATGAGGGAATTGCTTGCAGATTCGCGAACTGCCAGCGTCATCTTGACGTTAAGTCAAAGTTATATTCAATTAAATGAGCAATAATATTTTATAATAATTAGTGACCTAATGGGCTATTACACTAGAATTGGATGAGAGTATCTCTTTAAGGATGTTATTAGACAAAAGAAAAAAATAAAGACGGTAAGTATATGACGTGCCGTGTAGTCTGTGTCGAAACTAAAGTAAAAAAAAATCGTGTGTCTGCTCCGACGCACAGCTGAAATTTACTCCCCAATCCATTGCGGTCGCACGAATTTAGCCGTTACGAATGAAACACCGCCTACAAATGACAATTGGAGGCGTTTAATGCATTCAATGGTGTGAACTGTTAAATCTCTTTGCATTAATTGAAATATGAGTGATGGATCTATTCTATTCTAAAGATATACACAAACTTTTTAATCGATACACTTACAACACTATTCCACTTGTTAACATTTTAAGCACTTTCTTGAGCGTATGCCAAACAGCTGTCTCTACCAATCTTCCGTTCTTCTACACAATCACCAACTAGGACGACTGCTGTCGTGATATCTAAGTGCTATTTTGGCCCCATCACGATTATTTTGTGCTAATAATCAGCTTAATGGCGCCAAAATAGCACTTAGCTATCAGCCAGTACATAAAAGTGCTGTGAAAGTAAATTTATAACAAACGCAAGGTACTTCAAAGTCATTGTTTTCTTACATATCATGGAGGAAGTTTGTCATAAATACAAATGGAAAAATCAAAAACTGGTTGCCATTACTAGATTAATTTGCTGACCCCATTTATGATTTTGACTGACCCCTTACATAGTAAAAAAGTACTAGTCGAAATTGTTCTTATAAAATGAAAGGAACTGGAATTTCATTAATTAATATAAAAGATTTTTTTTTTAATTTTGTATTACAAGGGGCAAAACGAGCAGGCGGTTCATCACCTAAGTGACTACCGACGCCTATGGACATCTTCAACGCCAGAAGGCTCGCAAATGCGTTTCTAAACCTTAAAGGGTTTAGGCCACCGGAAACTCTCACAAACCGAACGCAGCTCGACCACAATACCATCACTTGACATATCAGCATTGCAAATACGTCACGAAAATCTTATATGAGAAAGAGGTACTGGGTACCCGGACGCGCAGGCCCAATTCGGATGCAGGCAAAAGGACTGCAAACGTGACACTAGCTTCCAAACTAGGTCTTTTTTGCGAGGTACAAACGAGATTGGATGTGTCGCAAGTCCCAGACACTACTCGGATTCCTTCTTCTGCAACGCGATGAACCAGGCACCCGTACGGTGAATCCATGGAATGCTAAGAAGTTCGTCTTTTGGAAGGCAGAGAGAGTATATTTATTGGGTCCTAGAATGTTTCTCACCTGCCGACGATCACGAACCATTTTCCAGTGAAGTTATCGGTGACAACGGGGGGTTTGTTGAGCGGACCGCATCCATCCTCCGGCTCGCCCACCACCAGAAAACCGCGCATCCCGTCCGGCGGTATCTCTGGGCCGAAGCTGGCCGGCATGTCGCGGAATTCCTCCGCTATCTGAAGATGAAGGATCACGAATATCAAAATGGTGTAGTGCGATCTGTCTAAAAATGCACGTTCCTCCATAAAAATCCATCATTTTAGTGTGTAAAACTAAATATTAAATGCAACGCTTGCTTTTGTGCAGCGATTTTATTGTAAACTCAAACTCAACTACGCACTGCAAGGTCAACTAATCGCACAATTGGTGTAGCGGTTTGGAGGGGTGTGCATTTTTAGACTGTACGCACTATAGAATGGTAGTTTTATTTATAATATATTAATTCAGAACCTCGATAACTCAACGGTTATAGGAGTGGACTGAAAACGGCATTTTGCTTGGTTCGAACCTCGACCTCTATAACGCTATCATGGCACCCACTCCTCACACAATATTTACGCTTATTAGAAGGGAAATGAGGATGTTAAGAATGTCTAAAAAGTATACCCACTAAGCATTTAAATAAAAAGGCGCCAAGAGCGTTTCAAGACACGCTTAATATAGAAGGGTCAGTATCTCATACGCGTTAAAAATATTTGTTAAATAACTTCAAAAGTTATCCGATTTCGCTCAAAATAATTTTCCTAACGAGTTTTTAGCATGTTCTATAAACATGGAAAATTTCAAGTCGCTACATCTAATAGTTTGGAAATTCTAGAGGGCACCACTTTGCGGGCGGACAGACGGATGGACGTAAGTACAGACTGAGCTGAACTATAATGGTTTCAGGACTATGGAACGCTTAAAAGAAGAAAGTATATATATAAATCTTGATGCTTAAAGTAGAATAGATCTTGATGTTGTCTGGCTTATTAAAATAAAAATATCGTCTTTAAAAATTCTTCTAAAAGTTATTCGAAATATTTTATATATTTATACAAACATACAGAAAATTAATAGCATAACACATTAACTCTAAGATAACGGGAAATTATCACTTATACTCTAACAGCTTTATTTATGTATTCGTAATTCGTTGTACAAAAATAAATTAAGATGTCATACGTTAATACATTCATGTACTTACAAAATGCTGCATGCTGACAATATGCATTACGATGACGCTATTAATTACTGGCTGCGCCATATTGCTTTTTAAAAACCGACCAAACGGAAAAGTCACTTTGTACCGCGATTCGTTTACTAATACAATAGCTATACAATTTTTTCAGCCAATACAATACTACATTTAGAACGACCGGCCGGTCTTGCGGTATCCATGTACATTGATAATTCTGCTGTTTACATACGATTTGTGTTTGTGTATAGAGTAGGAAATATATCTATATTCTATTAATAACGCTACATATAGAATTTCACAATTTAGATAGCGATATTAGTGAGATATGTTAATATACGTGTACATAATCATTTATGTCTAAAATCTTACCACACTAATTTGAAAGGCGACGATGATTACTGATGTGTGGATTCAGTAGATGAAATATTATTTTATCTATTTTCTAAATTACGAGCAGATTATACGAGTGCAATACATCGGAACTCAAGCAATTACTTGGTGGGACATATTTGTGGCTAGAGTAATTTGAATTAAAAATTTAGCTCCCACAATTTTGACTTCAATATTCAATTTAAATGACAGCATCGTCTAATCTTTCCCTGCTTTCCAAGAAATTAATCATTGCAAGGCTTGAATCTGATCATCATCACAAACAACTAGAGAAATTACACTCATCATTACACCTGGCGGGTTTTTTTTTAATGGTGGACGAGGCTAATGTTGGCCTGAGGTAAATTTTAGAAGAGAGCGAGATCCAATAATGGCGATCACCTTTCTTGCCCTAATTATTATTTTTTTTAATATAAAGTTTATTTTAAAAAATCGCATACTATATCGCTCTTAGTTGAGGCACCACCCGGGACTCGGCGCCTGGAGCGGCCGCTCCGTTTGTCCTACGGTAGGGCCGGCCCTGGACGCGGTATAATAATATGGTGCAATCAAGAACAAAATGGTCCCGTCGTTCAAAGCATAATGACAAGGGTCAACGCTTCGATGTAGAAACATAAAATGAAAAATAAAAATAAACCACACGGATTATACACTCAATACCTGTTCCTAGATAGGTTTTAGTTTCATTTTATTTTTAAATAATTGCATCGATATCTAATCGACGCTTTAAATTCCGAAACCAGTTTGTTTATAAAATCTAGCAAATATATTCACTGTTTAAGAATAGAAAATGGGTATAGATTATGAAATTTTATACTCGATATTTTCAAAATTTGTTTACATAATAGTGCTTTTATATATAACTAGCTGTATCCCGTTACTTCGTCTGTTTGGGCCACCCTTATCGCTTGGGGGTTTAAAAAGTAGTTTAGACCAACTTTTGGACCTACCAAAAATGCACAAAAATTATCAGAAAAATTGGCCAAGCAGTTTCGGAGGAGTTTGACAAAAAGCACTGTGATACGAGAATTTTCTACATGAGATTTATATATTATAACCACCACACCATTGGCTCTTTAAAAGTTGTTTCAAAGAGAATCTCGAAGAAAATGTAAAATAAAAATACATATCCAAACAGTTGATATATTTCTTTCTTAATTGAAATATTTCCAAAAAAAAAGAACTAATAGCAGTTCGGCACGTTTTGAAAAATCCTTGCAATAGAACTGTAGATACAGTTTAAACTGCGCATTTTTATCGATACGTATGTATAAAAAATCGTTGTCGATTAAAATGCACAGTTTTTTCGCAACGATTTGACTGCGCAGTTTTTTCGCAACGATTTAACTGCACAGTTTTTCGCAACGATTCATCTGAACAGTTTTTTTCGCAACGATTTATCGATACATGCGCAGCGGCGATGACGTTGCAATTATACAGTTAACAAAATGGGCTTGTATGCTTGCAGAATCGTTTCCCCTTATGCAAGGGTGGACAGTAAATTAAGTTATTACACGAGGAAATTATAGACACGGTAATCATGTGAGCACTTTTTATTAAATTACCGTTTAAATTGATATCATTTGCTCTCAGTGTCACGGCCTTTCGCAGTCGGTTCAAGGTTTCCTTCGCGCGTGACAGACTCGAGTACAAATAAGAATTTTATACATATAAATACAATTGAAGACTTTACAAACAGACATCTATATATATAAAAACGAAATGACACCATTATTTACTAGCTGTGCCCGTGACTTAGGTAAAATTAGAAAAAAAAAATAGATTCAATCGTAGCGTGATGATATATAGCCTTCTTCGATAAATGGAGTTTCTAACACTGAAGAATTTTTTTAAATCGGACCAGTAGTTCCCGAGATTAGCGCGTTCAAGCAAACAAACAAACTCTTCAGCTTTATATATTAGTACCTGTAGATGTTTTGTGTCTATAGTACCCCATTATTAAAACAAAATTATCTCCAAAAGATATTTTATTAGTTCCGTACTTAATATACCTCTTATTGACACTAGAATTGACTCTTCTTCCAATTTGCATACTGCAATTTCAATTATTTTAATATTGCTAAAGAATGCTCCAAAAATATACTTTATTTTATAGCAGTGCATTAAAAAAAAACCTGACTGACCTGACGTTCCGAAAAAAAAAAAAAGATTGCTGTAAAATTGTTGGTCATAAATACAGTTATTTAATAAATTTATTATTATGGACCAAAATACATCTGGTTTTATTTTTAAATATCCATTTACTACTTATACTTACAAAACCTGGTCGTGTCGACGTTATTTATTTATATAGACGTCGAGTTTGAACGTTGGTTCACGGACATGTAAGGTACTTGAGCACTAAGAGAAATTTTACGACGTTGCCAATGCATTTATGTGTAACGTGCCAGAAGTTAGTTACAATCAGATGTACAACCTGCCTGTTTTCCCATTCCAAAAAAAAAAAAAACTTGTTTATGCACTGTCTTTCATTTCACTTCCTCAAGTTCATACTTCACTAGCGGACCCGGCAGACGCTGTCCTGCCCGAACTTTGGGTTACTTATTATTTACTTCATTCTATTATCCTATAATAGAATGAAGTAAGTCCCCGTTTCCGTTATCTCCCTTTTACGTTCCCGTTCCATAATAATTGTTCACTATTTTGCCG
This sequence comes from Charaxes varanes, assembly GCA_024363005.1. NCBI lineage: Eukaryota > Metazoa > Arthropoda > Insecta > Lepidoptera > Nymphalidae > Charaxes > Charaxes varanes. Next base: position 128,720 of record JANCMC010006712.1, read on the forward strand.
TTAATGGCTTAAACATGAAAGATAGATATATACTATCGCGGATTTTTTGAAGAACTATTTAAGATAAACATTTCCTTCATACACCGTATACGTGTAACTCTAACGGTTTTAGCAGCGCACGCCAGAATAGCTCGCAGATGGCAGAATTATCTTCTAATTACTCGACATTTATCGTTATATTTTGGACAATTCGCACAAAAGCTTTATAATTTATAGTCTATGTGTTATTCTGATGTATAATTTATATTATTGTAAAGTTTAATTAAAATCCACTCAATAGTTTTTCCACGAGAGAGCGTCAAACATACATCCAGACATTTATACATCCACGTGTACAAACTTTCGCGATAATAATATTAATAGGATTATTCCCATTTTCTTTCGTTTTGTAAAGTAGTCGTATAAAATTGAGCCACTAGCAGAAGGCTCGAAGATACGTTGCCGGCCTTTGAGGAATGAGTATGCTCTTTTCTCGAAGGCCCCAAGTCGTATCTCTAAGTAAATCATCCACGCTTAAAAGGCGAACATTCTTTGTTACTTGCAAAAATGTATATTTATCTTCATAAATTTTAAAGTTTTTGGGTATCTTCCAAAATGTCAAGTTAAAATCGCAATAGTTAAAATGGCCGTCGCTCCGTACCTCGGATCGTCATTGACCCATATAGACTCCGTTGAACTCAGCGCAGTTGAAACTGTGGCTGCACTCATTATGCGACTCTTTAATTAGAAACTTTATCTGGAATGCATATTTATTTAGAGCGCAGTATCCTATCCACCAATGTGTGACATTGTATGACAATGGGCCGGGGGAGGGGGGAGCGTGTCAGATACTTTGTGTGACATGTCGAAATATTAAAAAGCAAAATTGTTGATGTTTTTATTTATTTGAAGCGTAATATTGAAAGATATGTGATACCACCATGTGATACCAGGGGAGAGGTTGTTTCGAAGATGTGTCAACCTGTGACAAGGAAGGGGTGATGTTCAAATACCGGAAAATATATTCGTTTGTTCGGAAACATTTATTACGCAACGAATTCTCATCGCCTCATCTATTTATTGTTTATTTTTTATACTTCTGTTATAGTTGATCACCGTGAGCCAAACGCACAAGGCCGATAGTTACGGCTGTCAATCAGTAAATATAAAAATTATAGGCAATTGACTTCATTAAAATTATTATCGTAGGCACTTTTTAGGCACGAACATTTACCATAAAAAGTTTTAGACATTAAACTCACTGTAACTGGCGACCTCTGCTCATTAAGTTATTTATATAGACTATTTTTTTAGTTCCAATCACTTAGAACGATCATTTTAAAAAATAACATTTTTTGTTATCTATTTCTGCTCTCTAAGACAATTTTCATCCATTAACTGAAAGAGCCTCAATAACTCAACGGTATAAGGTATGGACTGAAATCCGCAAAGTACCCGGATCAAACCCACCCTAATACAAGCTTTTAATTAAAGCTTAGTAGGAGGGAAAAAAAGGAATATTAGACATACCTAAAAAGTACTTTTGCAAAAAAAAAACAAAAATAAGGGTTTTTTTGTTATTATTTACTTTATGACACTCTTGTATATCTGTGAATAGTGTTCTTTGTGGCAATTACATTGTTTTTTTCTTTCTTTCTTTTGCCAACCCCGGAGTAGTTACGCTAACGGACCAGTTAGGATTGGTTGAATCAAGAAATTGTTGTTGTGTAATGTCCAGTTTTGTTTTAGTGATGGCGCCCGCCTTTTAATGTGAACAAGGTTTTAGTTTCGCCATTTTATGGCCTTTTTATAGACGACGACGTTTGCAAAGTGTAATAAGATTTGTTTGTTAAAATACCTAACTGTTGCTATTGATCCTTAAGGGCGGACAACGCATCTGTGAGCCGTCTGGTGTTGCAGTTGTCCATGGGCGTCGGTACTCACTCGAATGAACTGCCTACCCGTTTTTGTATATAAAAAATAAATCCTTCTAAACATACTTGACGGCGCGGCGTATCAGCGCTTTATATGTTAATTTGGTTTTGGAATTTCATCCTTTGAATATATTCCTATACTAACATTATAATTAGGAAAGTTTGTAACTTTGTATAGTCCTGGTAATATCTGGTTCTATTGGTCCGATTTTGATAATTCATTTACTGTTAGAAAGGTATATCATCCCCGAGAGGTATAGGATTTCTTTATTTTGGTAATTATATCAATTGCACGGGTGCGAAGCCAGGACGGGTGACATATTCATAGATTTTGTACAAAGTATATCCGTAGAAATTATATAATTTTTGCTAGTTACATGAACTCGTTTGACTTACAGGAGTCCAACATGCAAACTACCAGAGTTATAAGGTACGTTTAAAACATAAGCAGTGTTTGATGTGTTGTGTGTGTTAAAAGAGTGGCTAAGGAGTTTCTTGCTGATTCTTTTAATGGCTCGACTCTTGCGAATCAGTGGTACTTTTAAAATATTTGACGATTCAAAAGTGGTTTTAAAAGTCTACTTGAACAAAATATAATATAAATTTGATGAGAAAATTCTCATCAAATTTAAATTATATTTTGTTCAAGTAAAGTGTTTTGGAAGTAGACATGCCAAATCAGTGATTCCGTGACGTCTTACACTCTAAGTCGAAATTGTACTAGAGTATTGGATTCATTGTCGACTGGGGTGCGTAAATGGTACCCTTAGAACTCAATAATAAGGATAGTTGTTAATTTTTTGATGGAGAATTGAAATATTACTTTTGACAGTTTGTTTAACCATAATTGGTTAGACTAGAATCATTAGTGACATGTAACGACTTAAACTTGTATCACAATTTGGGTTAACTTTTCCAGAATTGCATATATTTGAATTGATAGACGTTGAGGTCACAGCGTATATTTAAAAAATGTGGCTCTTTTTTCATCAAAGGCCATAGCTCTTTTTGGGTTGTTGAGTACTGCTGTGTTAATTTAACCATTTCCGTCGCTTTTGGTCTAATATAATGTATAAGTCGATGTCATAATAAATATCATAATATACATTTGAACAGACAGACTGATGTGGTCTCGAAATCCTGCCGGAGGCCAAAGCTCGTTTTGAGTTCGTAAAGCCATTCCAATAAATAAGAATTAATCCAATAAATATTAAAGAAGAATTTGGCTGGCTTGTTGGCACAGTGGGCAGTGACCCTGCCTTCTGCCCCGGGGGTCGTGGGTTCGATTCCCACTTCGAGTCTGGGTGTATTATCCATATGTATGTATTTATATATTTCTAAAAAGAAATTTCACCCTCACCACCTCGATGTCCTAAAATCCACAACCGTGCGATTTTCAAGAAACTTCATACCTCGCACAAATCCTCTGTGGCTCGTTTGCCCCTTGTTATATATACATAAAAAAAATACTAGGACGAAATCGCAGGAATCAACCGGTTTTTTCATATGAAAGAAAGATAGAATAAAGAAAAAGCATTTATTTCAACCGAGATACTACAAACAGTTTATGATAATATTTAATAAGAGTAGTTAATAAACTAACACTACTTAGTAACTTAAGTAAACTGTCTGCACTGCCTCGTCAAAAGGGTATTTATAAAGGTCGTTATTAAAGGGGATATGTTTTTTATATTTCAGTTTCTTGGCAAATGGTACACCATAGAACGGTACCCTGTATGGTACGACCAGTACGGTCAATGTGCGTTTACATTGATTCAACAATGTGGACGAATTATAGCTTTCCAGCACAGTTTTGTTAGAAGCGGCATCGAATTTGTAGTACATGTCAACAGCTCCTACGCGCCGGGGGACGAAGCTGTGTTCAATATCGCCGAAAATAATATAGGTAAGTATACTAATAATTAAAATAATAGAGGTAGCGTCGCGCTTGCAGCTCTTTTGGTCTGCAGCCGAATTAAAAAAAAGAATCAAAGGCCGGGAACCCCTCCGGTGTTGCAGTTGTCCATGGGCGTCACTTAGGTGAGTACCAGCTGCTAGTTTGTCCCTTGTTATTTAAAAAAAAAGAATTGGGGCGGCGCCTCCGGGTACCAGTACTTTCTCACATGAGATCGGCGTGAAGTGGCGGCAATGCTGTCACTTCAAGTAATGGTATAGTTTTTCGTTTCGTTCGGTTTGTGAGAGGTTAGTTCGTCGCTTTCTCCCAAACGACAAAGATGTCATCGAGCTTGAGTCACGGCTTCAATTCCATAAAAGATTTATGTCAGGAGCTCAAAATTGCAACGCCCTAACGGGGCATCATGTATAATTATAATCATGTGCAATTAAATAAATGAATATGAATATGAATATGTGGTATTACATTTTGGGTTTTACTTAGTTTTGACACTTGAATATAGCCAAGAAATTTTGTATCTGACTTGACTTTGATTTAGTCGCAAGTCACACAGGTCTCCACCTCGCCATTTGCCTCTTGTTATATGTTTATACAAAAACTTCAACGCTTTAATTTTACATAGTGAGAGAGGCCCTATAACAGCACCGTATGAATCTTTGCATAATAACACGTGGTCCTGAACGTCATGCGCATAATCAATTGGCCCTGGCGGCCGCTATGTCTTCATCAGAGCCGTGGGGGTAACGCCCCTCGCGAAACCATAGGGCGTCGGCACATTTCGTATACCTTGAATTTATTATACAAACTGCTAGCCTTTTTGATAGTAGATCGCTATTTAGTAGAGGTAAAGCATAACGAAATTTGAGCCATCGAAGGCGAAGACTGTTGCATTTCCGGAAAGCTCGCAGATGCGTCTTTTGTCAAAGGTTGTCGGTCTGTAATGCTCGAACCGGACATAGCTCAAAGTGTTTGTACATTTTTGTCCTTGAAGGCTACAAATTACTACAAAACTTTGCGCAGCTACACAAAGTCCCCGGCCTCAATACATGATCATTGAAAAGATGCTATGTCTGGCTCCGGCATAAATTGCTTTATCTGACTGTGTACAATTAAAGCTTTTTTTTTAAAAATAATATTAGGAATACTTTTTTAGGTATGACTAATATTCCCTTTTCCCCTCCTACTAAGCTTAAATTAAAAGCGTGTATTAGGAGTGGGTGCGACGATAACTCAACGGCAGTAGGGTTTGAACCGGGTACCTTGCGGATTTCAGTCCATACCTTATACTGTTGAGCTATTGAGGCTCTAAACTCGTTTATATATTTAGGTCGGATATTGGAAAACCAGTGTTAGAATTGGTCACACATCTATCGTACGGCCGCGGTAACAGCTTAACCTAGCGATCTACTCAATTACTGGCCACTGATTACGCTACGAGACGCTCTAGACCCTCTTCAGTTTAATGTCAGACAGTAGTATATAAACTTACCATTTCCCCCAATATCTTATCCAAGGCTAGGACCCTGGGCGTTGGAGTCGGCCTTGGTGGTGGCGTGCGCGGCGGTCGGGGCGCCAGGTGCAACTGTCTCACATATGCAACCAGGGTGGGGGACTCGGCAGGAATGCGGGCCAACTCATAGTCGCGAGACATGTTGAGACGAAACTGCTGTGCACCAAGGGCTGGAATACACATTTTTATGTTTGACCCATCTATCTAAAACGACTATGTTAGAATTTATTTAAATAAAAAAAAAGGTAAGTAAGGAGAATGTGTCCATTTGTTGATTTACAGACATCAACTGGGAATGTCTCCGAGGTGTGACTTAGACTAAGTCACACCTCATCTGCATGCCCCTCCATGGACACCCATCTGCATGGACGCAAGAGGTCCTGATTGCTTTGATAAAGTGGTCAATGAGGCAATCTAGGGCGCCAACAATTAAATGTAAAAAAATTAATAACTGTACTTGTTGAAGAGTGCAAAAGGTCACCTAAAACGGAATCTCCACATGACGTACAAAGATTAAATTAAACATAAACTGCCTCTGTGTCAATGAGGCAGTTAATAGTTAGTAGACACCTGCTAAAAGCATATTCTTAGATAGCGCCAGAATAAGAAGTTATAAGGGCAAGTTAAATTTTATGCAAAGTTGTGGGAAACAGCTAGTTTATTATGAAAGTAAAATGATAATATAACTGTAGCGGCTGCTACATAGCAAGATGGCAATGATGTCAAGTGGAAAAGGTTACACCAAAGCAAAACTAGATGGCGCTTTAGGGTACTTCTCCCAGAAATTCATATTTCTTTTTTTCTTCTCGAAGTTGTTGTTTGCACTTTAATCATAATATATATTTTTTTAAAAATCCGAAAGCGGATATACCTAAATTAAAATATTTCATAATTTATGTTCTTAGACACGTGCACAGGAATTAGCCAGTCTAACGCGACCTTATCGATTAGAACTGTCCCATTAGTTCAAAGGATGTAAGTGATGGATAGTTCACATGACACCTCCACTATTCGTGACACCCATTAGTGACTTGAACGTTGTCGAGAGTGGTAATATTTAAAATGACAACATTAAAGAGCTTTCGGAGTTTTTTGTAATCTTTCAGTGATTTACTCATGTTGCTTTAGTGATTTTTCAATCACAATATCTAAGGCCTCGTTTGCGATGCGGCGCGTTGCACTTCGCGTGCGGTGTGGTGTCTCGCGACTTGTAAACTCTATGTTAACCTAAACGCACTCATAAAATACCAAATGTTTGGATTCGGGGCGTTGGGCGTCGCGTGCAGCGTGCCGTCTCGGACGTGTTAACTCTCGGAAACGTAATAACTTCTCTGTAAACACATTCATACAACATCATATGTTTGAATTTGGTGCGGGATGCGCCGCCACACGCGACGCGGGGCAGGCCACGTCGCGTGCAGCGTGGCGTCTCGCGACGTGATAATTCTATAGAAACGTAATCGCTTCTCTGTAAACGCACTCATACAATGCCATATGTTTGAATTTGTTGCTTGCCTCGTCGCCACACGCGATGTGCAACGCGCCGCCTCTCCTTAAATGAAGTCTAAGGTGGTTGGACTCATATAAACTCCTATATACGCGGTGCTGGTGGAATTGTGGACTCGTGTAACACACAGAAAAACAACACTAAATTAGAGGTAGTGCCATGCTTGTAGCCGAATTGGGCGGGCGCGTCCGGGTACCGGACGCGCATTCAAAAGGACTACAGTTCCTACTAACACTGGATTACACTTTGTATTCCATTTTTCTCTAGTTTGTAAATTATGGTATAATAGGAAAATATTTATTTAGAGAGTCTACCAGTTGTCATAGTATATTAAAAAATAATAAACACTATATATAAAAATAATATCCATTATATTCTTATCACGCTGTCATATATAACCATCCAGTCGTTTACAACGCCCATAATATGATGAGCTGGAAGGCGATTCTCTGGGCACAGCAATATCCCCTGCCCGCTATAAATAAGGGGTCCCCGTAAATATTATATCGATGGAGCAATCTACTCGGAACATAACGTTAAGTGTTATTGCTTTCAAGTCGGACACGATTCGGGGTGCGGTTGATATCTGGGTGTGTTGAAAATTACATAACCCAAAGGCCGCATGAAGATTGCTTCCTCAGATCGTTTATAACGGAATATGTTACACATATATGTGATATTCTTGGCTCGTATAAACTATTTGTTTTGCATATTTGAGTAACATAATAAAAGGGAAATAAGATGTAAGTATGTAAATTGGCTAATGAGGGTGACAATAAATGTAATTTGGAAAAAACAGGACACCAATATCGATACCTCTCACAAGATACAAAAATGTATGTATATTGAAATAAAAACCTCATTATATAACACATTTGTGTATAAAATTATACATTCAATAATAACGATTGCATTATTGTATACAATAATATATTAAAAAGTGATTGTTATATTACAATTTAATTGTTTGTAACGCTCTACTGTAAAGCTGGAAATTTGGGGTTACAACAACTTACTTGGGAGATATCGATATATACATACATACATAGGACTATATGACACAAGGACGTCTGTTCCTAAAGTAGACAACATAATGCTTGTGTTATAGGTAACAGCCGCCTGTAATACACAATTTTTTCTTAGACATAAAAAAAATATCATTTGAAAAGACCAAAGTATTATCAAACATCAAAAACTCACCCAAATATTTGAAAACTGGTAATCATAAAATTGAAAAAGTTGAGCACTTTAAATATTTAGGCGAATGGATCAGTTGGAATTCACTGGAAAAGAAATCAATAGAAGCTAGGGTACAAAAAATGGAATTAGCATTCCAATTAACAAAGGACACATATAACAAAAAATCATTATCATGGAATTCAAAATTTCGGCACTACAAAACTGTAATAGAACCAGAAGCTCTATATGCAGCTGAAACATTAACGCTCAACAACAGAGGAATGCTAGATAATTTAGAAAAGAAAGAAAGAAAAATTATAAGGAAAATATTAGGCCCTAACTTTAGAAAAAACGAGATAAAATTAATCCTCTAAAAAAAACCTGTATCTAAAAATTGAGAAACTCTCTGACACCATGAGGAAAAGGCGAATCAGCTTCTATGGCCACATCTCTAGAATGAACAACAATAGACTTACAAAACAGATATATGAATTCTTTAAAAACAGAAAAACAAAGAGTAACTGGTTCAAACAAATTCAAGCAGATCTAGAGGAATTAAATATTACAGATGACATAATAGGAAACAAAACTTCTCTTCGTAAAATACTTAAGGACGAAAACCAAAGATTTCAGGAAAAGGCAAAATCGAAGAGGGAGGTGAAATTTTCAGATGAGAGAAGAAAAGCAATTTCAGTGAGAATGAAAGAATATTGGAAACAAAGGAAAGCAGCCAGCAAAATAACAAAAGCACGAACATAATTGATCTATCGTACCCCAAAGTGGGTGATTCGAAATAAAAAAAAAAAAACACCATTAAATAATTATACTAATTAATGTATGATATTATTAATTATTATAATTGACAGCTTAAATCCGGTCCCAAGAAACCCTCATCTAAATTCTAAATCACTGTTTGAGCTGGCTTCCAATGTGCGTTTGTGCGTTCGTCCCAGATGATGATTGTAGATGATACTTAAACTTTGGCCATTGCAGAACATTTCGCAATGTTACGCGTAGGTTGTGCAGTCGTTTGAAGGTTTAACCGCAATTTTAATGCTGAGTGAGCCCTACGTCCTTTTAAAATGTGGCCGCTACTCCAGAAGAACTAATTGTTGTACCACCAAATGTACAACACTGGGATGACGTACGTGAATAGGGAGCGAAAAAAAAAATGCACCATATCGTTTCATTGCAATTGAAATATCGACCAACTTGATAGCTCGGGACTTCATCGATGGTATTACAGCTTTGGATGCCAAAAAACGCCATATCAAATGCCATTGCAGGTTTATTTGATGGACGTCACCGAATTGCAATACTCAACGTTATTATGTGAATGTTTTAGAAAAAAATGGCGAATACGGAAACAATCCAACTGCTGTTAACCACGAAATCGTTTTCTGTCACTTTCGTTGTGATGGTTCGACCCTTATCTTCGGATGATCGAATCCGATATTATGGGTAGGCGTCATTGCCTCGATGGTCTCCGCCATCATGGATATAGTTAGGAACACTTGCCGTCGACAATTGGTGATTGTTGGTTGATGGCATCGCTCGAACCATGAATCGTATTCATAATTACATCATGTAAGTCTGGATCGGTTTCGGGATCAGGAATTTCGGTATTTATATCACCTATTTGATTTGGTTGCCAACATTAGCTGCTTCTCCTTCGGTGCTGTTGTTGGTTGGGTTAACGTCACTTTCTGCTGCTGTGGCTAATGGACGATGCATAGTGGGAGCCCTAAATTTTGCCTATCCAGGTTTAATTAGTATAGAGATATCAACGAATACCTGGCATCGCGTAGGCTCGAGAACCCCATTCTAACGTCCCTTCCGAAGGACGGCATAACCAAGAATTTTCTACTCTCTACCCACTGACATATTTAGTAGAATGCAAGATCGTTGCCACAGTGTAGTTGTATCAGTATGATCAAAAAATATATTATTGAAGTAAATTTGTATTTTTAAGTACGTGTTGTTGAAGTTTATTTTTAAATATATTGAATGAGCTTGCATTCTTTACATCCTTTGGTAAATTATTATATAAAAATTATATGTTGTTTCGTATTCTACTGTTTTTCTTTTTAGTTTGATAGCAAGTTGATAATATGAGTTATCGACTTGCTATCAACAAATATCGAAGACGTGGTTAATTGCAAATTTCAGTACCTACATGTATCTATATACATATATAAAAAATGAATTCCTATTCCCAGTGGTCACGGCATCACGCATGAACGGCTGGGCCGATTTCGCTAATTCTTTTTTGCTGTGTTTGTTATTGACAGGAGAAGGTTCTTATGAAAGAAAAAATTTAAGAAAATTGTGCAGAAAATTATAAAATTTAAGAATACTTAACCGCCATTTAAAATTGTTTCTAATTTAACGGGAACGGGGAAGGCAATAATATTATAGGGTAATAGAATGCAACAAAGAGTAAGTAAGCCAACGTTCGGGCAGGACAACGTCTGCCGGATCAAATAGTTACGTACGAGTATATACTATGTATATATTTGACACACAGGCGGTAGTTCAAAAGTTAATGCTTGTAACGTAACGTAACGTAACTTAATGCTTGTTATAAGCATTATAGCTGGCTGATATACATTTTTTTTTATAAATGGACAAATAAATACTTATTTCAGGATTTCGCAAACATACTGGAGGCAGAAATCAAATTCACAACCTCAGAGCGAAAGGCAGGGTCACTGCCAACGGCCCTGACGCCACGAGAGTTCATACTTATCTTTACATACATGTAGCCGCTACGCATGTTTCGTTAAATCGTTGCGAAAAAACTGTACAATTTAAACGACGCAGTTTTATCCATACGTGTGTACGAAGAATCGTTCACGATCAAACTGCACAGTTTTTCGTTAAATCGTTTCGATAAATCGTTACCTTTCGTAACGATTTATCGAAACGTGCGTAGCGGCTTTTAGTATAATAAAGTCGCATTCCGTTCTTGTAAGTTTAGATCTTTTAAACTACGCAACGGACTTAAATGCGGCTCACATCAATAAGCAGTATGTAGAGTATTTATATGAATAATATAAATATCTACATGGCACCCATGCGAAGCCGGGGCGGAGCACTAGTTTTAAACAAAAAAAAAATTAATTTAAATATTCATAAGCGTATTTTTGCGAATAACAAATGAGAGTCCATGTCATAACACAATGTTCTTGCCGGCTAATGCCGCGTAAGACAAGACTCGCGATAACTCCGCGCCTCATGCATATTCAGCGGGTACGAAGAAACAAACGGACAAACAAACGCCGTGTAACTTGTCGCTGAGATACAGTCCCGGATTTATAAGGCTACCATTGTACCGGGTTCCGTTTAACCTAACATGATTAAACGTATGCGCAAATTGCGGTGTGAATCTTATGTAGATACAAGTATATATGTAGGTAAACGACTAGCTGTAAACCGATACTACATTTGGTTTTTTGTTTTAATTTTTAACGGACTTAATCTATTTTGAAAAATAAAGCTTACGAATTTCAGTCAAAACTATAATGAAAAAAGATGTTATTTTTTCCAATTCAAGAAAATAAACAAAAAAATAAAAGCTAAAAAAGGTAGATAAAACTTAATGTTAAAAAAATGAATCAAATAGTAGTAACCACTTATAATGATATATAAATATCAGGAGATATAATGGAAAGCATCCCAAATGCTGGTGCAATTGCGCTATGTGATAGTCCTCGGCATGGGATACCATCCGCGCACCATATACGGGCCACCATTCTGCCACCGCGCCACTTATCGTTCGAAAGCGGTCGCTAATAACCAGCCAGCGTTATAATGCAATCTGTACCCGATGGCTAATTTATCGGTTTACTTACCGCGCTCTTAATAAAGATAAACACTTTATCTAAATCTGCGCATAAATTCCCCGATAGTGTTCCTGCTCACCGTTCGGTCCGCGGGCGCCATTGTTCTAGCGACCATCAGATAGCTGCCGGGGTAATTTCGATAAGAGCACCGCTGACAAATGACTTGGTGCCTTAACAACTGGCCGTTGCGCATATTTGCATGTTTATGATATTCGAGGGCCGGATGTTTCAAAAGACTTCTGTAAACCCCTATAAAAGACTTCAACTTGCGCTACTGTATCGTGGTACTATCACTTACGATTTCCAATGTCTAATTGGAGACCTTTTTTTGACGATAAGGTTAAAACAGGAGTCAGTGACCGCACCGAATCGTTTTGTATGTTTTTTTTTATTAGCCTATAATGCCCCACTGCTGGGAAAAGACCTCCCCACTCTTAGACCACTCTCATCTATCTAAAGCTAAACCAATTCACTCCTTTCCCGCAAAGGCTTCCAAGTCGTCGTGTCACCTCTTCCTCGGCCTACCTGGTACTTGTATGACTTATATATGAAAATAGTATATAGAAGGACTTACTTCAAGATGTGACAGTAAATGAAAATGTAAATGAACTTAGTTGGAGGGCACACGGGAATATGAATAGTATAGTAATTACCTAAACTATTCATAGTAATCTTTAATTATAAACAAATGGTTTATTTATGTCTAAAATTCATAGTCCAAAAACAGCTTTACGAAGTATTAGATACAGTTTTAAGATCAAGATTGCAATTAGGTACTTTCTAGTTTATATAAGTTGATCAAACAGTGGCTATCGAGACCATTATTCGTGAATAGGAGGCTATTATCGCCCATATTTCTTATCTACCTCAATCTATAACTGCTTCACGATCTAGTAAATTATATTAAGAGATGCGAGTCCTCAAAGTTCCAGCCTGTTATGTTATGTTATGTTTGGTGGGGGCCCGCATGTCGGATGCACCTCGACCCTGTTGGATCTTTTGTGCTCCCCCCCCCTTGTTCTCTCAGCTGCAGTGCTCAACGATCTAAGTGAGTAGTTCCAGGATCGCCCGCAGCTTGAAGGAACCGTAGTCGCCCTGCAGCTTGAAGGCTATACCGAAGAGATTCATTTTTATCTCAAGTTCCAGCCTGACTATAAGCCCTCATTCGCTCGAGATCTTTTTTAACGCACGTTAAAAAAGCGTTCAAATAGAAACATTTGTATTCCCAAGTTTATGTTCACACAGCAACGCTTTTACAACGAAACTCTCTTTTATCGAGAAACTCTTTATTTTCGACGCTATACATATACGTATAAGATATATTTTCGTATCGACGACGCTGAAAAAAACGTCAAACCCGAAATTTAACGCAACGTTTTTTTAACTCTCGTGCCAATGAGGGTAAATAATATATTTTTATTAAAAAATCTTTAAGAAAAGAATATATATACATTTGTCTATAAGCATTCCAGTGGTGCAATCCATGGGTTGAACCATCTACCCGTTCGTGGCCATCTACCACAGTGACGCCCATATTATCGCGTAAAAGGCTGCCCCAAAGAGGAAGCCCGATCTGGATCACAAAGAGTTCCACCATAACCCATAAAGAGAATAAAGAAACGAAAAGAGAGAAAAAAAAGAAGAGTAAAAATTATATCTTATTGACCTTTAGCGCTAAATTCGCACAAGGCATTTTAACAGTCTCAGTCAGAATTAAAAAAAAAACGTATCTCCGTCTCTTAAATACTAGTAATCTTGCTTGGCAGGAAGAAAATGTTACAAATAACCTTTTACGGGTGAAATTGTTAATAGAGTATCAGGTAAATCCACCCACCAGAGTCTTTAGGGTTTTGGAGCGATTATAAATGGATACATTACAATGAATTATATAAATACAGAGTTGCGAGGGATAAAGTTACACGGCAGTCTTGCAGACAAGAATAAAATATATATAAATCTTTAAACAAAAACAAATTTTAGACTGGTAGAGTAAGAACGTTCTTAAAATAAAAATAAAAAAAAGGTTACTAATATGACAAACTCTGTTTTGTTTACATACAAGAAGTGATATTTTACAAGCAATTTTAGCAAACTCTACTGTGGTAAAGTTCCAGATATATTTGAATAACTAAGAAATAAACTATGAATAGAACTTTAACCCATTAATGTTTAGTGTAAGTGAGGCACGAAGAAATGAAGGGAATAATTCGACTTTATACGTATCATGACAGTTATGTACAAAAGGTTTAAAGGCGGTGAATATGATGGCAATTGACATTGGAATCATTGGAGTGAGGCGGTCAAAAATAAATCCAATGTTAAATTTCTAATAAGTCCTAAGAAGAGCCCACAACAAACTCAATGGGGTAATTTTTTTGCTATCAATTTACAACATTTTACAATAATTCAGATAAAAGTGGTGTGTGGAGGCTCTTAGACTACACTCGATATAAACGGCTGCAATATAAAGAACCTTATTGCTAAGTGCATAAGAGTTGCAAGCGATAGATCTAAAGTGATGCTATCGGAACATTGGACTCATTGTGGTGTCGCAGTCGGTAAATGAGGTGTAGCCGGCCGGTTTGATTGTGGAACGCTGATAATTGTATCGTTTTACAATTTCAAATTACGGTGAAGGTAGATCGCTTAGATGTCGGGTCAAAGGCTTTAGTTAACAACGCTAGACTTTTTAAAGTAAACATTAGAAAGCGAGATGCGTGTTGAGATTTCCACCAATCCGATTTCTATGAAATCCTTTTGATGTGCAGATATTCTTAGCCATTATAAATGTATATAACTTATTAATAAGTGAAATTTGTATGCTTCTTAATGTATTAGAAACGT